>CAFUXE010000685.1:1223602-1251380 GCA_903364295.1 Serranus cabrilla
TCACACGGGCCCTATCAGTCGCTCAGTCAGCACCCTCGGTAAAAGCCCAGGATGTGTTTACCTGTTGAGGCCCCCCTCGGCTCTTACAGTGGGGGGCCACAAAGAGGGACACGTGTCAGCTGAGTCGACAGACAAAGCAGGTGCTGTGGCCGGAGCTCGAGGAGGGGCAGCTGTCCGTCAGACCTGCTGCACCCAAACACTGACTGCATCACATATGGCCTCTAGATCAGGGCCCGAGTGATTGACAGCAAGGCTGGTGGTGGTTCGAGTCAACACCACTGACCTTAAACTGACCATAACTCCACTGACACAGTTGAATGATTCTGGTGTTTTTTTAAGATGGTGATTTTTGCTGCCTTGTAGTGAAGATTGATCTGTTATAGGGTTATTATTGCTCAGTATCAGTGATCTTAGAACTGGCTCTGGTTGTTCACTAGGAGTGGGACACAAATAAAAATCCACAACATTATCCTGAAATATTTTAAACATGTAAGACTCTTAAAACTGCACTAAAACTGGAATCACTTAACCTTACATTTGGTTAAGAAACAAATACTTTTATTGCATCATACATAGGACACTTTTATATTTTTGAACAGTCTTAAATAAGGTAATCCTACCACCTAGATTTGAAAAGGGTTTGTAAGCTAAAAACAGAATTTAAAGTTGAATGCAATGACTTTTGCAAATCTTTTCCAACTACAATTATTCTGGTTTTAATTGTGCTTGTTGACAATAATCCAAATAATGGAAATTCACCATGAAAACATACTTTGACTGTTTGTTTGTTTTTTTACTGAAAAACCACAATAGAATTTTATATTGTCCCATCCCTATTGTCCACCTTGTTATTTTTTTCTCTAGAAGTTGCCAGAAGTCTAATTTTATCCACATTTCTTCATATAAAACGTACCATTTGTGGCTGTAACACACAACAGATGCCAACATACAGTATCTGCCACATCTGCCAGCGTTCATCTGCCCCCAGTTTGTGCTACCTGCAGTATGCTAGCAGCCTAACACCACCCCCGGAGGTCCCTGATTCTTAATCATTACCCCCCACCTCCTCTCAAATTAAAATGCAAAAATTCAGACTGCCCTATGAGATTCCTCTCCATAATTTGCTGTCCTCCCCCTCCCCTAACCCCATCTCCCCTAAAGCATCACTCTGAGGTCTGACAGCAAGTGGGTGACTTTTGACAGGTCGCATTGATCTCCTGGCTGGGAAAGAAGTCGGCTTGACAATGGAGAACATGTGTCCGTTTTAGGACAAGCCCTAACTTGTCTGACCCCCTCATTTGGGATGCGCCCACAGAAAAGCCATCCTTTGGTTAGGGAAAAACTATTTCATCTGTTCAGTCAGGAATTTGGCTTCTTTTGAATTTTTTTCTTGGTTGGACTCATTTGAAGTAGGAGACATGCTTGTATTTATTTTTCTTCAAAATAATAAATAGAAACATTTGTCTTTTATTCAGCAATCTGCAGTGCAGTCGCTGCTTGGTGGGTTGCGATGGTAGGTTAGATTCAGGGCTTTTTTGGGGTTCCTTTAAAGCGACAGAGGGGAGAAATGTGTTATTGTCTGTGTGTGATTAGGTAGTTCTGTTCCATTGCCATTTTTTCCATGTGAACATTAAATAAGAGCCAGCCCACTTCTAAAATGTCTTTGATAGATGATATGAATGGCTAAATTCTTTTATATAGCTTTGAAATGGCTCATTCTGGTCACATTAATAACAGGGATCATAATGGAGACATGGTTTAGTTTACGTTTGGCTGTGGCATTCAGCTCTTCACAAGGATTGTTGCTGTATTACACATTACATTGATTGTTGGAAAACCATACTCTGGTGTGCACTTAGAGCCTGCGCTGTGCGTGCCTGAGACACAATTGGCTTCAGCACTGGGTGGAATTGGCCCTATTTGCCCCAAGCCTGCGTGTGTTTGTGAGTCCCATTGACAAAACTGAACTGGAGGTTCTGGCAGGTAAAGCACATGAGCTGCAGCAGCTTGAAGTGTTTTCGTACTCATGGACATCTACAGTGTTGTTTTTATAGAAACTTTGCAACAGACAGTGTGTTCTAATGGGGGAAATTTCAAGATTCTGCTGTAAACAAACATGAATCCACTCTGACCTGCTGATCTGGCTGCAGGATAAGCAGGGCACCCCGGATGTACCTGAGTTACCTTTGACAAGAACGTGCAGTGGCTCTTCTCAACTCAGTTCCTCACCCTGTCTTTAACGTTGAAAACGCACCAAGCAGAGACAAAGAGAAATCTAATTTGTCTGCATCCAGAGGGCACCTTCATATGTTTTAGTTGTGAAGAAGTTCTTTCTCAAAAACACGTTCTGGTTAGGTGTTATAAAAGACAGTTTCAAAGGTACATAAATGTACGTAAATGCTGGAAGTGAAGTAGTTACCATGATGAAGTGAGCCACAGGAGTTGTGTAAGAAGTTTTTTCTTTTGTGTTCACATGGGACGTGAACCCTGTTTTCCTCTGTGAAAGTCTCCCGTTTGTTCATCCACCTCCCACCTCTCCTGCGCCAAGTGTGACATCTGCCATTTAAATGCAGCATCTCCATCAATCACTACTACTACATCAGCAAGATGGCGATGGTTGGTCAGTCTGAAAGTCGTAGTTATCTGCCAAACGCCCTAAATTGTCGTTTTTTGAGGGTAGACCAGTCTCCAGGTTTCAAACTATCCCCAATTTTTTGTTTGGCTGCTGCAGAACTGCTGCATCTTGGATCGGCTGCTGCAGCTTTCCATCGGCTTTGCACGGCAGCTCGCCGCAGGCCGCACTTTGCCGATGCTTGGTGTGTGTTTGGCGTTTGACCCCAGCCACCCAGTGAAGGAAAATCTGAGTCCGTTTCAGTCATTATCCAAAGCTCATGATTATAGGTAAGGTTTGGGACATAAATCAATCCTTAAAGTCACCACAGCTAAACCTGCAGTCCATTGCAGCATCCACATTGACACCCAGTCTTCAAAATATTTCAGACGATATGGTCAGCAAATTATTACGCTCATGACGTGTCTACACTGCAGAGTAATTCTGCTCTATGAATAAATGCCTCTGGATCCTCAGCTGCCCTGTTTCAGTTTCCGAATGAAGGATTTTGCCGTTGATCAATTTGACGCAAAACATGCACATGCTCACGACAGCAGAGTTAAACGGGTCGGACCTACTCATCAGTGTTGACGTCTGTTAAGTACTTGCTAAAATACTCAGTCATTGCTGTAAGATGAAAGTCATCCACTGTGTCCAGAAACTCACTTAAGACACAAAAATGTGTCACCTATTCAGGACAACAGCCTCATTCTCCGGTGTGGTTTCTCACATTTAATGTTTGAATGAATGAGTCTGATTTATCACCCAATATCAAAGAACACAAAGTATTTTAAAGGATAAGAACTGGACAGTGGGGAGCGCTTCATTTTTAAGCACTGCAGTGTCAGTGAAACCCTTTTCCGATCTGTTTTATTTTTCCATCAGTAGCTTATAAGTGAGCTGACAGGTCCTCTTTGCATGCATATGGTTTTTAGTGTGAGTGGGCTGGTATGTTAATTGCTATCTAAATCTTTACAGATGGGTCACTCGACCCGAGTCTGGAGACATAAAGTTGATTTCAGGGTGATTTAAAGGTTATATCCTCATCTGCACACGCTCTCAAACAGTGAGTGAGTGATGCAGTGAGACAAGGACGGACATCAGTAATCTGTTAGAACTGTTAATGCATCGACTCTCCATTAGGGTAATAAACCTATCAGGTAAAACAATTAGCAGATAATGCTGTCGTAACTCTTTAACGTTATAAATTTCCTATCAATGTCATAAAGTTAACACGCACTGATTGCCGTGTATATATTCCTATTTTGTCATAAGAATTATAGACACATTTGGTTTTAATGCGTTAGCAAGGTGCTTTATTTCCAGTGTTTCTTTTCATGTATCATCAGTGCCTCTCAGTCTGCGTCTGTGTGCTCTTCATACTTGTGCAGATCTACAATCTGCTACAATCTCAGTTAATCTATCAATATTTCACAAATTCTTTCAAATCAACAGCAGCTGTTCAGTTCCAGTTCTGTGTCGTGATTCCAAAGTTAATGGGAATTGATTTTTTTTCTAAGCTTAACAGTAACCGTGCAGCCCTGAAGATGAGATTTTCATATGTGACGCTGGCAGTCTTACGTTTTGTTTTGTTTTTCCTCTGAATCTCAGATGTATCAATTTGACACTGCTCTTTTTGTGGAAATATGCAAGAAAATAATATTTTGAGTCATCTCATCTTTTAAGAGACCGCAGTTAATTGACGACATCCCTCCTTGCGTCACTCACGACACCACAAGCTGAAGTGTGGTGAGCGTGAGTGCGTGTGAAAATGACAGCGAGTGTTCTAGTGAGGAGTAGGAGGGTGGCGAGAGTGCCTTTCATACTCATGTGAAGTGAATTTGTGCTCTGATTAATGCATCACAGCCTGGACGGTATGCCAAGCAGCATGTGTTGAGGGCTCCGATCTGCATGGAAGCTCCAGCTAACGAGTAAAATGTTTACAGTTTCAATATATTTCTCTTCTCTTTGTCTCAAATGCTTTTCTTTTTGCAGTTTTTACATGTAATTCTTCAGTTTAGTTTCAGCTGAGGTTGTTCAGAGATTGTATTTTTACTGTCTGTTCCTGATGTGAATGTAAATCCTGTTTTCTGGCAGGTTTTTAAACTTACAGATGTACATAAATTCATCTCTATTGTCAAGTCAATCTTGAATCATCTCTCTTGACCTCTTCAGGGCATCAGGGTCGTCCGTTACATCTGTGACCTGTGATAACAGGAACACATTAACCAGTCATTGTCGGATGTTCGGGGCCATTTAGTCAAAAATCAATACCTTGTTTTTTGTCTCAATGAGCCAGCGACTATCTCCACAAGCAGAAGCTTCTAATTAGTCTGGGACAGAGTGAACCATTGTGTGTGAGGCGTGGGAAACATGTTTATAGATGTTTTATTGCCCATATAATAATTAATACATCCTTGCGTACAGGATATTTTTAACATCTTTTGTAAAATGCTTAATTTGAACTGTTCTGTTAAAGGTTAAGGTTAAGGTTAGTCTGAGGAATATGTTTGATTTCGAATACGGGCTTTCTGGTGTTTCAACTAGATTCAGACTCATCAAACAATCCCGTCCTTATATTTGTTTGTTGTCACCTGGTGTCTGGTGTTTGTGCAGTCAGTATGTAGTTGCAGACATGTAGCTCCTGTCTGTTGTCTGACAGATGTCCCACACTGAAGTCTAACATTTCAAGCTCACCTGTGAGATATCACTTTGGCATTTGAAGCAAGCATATTTACAAACGTTTTTTTTCTTGGAAAAAATCATGTTGGTTCTGAAGGATATTATAGCTCAGTGCTTCTTCCCATGATCCCTCTAGATGTGGACAGATGGCGAGCATCATGCTGCTACTTCCTGCAGTTGCTCAGGGGTGACGGGCTGGCACTCAGCGACATTCTCCGGCTCCTTTCTACCATGGATAAACACGGAGCTGCTCGCTTTCCCTACACAGCAACGTTCACCTGAACTCTCCCGCTCCAGTTTGTTGTCTGCCGGGGCTTTGATGTGGGCCATGTCGGGTCAGCCCCTTCCACATCTCCGGCGTGACCCGGAGGGCTCGTGCTGAATGGCTTCCCCTGTCTGCGATTCCTCCGTGGGAGGAAAAAAAACACACACATACTCATTACAACAGGCTCTCTTGTTGTTGCTCTGTGTGAAGGCATTCCCACCTGTGACTGGGGCTGTGAGACGGGTGGAGGGATGTGTGAAATATCAGTCTGAGAGGGTTGGAGGCCGGCAGCCGCTCAGAGAGACAGAGGGAGTGGGCCAGCTGTAGATCTAATATCACCTATGGGCCTGCCGGCTGGGAAGGCCTGCCTAATATGATACACATGTGCTACATCCTGTCTGAGCCGCTGCCTGGCTTTGGAGGCATGGAGGGAGGAGTGTGTGTGTGTGTGCCGTGTGTGTGTGTGTGTGTGAGGACAGCTGGACAGCGCTCTTGCCATGTAACGATCTTCCAGAGTGTTTACCGCGTTAGCTGGAAGTCATATTGTCAGCTTTCACCGATAATCATGAGCGATATGAGCAGTGCTAGAAGAAGTATTCAGATCCCTTACTCAAGTAAAAGTACTAACACCAAACTGTGAAATGACTCCACAACAATCCTCGGCAGAGGTCTGCGCTCTCAGAGTGCTTTTCTAGTTTATATTCCAAATATATTTTGTAATATTATTATTGATGCATGTCATTAAGGTAGGGTTAATTTTAACTACTTAAATGTACTCTTATGTGGTTGAATGTATAAGCATGCATAATCATTTTTAATTGATTTAAATCTCAACCTGAAAAGTAACTAAAGCTGGCAGCTAAATGTATCAGAGTAAAAGTACAATATTTGCCTCTAAAATGTAGTGGAGTAGAAATAGTCAAGTTAAGTACAAGAACCTCACAATTGTACTTGAGTTAATGTACTTAGTTATATTCCATCACTGGTTATGAGGGACGTTTCGCTGCCATCACTTTGTGTCCCTTTCTTCTGACATTTTTTGATGCAGGGAACCCGAGAATGTTTAGGAATACATGTGGAGTTTTGTGGGATAAAAAGTTGAGTATTTGCGTGGTAACCAGCCTGTCAGCAAACACACTTTATGTATAAGTTGGGTGTGTTGGAATGTGTGAGTGAAGCAAGGCGTTGCCATTAACATACACTTTATCTCTAATTAACTCTCCAGTGGTTACTGATTGACCCTGTTACACCTGCACGGATATGCCAGAGCTTTTAGCAGCCGCGTCGAGGGAGAACAGCTCTTTTGATTTAAATCCACCATTAGTCTCTAACTTAACCATCGGGTAAAAAGAGGTGATAATGCAACCCCGTGCTGACATAGGTGAGCTGAGATTATTCCAGAAGTGGAGCGCTGTAGAGAGCACATTAGTGTACCTTAGAGTCTTACTCGATAATACCAGTCTGACTACCTGGGATTCAACCCATATCCCTCCCCCAGCGACCAAAATAGCCATGCTTTGATGGCTTAAAATTAATTACCAATTTACAGAGCCCATAACTTTATCTTCAACTCCTGCTTAAGCTGTATGCGGATATCTGGTGCCACTTTAGGGCCATCATCAACCATTTTTTGGTTAATTGGGAAATGGTGCCTGGCCAATTAGGACGATAACGTGCATGAGAGAGAGGCCAGCTTGGATGATTAAAACCTGAAATAAAATCCACATAATAAGGAACTTTCACATTCAGCGCTCTTAATTAGTGAGTTCTCTTTTGTCTGAAGTCTTCTACTCCATACTATGTCTGTACTTAAATTATTAAAAGGATCATGGTTCTTTGCCGGGGTAGTGAACTGCACCATTGTGCCCGAGAGACTGATTACCAGAGGCTCAGCAAGAGCTTTTGGGAGCCACATGCCTGGCTTGTGCAGAGCGCTGGTCTCCTAGAGAGAGGTTAAGGAGCGGAGTCCCTACCTCCCTGGGAGTCGCACACTTGCTCTCTGCCACCATGTCATCCATCCTGGCGCCTAATCGAGTTATCATATCAACAAATCTCCCATCAGGGGCCTCAGAGCTGACACTCTCAGAAAGACACCCACGGGGGGGCAACAAATTTCAAGCAGCAGGGCGTTGCTAAGAGAGGCCGAGGCACCTGTAAAGGTCTCCTCTCCTGCCCACAGAGAGGGCACTCCCGCTGGGCATCACACTGCTCTCTGGCCCCTGGTCAGCGATGGAGCACAAGAGCAGGAAAGCGGGAGCCATAGTTAATGCTGTTCACAATAGATTGAGAACACAATAGAAGCAGTATATCACCAAGACTGTCAATGAATTTAAAAGCAACCCACAAACAATTAGCTGAAAGGGCAGCGAGGTTTCATGGCCATAGGCCTCTGCTCTGCAGGCCGGTGGAGACAAACTGTCCACCCACGTGCGAATGGCAGCTGGTGATTCTGCCCCGAGAATACGTTTACAGACTTCTGTGGATTACCGCCTGACCTTTAAGTGTGTCCCCCAAAAATAAACCACATGCTGGGCCCTTCCTCCAGTCACGGGATGGTTTATGACTCCTTGAATGTGGGAAATGTCGCTCAATAGTTTGTCTTTGTGGCTGTATAGAATTACGTAGTTTGTTCGTTCCATGGTTTACATTGTTGGCAATATGAACCAGCCAGCTGTTTCCCTTGATGTTTTATGATGTTGATGCCAAGTGTTTACTTTGTGTGATGATTCAAAGCAACTCTGCCTGTTTGTGCTGATAATTTCTAACTTTTGAATATTGGTTTTCTTAACAAACTGCTACATTATGCTGCCTTGGTTTAGTTAAATGGGACTAAAGTGAGTCATCAGCAAATCCTGAATAGCATGATGTCTCTCTTGATTAGATTTTTGTGAGGTCATTTTAAGAAAGACTTTGTTTGCATCTTCTATGTAGCCCGAAAATCATCCAACATGAAAAACAAATGCCATCTTTGATTTGGGCAAGCAGGGTATGAAGTCCATCTGTTCACAATACCCTAACAAGAACAAAACGCCCTTCAGGGCAATCAGAGCTCGCCTGCCTTCCATGACTTGTGAGGCTCTAAACTTACTTCTGAAGTGTCCCAGTTTGATGGAATCACTTAAATAGGTTGGCAAGCGATAAACAGTTCGCGACAGGATGACAGATCAAGCTCGTCTTTTACTTTTGGCAACAGATAGTTTGAAACCACATTTCTAAAGATGTGAGCTAGCCCAGGTTTTGTTCATTAGCAGAAGGTTTCAGGGGAAACATATGCAAGGGGAAAATAAAAGATGACTCAATGGCGTCCGATTTGTGAAATTAGATGTACAAAAAAGTCTTAAAAAGCTGGCAGCTCGAGTCAAAAAGTTCACATCAAGAACTTGCGGTGGGGGATAAGCAAAGCATGAACATATTGTGCCTTTAGAGAAACTTTAAGAAAAACCCAGGGCCAGATTTAGGTGCAGCCTCTTAGCATTCTCTCCATCTATAAATCATTCGTCTGACCACCGCTGCTCCCCACCGCTGACCAGCTCGACCCATTGGCCGGGAGCCAGGCCTGTGTCCGGACAAGGCCCTGACCCGTTAACCTTGGCCAGAGCCCCTGGGCCAATGGGGCGAGGCTGTCAGAGCTGCGACCCCGGCAGCCAGGGCTACCTGCTGCTCTGGCATAATGCAATTGGACACAGCCATCAGAATGATGGAGCACAGGGAATTCTCCACGCTGACCACTCCAATGGCTGCTGACCAGTGCGGCCAACACTGGCTTCAGCCCCTCCAGAATGTAGGAAAATGGCCCTTTTGATATTATGTCACAGATGCCTTTTTTGTGTTTTTTTGCCTCACATCCATATTGTGTTTGAGGTGGTGCAATTTGGGTTCTTTTCAAGGGGGCAGGGTAAAGAAGGTACTGTTTTAAAGGGGCTTTGTTTTCAAGCCAGCTTTGTCTTTTTCAAAGTAGTGAGTGTAGTCTGTTTGAAAAGCTGATCTTAGAGGGTTTTTTAAAGTTCAAGTCATATCTAAAGTTTCAGAATATGAGCCTCTTTTTATTTAGCATACTGTGTTTTTAATACATGAGCCATTCATTGCTTATTTTGCATATTATGTAAACCTTTTTGCGTTTGCCTCAGGTCTTACCAATTCATTCACATTGTCATGTTCTATATAAGGTAGGTCCAAACTCAGGCTCCTGCTGACATTTCCTCCCTTTGTCTCCACCTCTGTTTTGTTAATGGCATGAGGTTCACACTGGTAGTATAATTACTAACATTAGACCAAACTAAGAAAGACTCTGCAGGATGCTAACCCCATGAAGCCCGAATCGCCGTTGCCTATCAAGAGAAAAGGTGTGATGGTGATTCCCTGCCTGCCTGACTCCCTGCCTGCCTGTGTAAACTGAAGGCATGCCAGTGTATTCATACAGGTGCCCCCCCACCCAACTAACACACACCTGAGGGACCCCCTCCAAATCAACACAATTAGCATCCGCCATGCCCCGCAGAGTTAAACTCTCAGTGCAAACAAATGCACCCGACTGACAGGCAGCTTAGGCAAATGACTTGTTTGGGGAGCGGGCTGAGTCTCTTTGGGCTTACAGAAAGGCTGAGTGAATTTCAGCTGGGAGCGTTTGCATTACAGAACAGCGTGAGAAAGAGAAGCACCTGAATTCAGCTCACCTGGACTGACAGGGGATAACTTGTTGAGAGTGGGATTTAGAGTTTCCTACTTCATAGGTTTATACACCCCAGCTGGGATGTTAGGTGATGTATGGTGAGGGGTATAATGTGATGGAAATGATAACACAAACGAATGGAAATGTCACCTGATTTCACTTTTTATATATTTAACACAAAGTATGATGACAATAGATATCAGACATTACATGGTGGAGATGCTTATAATGATAATACATTTGTTTTTACTTCCTTCATAATCCTATTTAACATTAGATGGATAAATATGTAGTATGTGTAAATAAGTATACATATATGGAAAAACAATAATATAGACAAAAACCTCAACATAAATAAAAGAAATAAAAAGATAATAATAAGACAAAACAAATAATAATAAGAAGAAGAAGAAAGAAGTGACTAGGGCTCAAGTTTTGCCCCTAATAGTAGGAGCCATTGTACATTCAATATATGAATTTAAATGTAATCTTGCTGTACTTTTTTCCATGTTAAAGACATTTTTTAATCTTCCCCTCCACTGCTTTATGCTGGCTGGTTGTGGTTTTAAACAGGAGACGATGGACCTTGTTGAAGTCAGGTAACTTCACCGAGTTGGTTGATGTGAGAGAGTCAAACAGAGTTGTTGAATATCATTAATCACGTGTCTTATTTATTAAAAGCAAAGATCTTTGGAGATCCCACCACAGAGCATAGGTCTGTTACAGCCAAAAGCAAAGTGAGATCTGAAGTCCATTTGGAAAGTGCATGATTATAAAATCATTGGAAGCCCACCTAATTAAATAAAACACTCCTTTTTCTGGGTCTTTGCTTGCCTCAGTACAGTTTGCCCCCCACGCTTCAGCCAGAACTGCTCGGAAATTCACCCAATTATCCTTATCAAGGAATTGTTTTCTTTCACTTATGTCATGATGACTCTTTAGTTTTTCAGCATGGATGCAGTACTGAGACAGACAAGACACTTTTCATCCACTTGATTATACATATATATATATATACTTATTGTGTTTAAAACAGAAGGTGATATATAAGGTTAACATACCAAACATTATAATGTAAGATTATCCTGTTCCACAACCTGAAATAAAAATATCCCCTGTTTTATACTGAAAGCAGCTCCAGAGGAATCAGGTGTGTTTTGTGATGTCATGTGTTTGTCCCGTAAAGGGATGGATCAGCAATAATTGCTAAGAATAGAGTTTTAAGTGGCCATCATCCCTCGCATGCATAATTCAAAATATCTATCTGTCCCAACTGTCATTGATTATTTTCAGAAGATGATTTCATGCTGTTATCATCATAGTCGTACACGTGTTTCGGTGTCATTGAGTTTATGGATGAGCCTTTTCAGTGCTGTTGTAACACCCAGGACTGGATTCTGTCTCCTCTGTCCCTGCTGACACATCTGTTGTGTCATATCAGTTATTAGATTTGAAGTGACACATGCCCATCCTTGTAAAATGTGTGCTGATGTATTTACCAATCACCACTTTCGTCCATCAACTTTAACAGCTAGTGAGCATGTGTGGTCAAACATTTCTAGTCTTGTGCAGTCAAATGTGCAATCAACGATGAAATACATGCTCTGAAAGAAACAGTTTGCCCCCGAATCAAAAATAAAAAAGTTTCCACTTAAGATATCGGCTGTAGTGATGTCTACATCAGAACATGAAGAGCAGTTGTGTTTATCCTTTTGCTGATTTCACAGATAGGAAGCTCAAGCTTGTAGTAGGATCATGTCAAATTTATTTTACATTTTTAACTTTTCTTGCTAGTTTCATAAGACAACAACCATCTGCTTTATTGTCATGATCTTGTTCAAGGTTTTGAGCCCTCCACACTCATATCTACTTTAAGATACAAAGAGTCTGAAGCATTGGCTCCTTTTCCCGTAAAGCTGCTGTTCTGTTATTTTATACTTCAGTGTCAATGTTTCACTTTTTCTTTTCTTGTTTGTGATTTTCTGAATGAATGAATTAAAAGTCATAAATGAAAGAGATTCCTTCAGCAGAAAAAAAATACGCAATCCAATAGAGTGGAAAGTTTGACCTCACTATGAAATTAGCCATTGTGTTATCTTTGAAAACCCGGCATTGTCTTCAAAGCATTTTCAATATGGGCCAGTAGATCCCATTACTCATCTCCGAGAAGTTTAGTTTGGGGTCCTGACACTTTGAAAGGGGGCCAGAGGCTTGGTACAATGTAATCTATGTGTTTTGCAATGGGTCAGGGTCTCCAAGCTGCACAGAGAGAGGAAGAGAGAGAGGTGGGCGTGGTATTATGTCCTAATAGGCCACGCTGGACAGACAAACTGATAGCATCTGCCTGCTTTGTCAGCGGAGGAGACTTTATGGAAGAACTGAGCGCCAAACGTTCAACAGGACCAGATGAGGACAGAGATTGATGGTTCAGAGGCCACAGGCTTCTTCTGGCCAACGGGTCCAGCTTCTTATCTCTGACCCTCACTGGCCAATCGATTGGCTGTGGGGCATTAGTCATCAACTAAACCCAGGTCACAGCTTTCTTCTGCAGCCCTGGCCCACGGGCAAAGCATTGTCAGCCTTCATGCATGTGCCACTGTATGGAGATAGATGAACGTTCAAGCAAATATGTTGCCAATGGCAGCGCTACATCAGTGTATCAGATAAGTTAGAAAGGTCATCGAGATCTGAAACTGAACTATTGTGCAAATATTAAGGGATGTTTAGGTCAAGACTCCAATTGATTTTTTTTCTGTGCAAGCTTTGGTTTGATATAGCAGAATTTAGTTTTTCTCTCCTTTGGTTACATCTTTCATCACATGTAGTTGTTACCTTGGAGGCACTGGAAAATATATTATTAACTGCAACACACTGTTTGCATTTTGGATTTGTTACAAACCAACTGCTTCTGTTGCTTTTGTAAATGCAGAAATGTAGAAATTATTTTCCAGCAGTGAAGGAGTTTGCTGTAGTTTGTTTCAGAGCTTTCATATTCTGCATTGGTTAAACCCCTATATTATATTGATCAGCCAAAGCAGTTTTTTAGCTGTGGTCTCATGAAAACCAAATTTGATCATAAGCTACTTTAAAATCTGTAAAAGCTTTACTAATTAGAAAAAGTGTTACAAAATAGCTGCTTTTACCATAAAAAGAGACCTTTTGAATGTCTAACAACAATAAATTGCTTATCATCTCTATGCATTACATGCCACTTTCTATATTGTGTAAGAACCATTTTAACAAATAGATTAACTCAAATATATTATACATCACTGTTGATCAAGTAAAAGCTTATTTAAATGCTCCCAATAAGATTTAACAACAGGAAATACATCTTCACACTCAGATCCGTGCGTTATTCAGTTAGATTAACCTCGAGGGGTAAAGAAAACTTAAACAAACTATAGTGTTTAGGATGTCTGAGAGGGGGTTGGGGGAGTAACCTGGGCTTACATGGCTTGAGGGGCTGCAGACAGAAATCATGGTGCCCTGCAGGGTAGCCATTAGGGCACAAGACGGGGGGAGCCAAGAGGATGTCTGCACTCCAGGGATCTAATCCGGTACCATGGGCTCTGCTTTGGGAAAAGACCCGTTTTGCAGTTCCTGAGCTCCCTTGGGTTCTGGCAGGTCCTTTAGTTCACCAACAATTAGCCATCCCCAGGGTCTGGCTACTTTTGTGGCTGAATTAAGCCCATAGGAGCATTAACTCTTGTCACATTAGCTCAAATGGAAAAGTCAGCAGGGGCACCTTTTTTTGGCTTGGTTAACTTTATTGTTTCATTTTCTTGTTGGGATGTTAATAACATCCAAATCCTGACTTAGTCTGGAGGATCTTTTCTTACAATGTCAACAAAAAAAGAAGATTGAAAAACTCTGCATGTGCTGACAAATTGCTTAACTGGCAGAGTCAGTCAATCCGTAACAAATGCTGGGCACAGTCGATACTATAGTGAAGTGAAGGGCTGCTGTGTTTGACTCCATCCGTCCACACAGTTTACTTTTTCTCATCATGGGCCTCTTCTGTTCTCAGTTCTTTGGTCTGTGAGCATCTGCTCTGAGCTCTTGTTAGTGAAGTCTTTACTGCCTCACCTTTTAATCTTGGTTTTGGAATCAGCCCTCTTCTTATCGTGAAGCTTTGAGCTGCTGCATGAGAGTGAAATTAATTGTGTGCTAAGCAGAGTGGAATTAATGGCTTGCACTGAAACCTGTGGCCACTGCTGGCTTAGCCCTTCGCCGATCCCCCTGATCCTGCTTGTTACAGGAGCTTGGCCATTGTAGATGGTGAGATGATTGTGTGGTTTCAGCCTCTTGTCTCTGTCTCTTTTGTCTTTCGGGGGGAGCGCAGAGACCTCTTCTTTTGTCTGCCTGCATGTTCCTTTCAGGCGGTATCACAGCTGGCCCCTTTAATTCACTCAGGACATCGGATGACCCTACCCCCCAGGAGGCTACTGTAAACACACACCCACCCACACACACACCTAAAAGGGTTGCTTTCTACATTTTAAACAATATGACATTCAGAAAGGAGAAACACTTGAATATCGACAGGGTACTTTGCAAGGCTCGTCTCATGATCACATGCAAAGCGGAACCTTTAAGATGCATATTTTCCCTAACAACTGCTGTGTATTGGGTGTGCACCAAAGATGTTGGCATTCATGACTGTTAGATTTTCTTTGCACAGCCATCATCCGGTTGGCAACCAAAGTTTTAACAAAAATGTGCGAGTCAGGTTTACATCAGGTTGTCCCTGGGAATCCCCAGCATGTGTTGTCTAGCCATCTGCCCACTAAAAAGATGCCGACTCATTGAAGCTCTGCAAATAGAACTACTATACGGTCAAACAATTACCTAAACAGCTTGGTAATGGTTTTATGGTGTCTAGAATGATGGCCTGCAAAATAAAACTACAGGATCCCCACAAAAACCTTACATGGCAGTAAACATGTATTAACCAGAAAATGGGCCTTGTGTGGCATCATTTAGAAGAGACAAAGACTGGCCCTCGGACAAAGAGGCAAGATGCAGTAAGAAAGAGGGGATTCTACATAGCTAATGAGTTGCCCCATAGAAATGTAAAGAGGTGGGTCTTTAGGAAGAGTGGTCGCCCCGCTGGTTGGGCCTGATAGACTGTAAAGTGTGGAGGTCCGGCCACTGTGCCCGCTGTCCATTGTGGCCATGCTAATTCACCCGGTCCCCCAGTTATGTCATGGAGGACTTTTATTGTGGCGTTAGGTGGAGGGGGACCAAGTCATTATTAGGGAGAAACTCTCAGATAAACCAGAGAGGAGAAAGAGGCTTTGTTAAGTGCTCCTTCTTCAGGAATCTTAAAGAGAAGCACCCTACTCCAGCCGCAAATAAAAATAAAACTTCTAACATGAGCAATGGAGGACCGGCCAATTCACCTCAGGGTCCTTCAACGTCAAGGGCCATGTCCGACAGTGCCTACTCTACCTCGTCAAAGTGGTCAGCCATTAAGGGGAATTGACAGGGAAACCCTTGTGTCAAATGAACATCATATAAGGAGAGTGACATGAGAACGCACAGACAAGCCTTGTGCTTTTGTACGTTTCACAAGGTGTTTTGAGTTTAGACAAAGGACTTCTCGGAAATAATGAACCAAAAAAAATATTCCCAGTGATGCAACTTCTTCACTCGGTAACGCAATGAGAACGCAAGACTAGAGCAACCAAAAAAAAGCCCTTAAATCATCAGTATCTTTAGATGTACATTTTAATGTAAAAGCACCATGTAAAGCAGGAATAGTGGAGCTGCTATAGCAAACTTCAGGCCGATCCCTTCATTATCACATCTAAATGGCCGAATTAAGGGGATATCAGTGTTTTTGTGTTTGGGAAGATGGGGACTTGGAGATTATACCGCCGATTGAAATGTAAAACAGCTATTGCAATTACCCATAACCTCAGCGCGAACCTTGCCTGAAACAATGCAACTAGTTTCAAAGGCTGAGAGGCAGGCGCATCCCTGAGAGGCACGGCTAGATAACAAGAAGGCATCATTAAAGGTAAAGGAAGTGAAAAGGAGATTTTTTATCTCTCCTCACAGTGATGTGGTCAACAGAGTAGACCCCTCAGCCAAACACCGTTTTTAAATCTTCTTTGAGTGGGTAGTGAAATCATTTAAGATAAAATGTGAGAATGTGAGGTCAGGTCAGTTTTGCTTCTGTGTTTGTGATTTATTCATTGCAATATCAAAGTGTGAAATAAAGCTTGTTTGGTAAATAGAGGCTTTTAAGGCTGCAAAGTGTTGTATATGAAAGAATTTAATACAGAGTATCGTTATCAGGCAAATAAAATAGGGAACATGAATCAAAGTTAAAACTACTCTTTCGAGGTCAGAAGTCCAACTATCGATATGGGACTTTTGAGACCTATACTTACACTTATGTTTACAGGGAAAATGTATAGATTACTGATGTGGCAATATAGTAATATGACTATGCAAAGGAACTCAGAGAGCTGCAGTATGATGCATCAGGGGCACTCAAAGTTTTGATGACAGAGTGCCAAATTAGGGAGCCAGCATGTGACTGAGTTGTCCACTGAAATCTGTAACTTCACTCAATAGCTCTGCTGACACGCAAACATAGCTATCTGCTAATCAATCCTAACTTGAGCTGAGTAATGCATCAAATGTACGTTGAAATGGACGTTGATGATTAAAATATAATAGATGCATGTTGTTCAGTTGGTTCGGGGGCTGCACAGAATGTTTCTGAGGGCCGTCATTGGCCCGCAGGCTGCATTTTAAGCAACTATGTTATACATTATTCATACAGTGTATAACATTGTCCAGGACTCAACAGTAACAGTTGCCAGGTTGCCACTGGCAACCATTTTGGAAACTGGCAACCAATGCCTGGCCTTTGGTTGCAATCAGTGGCAGCCACTTTTTAACATTTAAGGGACTGCAGGAAGGCAAAACATGCACCCCTGAATTATCACATATTTATATATTATAATATTTGTTTGTTTGTGATATTTATATAGTGATGAAGCAATCAAATACAGAACCAGACGAACTGCTTGTGTGATGGTGCTTTTACTTGCATGCAGACACAGACGACTTTCTTAGAGATAGAAACGATGACTCAAAGTTGTTTGACTAACCCATCAGCATCACAAGAAAATGTGCAAATAGTTTCAGCCAACAAAAACAAGTCATTATTTATCTGACAAACCAAAAATGTCAGTTAGTTGAAACCAAAAGCTGATGCCTGCGTGCTAACCACTTTTACTACATTTGAGCCATGTTTTCTACCCTATAAATAACAGAATAACCACCAGTACTTGCGACCACGTTATATCTGTGATAAACTGATAAATCAGGGCTGTGGATGTGTCCAGTTGGTAGACTGTTGTACTGTTTCTTTGTGGCTGCGTTGATTGGAGGTATCAATTGTGTGTGGATTACTCCTCCAGGCTCTGCTGTTTCAGAGAGCTGTGAAAGGTCTGTTCACCCTCGGACAGAGCTGGATTTAGCAGATATTTGCATGTTAATGTCCACAATTCAATCCAGTGCAGAGAACAGATATGGGATCAGAGCAACTGCTACCTTTTTAAAAGGGTCTTGTGTCCCCTTTTTCATGGGAGGTCTTTTGACTGTTGGAATTAGTAAAGTGCACTGTTCCAGTATTGCAGGGGTCGGGGGCTGAAACACACACACATAATCTCTCCCTTCTTGATTCCCCCAGATGGATAGGTTTCTCTCTCTGGTTTGATGTTCGCTGCTGTCCCCCTAATTCCAGCATTTAATCACTCTGTGTGTCGGCACAGAGACCTCAGCTTGCCCTTAACCCACTTGAGAACGACCCCGATCCCTCTTCAAATCTGCTCTGCCTGCAGCCTCAGTGTGAGGGGCAGATGTGGGACATGAGCCAATCTGCTCCCCGAGGTGTTTGCCATCTCCATCCTCTCTGTCAACACGCTGCTTTCTCTGTCACTCTGTCTCTCTCACAATAAGAGGCAGAGCTCTTTGTGCTAAGATGAGTTTAGATGGAGACGGCAAACTCTGTCCAACACGGACTGAGGTCGGTGGATGTCAAAGGAGGTCGTTTGATGTTTGATCGGCTGTTGCCGTTTGCGCTTTAAAGGCCTGACTGTTTGGGCCTTGAGCTGATGTGCCCAAACAAGTATTCTTTAGATTGGTGTTTGCATGGATTTGCATACTGGCCTGAAGACAAGCTTTAATGAAGAAGTGGGTTTTGGTGTATTTACGTTTCGGAGTGAATTGTTCAGTCTGTTGATCAATAGATGACAAATGCTGAGCAGCTTATAGAGAGGAGGATATGTACAGAGTTCTGGTCTTTTTTTCCCAGTGAGATAGTCTTTTGTTTTAAATTGCAGTTTGCATTGTTACAAGCCGAGTTATACTCGATCAAAACCTGTGTAGTGTGATAGTTGCACTAAACAACAAAACTTCAGGGCGAAGTGAGTAGTAGATCTGAAATATGTATATATATATATAAATGAACTAACATGTATATTTCAGTTTTTCTTTACTATGGCAAGAAATTGTTGTTAATATGTTAACTATGGTAGTCGGTGTTAATGGTTTTTGGATTTCCACTGATAACAGTCCTATTCTACCGCCCCCTTCATTGTTTTTCTTTTAGTTTTTAATAGAAATTAAATACATTTGATCATTTTTGTGTATAAGCACTCACTCAAAAATTATAATTTGTACAGTAAAAGTGTGTTGTTGGAGGTGTTTGTGAAGCGGAGTGGCAGCCAGAACATAAGAATTGAAAATATATAAATTTAAATTGAACAGTAATATGTGAACATTAATCGGGTTTAAATCCAATATTTTGGATTTAAACCCTATCGGCAAATGCCAGTTCGTTTTTATTTACCTGTGGTAATATTTTCTCACTGTCTTGTAGAGGTGTTGGTCGCTTCATGGCAGTCTCTCCCTTTGGTCCAGTGTATCTTAGCTGATTTTGTACGTATGTGTAAATCGCCACCTTAAAGTTAAATGTTGTGCTGTTTTGACATTGTCTTCTGAACTCATTTTCAGCATGAGATGATGACTGTAAATGTGGGTGAAGTGCAAACGGCCACCTATCTCCCCTTGCTGGGCAACACAAGGGCCCTATTGAGGTGAACAAAGCCTCAGCAGAGAAGATGGGTGCTACTGTTTGGAAAAGGAAGCTGTGACCCAAACCACAGTCTTTAGCCTAAAGGTGTGAAACAAATTAACACCCCTCAAGCCCAGTGACGCGGTAGATTATGTATATGGAAACTCCACAATGTAGCAGCAGGGGAATTCATCTGAGCCCTTCTCTATTCAGCCACCTCACACAGCGGCGGTGCATCAGCTGACCTACATTTCATGGCAGAGGTTTGCATGTGATAACATCTGTGATAATGAGCATCTAGATGAGGAGTCCAGTCCTGTGACCCATGTGGTAACTTTATTGCCTTCCCCTGGCTATGCTGCTGTTTGAGGTTTAGTTCAGCGGTGGCCAAAGGCAATCAGTTCTGGTCATGCGGCCGGCTGCTGAGATGACAGTGAAGGAGTAATATCACTGCAGGGCCTTTCTCAAACAAGAAGCCTTTTGTATCAGGTAATAAGAAGACTGCACAGTCATGCTAGTCTTCATCTTGCAGGGGTCAGATGTAGGGGATGTGGTCGCTGTGACTCCATGTAAAACTGTCAGTTCCTTTTTATTTTCAACACACTTAGTCAAATGCATTTTATTCGTACAGCTCAATGTCACAAATCAAAAATTTCCCCCAGGGGGCTTTAAAATCTGGACATAATGAAACAACAATATTTAAACGTTTAAATAAGTAGGATTTATTTCTGTTAGATAGATAAGCTGTTTGATTAGGAGGAGGAGGAGTTTAAAAATTCTCAGAATATGTTATCGTCCCCTTCCACTAAAATGTGTTTTCCGCCTATAATGTCTGACTTGCCTTTACTTTTGCCCTTACTGACTTTGTTGTTATTGTTTGTCTGTGCACTTCCTAAAATCTGAGATTCAAACATATTTCTTAGAAAGCCAATGAAAAGCCATAAAAGAAACCTTCAGTGCAGAAGTCACTGAAGTAAATCTCACTTTAACGAGCTATAAAACAAGCTAAAGATGCTAACTACACTTAGCATTCTCAATGGAGGAGGGAGAGTAGATGTGCTTTCAGCTCCTATTAAAGTTTGTCCTTATTTTTATTTGGTAAAACCATGTAAAGCAAAAATATTAATCATAGCAGAGTAGCATAGGAGGTTTGATAGCAAGTATGCACTAAAACGGCATCTAAGTAAGATAAGTACAGGCTGAATGAAATACAAATTGAGTACTGTTGCACTGCCACCTTGCAGCTTTGCCATTTTCCACATCTTTAATTATACTGTTTAGCACATACACGCCTGTGGCAGGCAGAGGCGTACCGTGTGTCGGTAAGGGAGTTGGAGAGAGTCGGTGCACCTGCACCAATTATATCTCACCTAAATGCGGCTCTGCCCCCACATACAAACATATATGCTGCATTTCAGACGTGTTAATAAGATTCTGTCCGGCTCTTCTCTGCATTAGCATAGCTGAGATGCATACATTGTAACACTTGCATACATATGTGCTGTGTAGGTAAACATTTCAGTCCAAGTTTGTCTCAGAGATGCGCATATTTGTGGTAATATTTGATATTTGAGGGCACTTTCTTGTCTCCTATCTCTGCCTCCCTCTTTACTAGCAGCAGGAAATCAGAATTTACTAGAGCGGCTATTCATCGCAGTTATGGTCGGTCATAAAGCAGATGATAAGTACACCTTTAAAGTGCGTCCCATCCATACTATTGATGTAATGGCTGTTTAATGTCTGTGTCCACTCCTCGTTTAGTGTGTAAGTGGCTGCTGATTGCCAAACGCAGGCCAGGTCTCCTCCCCACGGACGTGTCTAGAGGCTGGCGTAACACAAGGCCACGACCTGGCTGCTTATACACCATCCATACCTTCCTCTCCTCCCCGGCTGCTCCCTCCCTGTCTGCCCGCCATCCATTTCTTTGTTCTGTCGTTATTTTATGAAGTAGTGGGATGATGGTCGTTTCTGGTGAGAGGTGGCCGGATCAGAAGGGGAGCGGAGTGTGCCGTCCATCAGACGGCTCGGCCCTCGCTGTCTCCTAATGATGATATCACTGGAGCCAGACAGGCAACACACACACACACACACACACACATCTCGTGTCGCCTCGCCTCAGGCTGCTTGTCTACCAGGCTGCACAGGTGACTCACAGTGGCCCTGATGGAGTGTGTCACCGCGGAGTCTGGTGCCTGCATGAGTCTGGGCGTGTGTGGCGTCAGTGTGTGTGTGTGAAATGGAGCATGATTTACCCAGTCACCCCCTGGAGTGCGCCTCTCTTATGAACTCATCTGTGACTCAACTAATAGCCAAACCTGCCACAGATTTAGCTGCGGCCTCGCCACCTCACGACCCCACTGCAGGTTTATTGAAGCACGGCGGGGTCTGCATCACTCAGCTGGCATCCAGAGAGGAGCGGGTACACTCATGAACTCATGGTTTTTTGTTGCCTTTAGGAGGCCTCACTCAGTGAAATCATGCAGTGCGAGCATCGTTTGATGGCAGTTAAAGCCAACCGGCGTAAAGGATCACTAATAGTCTGGAGCCCTGGGCGCAGGACATTACTAATGAGTGATCAGTCTGTTTTACAGCCGTCTGGTGACAAGGCGTTCATGTGACTGCAGCTCCCTGTGAGCGACACGTTTTAGCATTTCAAGCGATGGAATGGCAGTGACGTGAGATTTAATTGCAGCACACACACACACACAGACAGAAGCATATTTTACTTTACGGCCTCTGATATTAACACTGTGTGAGTGATTGTGTGTGTGTGAATTAAATGGTCGGTTAGACTTGTGAAGGGTCAAAGTTCCGTCTTATCGTCGAGTGTGGGTGAACCTGCCCGCCTGCTGTTGGATGATGTTTATAGTCCTTATCAGGCTCCACAGCAGCCAGGCGCACACGCACACACACACACACACTCTAAACACACAAGCCTCGGCCCTCTTGATTGCTTTAGTGGCAGAAACTGCACACAAACCAAACAAACCCTGTGTGCGCAGATACACACACACATACACACATGAGCACAGTTGCTCTGGCCGCTCAGTCTTTTCCCACACTGATAGAGATCTGGAGCATGCCATAAAGCACAGTCTTGGATCACAGGGCACAACAGAGCCCTCCTCTGCTCTCTCAGCCCACTTAGATCACTCACAACTCCCAGCACTGATAAGATGTCTGCGGTGCCTCCCTCGCCCCTCTCCAGCACCTCCTCCCCTCTCTGCTCCTCCTCACCCACTCCTCCTCCTCCCCCCAGCGCCGCCTCGTCTTCACCTTTCTGCCTCGCCACCCTGATTAAGATATTTCCACGTGTTGTCAAATCAGCTTACCTGCACAATAACTATTAAAATGAACAGCTATGAATCTAAATCAGAGCTAAAGCCGCCTGCTGGCTCGACATTATGTTGCTAACTTCAACATGCATCACCAGCTATAACTCTCCTGTTTCCTTGACCTCATCGTCACATAACAGCATGACCTCAGCTCAAGGAAAAAAGTTTCTGCCCACACAGACCTCACCTGCATCCCCCCAAGAAGAGCTGAAGTTGAAATATTTCAGCTATTTCTATGATGTCATGATTTAATGTCCAATTAATGGATAGCAGTGGAAACTGAGATTGTTTAAACACTGTGCTGCACATTATTTACTGGTGTTTGAGCATGTCCAGCCCTTTGCTGGTTGTAAATTAGCCGCCCTGTGTTGACCCTCACAGCGCTATAAAGCCGCGCTTCCTCCGGCTAAGTGAGCTTTAATGGAGCCGGCAGTGCAGGTTTTAGCCTTTAAAGATGATTATTTCTCAGTGTTTGTTTAGCAAGTAGAAGTCTGTCTAAAAAGGGTCGTGTAAATATAGATATTTTATGTAATTCACACCTCCCTTAATTTATCAGCTCACTGCTGTCGGACCATGTGGACACAGGAAATGACAAACTGCTCTACAGAGAGAGTGCACATCCTCCCAGCTGGATCGGCACCGTTCTGAGTGTTGGTCATACTTCTGCAGATATCGAGTTATAGACATGTTTAATTATTTCTGCTTTTCCATCAGTCTGCTGTAGAATTTCTATGCCTATTTTGAAGCTTCACTTTAGAAAAGCTTGACAGAAACTTTAGAAAATTAATACGTTTTTATGCTTGCTTGAGGTGGTTTTTGTCTTTTTTTTAAAAAAATGGCTAATGTGCTAGATGGGAGAGGGAGATGCTTTTTTGGACGTCTGATCAGCTGTTTCCTCTCTGCCGGACAATTATAAGTCGCCCAATTTTATCCAATTTCTGAAGACTTCTCTCCATTTTCTCTCAAAGTTGTCAGATGAGCATCTTGTTTTTTTACTGTTGTTTTTTTCTCTCTTGCGAGATCTCTACTTCTACTATCAAAATGTTGCTTCAAAATATGCTTTGACTTAAATGGAAACACTGCTATTGATTGTTGCCGTGTCTAACCAGCCGCTATTGTGTTATTTTGGCCGGCTCTCCAGATTGGATGGAGCCTCTTCAGCTCGCCTTCTTCTCCTCCTCACTAACAACAACAATGCTAGAATCTTTCCTCTCCAACTAATGTCCATTTCCTTTTATCATTCTCGAAACCGCAAGCCTGTCCCACTCAGACATTGACTAACGGGGGTTTTGCTTCATTGCCAGTAAGACCAGCAGTGGTTGTTATGAGTGGAAGTGGTCAGAGTCACTCGGCGGTACGTTGGGTGTGTAGCGTCTTATCTCTCAGTGCATACAGTCAGCGCCGGCGTGGAGGGAGCACAAGGAAACAACTTGTGAGATTATTCACCACGGTCATTGTTTTATAAAAATAAACACTGAGTTACTCTGCATTTCAGTAGCCTAAAGTCACTTTATATCCTTAATGGTTCTATCAGAGATAACAGATGAACTGCAGTGATAGTAACAAGTAATATAACATGACACATGCATAAAAATGTCCATTTTGCAACTTTTTATCACTTCCTGATATTTCGCAAGTGATTCAGCCTGTACAGCTCAAGATCGCTTTTACATTTTCTGCGCTGAGCACCTGTTGAAGCTCTTTCCCGGGACAAATGTGCAGGACCGGACCAGCAGGGAGACAACTGCAGTGTGTTTGGAACTGATAGAAGAAGAAAGGGATAGTTTACCAGCATAACAATCATTGCAGCTGTTGTAATTGACAGATGATCTCTGAGAAATGTGCTGTAAAAGTTCCCTTGCATTGAGCACTGAGCATCAAACATTTGCCCAGAATTTAAAAATTGATGAGATGATATAGATTTGTGATAAACTACATTGATATTTGGTTCAGTGAGCTCTTACAGCTGTAGACACTGCAGGTGAATTGTTGCAATCTTACCACAGATGTACAAAGAACTTCAGCTCATCTCTGAATATCGAACATATTAAAATAAAAAATCAAACAAAAACAAACCCCTATCTCTGTCCATCTCCATTACCTTGTCCCTGTGTAATTTAAACGTCTCCCTAAAACAAAGGGAGAGTAATGGGATGAGGCAGCGTGTGTGGGAAAAGACTGGAGAGACGGGCGATCACAGCTAGGAATGAGTGGGTGAAGAAAAGGGTCAAATAAAAAGCGAATGACCACCCCGAGTTGATTGTGATGGAAGGGTGTGTGTGAGTGTGTGTGTGTGTGAGTGTGTCTATGATGAGGGGGAATCCCAGCGCCAGCCACAGAGCCAGATATGGGAGTGTGGGAATGAGACTGAGGGCTGGCAGGCTAACAAGGTCTAACACAGGAGGGGGAGGCCCAAACCAATATGGCACAGAGACTGCTTATTCAACCAGCACAGAGAGCCAGGACTGTGTGTGTGTATATTTGTGTGTGTGTGAGAAACCCTTGGCCACTTATCCTCCCCACTGGCTCAGTTAAATTGCACCCATCCTTGGACTTGCAGTGGTATAACGTACACACACACACACACACACACACACACATTATTCTTCCTCCTGTCTCCCCGTCTTTCTCTCCCAGGGATATTTGTATTTTATTTCTGTGGGGGTATTTGGCGCGGCCTGTGCGTTGATGTGGAGAAGGGAGATTTGGACGAATTGTGGATCTGCTCTTGGCGCCTGGCTCGCACTCAGGATAGCTGTGTGTGTTTGTGTGTGTGTGTGTGAGTGCTCAGTGATGGTATTGTGCAGACATAGTAAGGGGAAACTGCCTCCATTAACAAGCCCGAATACGTTTACCAATATTTCATCCACTCGATGGTGTGTTTGATTTATTGTGTTCTGGAAACCGGGCTTTAGAAAGTGGGCACATCCTTTGCAGCTTAACAGAAATACAGCTGTCTTTTTGTTTCCAAATAGCTGTGGTATAACTAACCGACTGAGCGAAAGCTTAAAAGGCACTGAGAGGAACTGTTACGGATTTAATACATCAACACAATGTGTATAAAAGCATTAGATCTGGGCTGTCGGCTGCTGAGAAGGTGTAGAGACTGGAGAGCGCTCACATGCCGGGTTCACCTAAGGCAACTGGGGACATGTCCCACATCCCACAGGGCTGATATGTAGACCTGAGGGGCCGGGGTGGGAGCGGAGCAGAGGTCAGCTTTATTTTGTGACACTCTGGATGTCAGTGACAGGAAACAGCAGATCTGCTCGTCTGCCTCCAGCTGGAAGACGGATCAGGAGGGCTGAGGACTGCTTATGTCATCAGCACAGAGTCTGAGAGGGAAAGCGAGCGTGTGTCTCAGCAGACATGTTTTATGACATGTGGGCAGGCCGGGTGAAGCGCGGCAGGTGTAAGGAGTGTATTTTTAGGCTCTGTTGCGGAGGAGCACAGCGTGATTGACAGAAGCATCGCTCTGTAAAATCTGCTGACCAGAGAAAGAGACAAAAACACAGACAAACTCTAAAAAAAGGAAAACAGAGTGAAGCCACGACTGTGTAACCGCGTAGTGAATAAGTACAGATAAATCTGGATTTCCGGGCAAAGTAGAAGGTGTTTACACTGCAAAAAAAAAACCAGAACAGATTTCACTTCCTCAATTCATGAACCAAAAACAAGAGTTACAGAGAGGAAATATCTTTCTGATGAGCATCCAAATAGGTTCAGAAGTGAAAGCATGACATCGAAAAAAAACCTCACAGTGACAGAACAGAATGTGGCACAACTGAAGCAACACAAAACCATAGAACAATAGAAATTATGTGTAATTTTTTTTTAAATGGCAAGGTTTTAGCAAATATGCATGAGTTTGGGCACACCACTGGATACATGAGACATGGATTATACTGCAAGAATTGTGCAAGTTTGCAAATGGATTTTTGATATAACACAGCCACGATTTGTGCAGGCGTGCAAGAAAAATAACGTTTTCTTCAAGACAATTTGGTAGCACAGGGTGTGTAATTGATACACAGTCGTTTATTGAGGTATGCCCCTATAAGATGAAAGGTTTCTTTCAAGGAAGATGCGATCAAGAGCTGACAGTTACAGAAGAAGGACAACACAAAACAATACTGAAGATAAAACTGATGAAGTCTAAATACAGAGCAGTGGGAGGAGGGTAGAGGTACACAGAGCAACAAAACACCGTCTGATCTGAAGGACAGAAGAAAAAGAAGACGTAGAAAGAATGAAGTCTTTACAGAGTGACCCGACCGGCTTTTAGTTACTGCAGGAGGGTGCAGACACAACACTGAAGTTTTTGTGTCTACGTGCAAATGTTTGTGTTTGCAGAATGAACTCTCTACAGAGACGGCCGGCGGACGTGGGCACTTGATGTTCGGGAGATTTAGTTTCATGCTGAACAATTTATTTGTAGCAAAATATCTGGCTCGTTGGCAAGCATCAGAGGAACTCAGAGCGTAGCCGCGGCTCGGCGTCCTCAGAGCAATGAAAGAGTGCACACACACACACACACAGACACACACACAGAAGATGTCAATGTTTGTGTTTGAGAGGAAGAGGCAGAGAGGGGGATACAGAGATAAACATACAGATAGAGAGAAGGAGAGAGCAGCCTCCCTCTTTCTCCGGGCGTCCTGGCTGTTCCTGACGACGAGTCGAGGAGGTTGCTTATGTGAGCGTCAGTGTGTGTGTGTGTTGTGCAGGGCTTGGTGTTGGCATAGAAACTGTCTGCAGGAAGCGGCAGTTCCAGGCGGAGCTCCGCTGGCAGACTCTCTCCGCTCACTTCCTGTGTGCTGTGAGGCAGGCAGGCACGCGCACAAACACACACACACACTTGCATGCACACACACTCGCACAGGGTTGGAGCGGGGCAGGGCGCTCGCCTGGAGAACGGTCCAACGAAATGAGAGAGCGAGGGAGGGAGGCATTGGAGGGAGGGAGAGAGGGAGTTCAGCAGAGAGCAGCACTTTCCCACAGTCTGGGGATTTGACACATGGCTCTCACACATTCCTCAGCCCTGCGGCCGACCGAGCATCGGCACTCGGGAGAGGAGGGAGAGAGAGAGAGAGAGGGAGGGAGAGACAGAGAGAGA
>CAFUXE010000685.1:1257389-1268401 GCA_903364295.1 Serranus cabrilla
TGAGAGGGGGGACTTATGATTATATATGTGTGTGTGTGTGTGTGTGAGTGTGTGTGTGTGCGTCAGCAGGGGTCCCATCCCGTCAACTTTACGCCGTTTTGACTGCCATGACATAATGTGCCTCAATACAGTGGCCCCCTCCACACACACACACACACACACACCCTTTTCCCCTTTTTTTATTCTTCAAAGGCTCCGCGCATCAACAAGGGCCTCCTTTTCTGTGAATGTGGCATATTTGGCTTTTCATCAGTGCCCCCATTCCTCTTTTATTTTTCTAAAGACCCACACCCCTCCCTGTCTTTTCCCTCGTCTATGTTTTTCACTTTGATTGGGGCTTTGCTCAGGATTAAGACCCCCACCTCCCCCCGCGGCCCCCCACCATTACCACCGTTCCATGCTTTTCTTATGATGTTTGCTCTGAATGAGAAGTGGTGAACTATTACAGGACAATATTGCAGAGATTAAATGATGACCTTGGCAGCCTTGTTGAATGGAGCATCTCCTCTGACGGCAAGCTTTGCAGACAAAACACACACATACATGTGCACACACTCACCTACCACTCTTTCATACCTTTTACTATACTATACTATAGGACTGAGGATTTGATTGTTTACATATTTGTTTGTGAAGTCGGTTTTCCCTTTTTTAAATTTGGGATTTGGATATCCATGTTTATTTTGTGGAATGCAATAATCCTTCAGAATAAATACTTGTTAAACTCAAAGAAACTAGTTGCAGCTCAATCTTTGGGCCTTTATTACATTTTGCTGTCATTTACAGTAGCTCTCGTTTCTCTCCTCTCCCTCGAAAAAAAACCTATGCGTGACGTCACACTGTGATTTTACCTACAAGGGACCCAGCTCACTAAACTGCCAATACATTTGTGAGTCATGCAGCTTGCATGTTGCACATTTGGCTACCATTTGTTTCTAAGTGGTTACAAGAGGTTTTAAATAATAAGCATTATGTTCACCAATGTTTGTGGACAGGACAGGCGGAACAGTTTTGATTTACTTAAATACCTTGCTATTGCTATTTTTTTTAAATGTTTTATTATACTCCACTAGGTTTGTGCCTATTTGGAATGGGTTGATTTTGTGTGCAATACACCTGCCATAATATCGTGGTGTCCCCTACCAAGGCTGGAGAATATGCTATCATTTGCTAATCGATTGCTATTTTTGATTTTGATTGATTTTAATTGATTTGGGAACTTTTTTTAGTAACAAAAATGTTCATTCAGGAAGTATAATCACATTTCACCAAGTTTATAGGAGTCCATTTCAAACCACGACACAGGGTGTAAGTAGCGCACTACTGATAAATATTACTCATAGATCTCAAGCGCTCACAGCAGAAACTTTACTTCTTTGGGTCGTCAGATATACACCTACCAAGTGTGAAGTCGATAAGATGAATGGTTGTGTTGAATATTGAAGGACAGACATGCAGACAGACAGACAGACAGACAGACAGACATGCAGAGATTCCTTTCATTTAAGTTTAAACAATTCACAGATGTGCAGCCTGTCACGTCTTCCACAATGCATTCAAATCAGCAGCTGTGTCCGTCCATGGTTGTCCATGTTTCCCGGGCTGTTTGCATGTGTGCGATTAAGTGTTTGTGTGGGTGCACACGTGGGTTTTGGACAAGCTTCCAGAGGTTAGCTGAAGAAAGCTTGGCAGATTTCAGGAAGTCACACCAGGTCAAACCCAGAGCCCCCTTACATCCACCGCCACCGCTTCAAGGTTAGGAATCTGATGTGTGTGCGTGTGTTTGCAGCCGCCCCCACAGCTGGGAAAAGATCGATGCAGCCTCCACCAGCAGGCTCCTGGCCCCCGGCTGCTACTGTCTGAGAATGAGAGGCGGCGGGGGTGTGTGTGTGTGTGTGTGTGTGTGTGTACGATAGGGAGGGAGCAAAGAAGGAAGGATGGAGGGAATGAGTGAGAAGCAGAGGGAACAAAATGAGAGGTGAGGAGGAAGGGAGGGAGGGTAGGGAAGAGACGAAGTATGCCCGAGCTGGCTGACTCACTCCCTCCTTACCTCCCGCCCTTCCTCACAAACACACATACGCTCTCTCCCCTGAGTACACACAAGCATGCACAGACACACACACTCACGAACACACTCCTCTCCTTTCTCTGCCAAGCGCTCCTGTGCCCCTGCTCATCTGCGTGGGGGGCCCTGCAGGCAGTCTGGGCCCTTACGTGCCCTCTCTTTACACACACACAGATGTACACACACACACACACACAGGAACACAGAGGAGTTGATGTGTAAGACACGCTCTGATCCTGCATGCTGATGATGAAAGACAGGCAGCCGGGCTCGTGCCAGAGGGCAAGACCTGAGAGGAACCTCCTGATTCTTGATCCTCCTCCTCTTCCTCCTCCGTCTTCATCACTATTGGAATAATTTGAATTTCACCACAGTTTTAGAGCGCTTGCTATTTTTCCCTCTCTCATCTTAAATAACATCTACCCAGGTTCCTCTGTTTTACATTTAACGGAAATTTGGTAGACACCAGCATTCAGCAGGTCTCAAGTCGAGGTCGAAAGTTGACAATTTGAGCAGTTTTCATGGAAATAAGCAGGAAAAAAAACAGTTGTTTGCTTGTGCAGAAGCGGAGTAGTAGTCTAATGAACAGTCCCTGCATATGTGTGGTTTTGCATTCATGCCTCGCTCTGTGTGGTGGAGTGCATCGCTTCATGTTTTTACGTGCATAGCCCCCAGCCTCACACCTGGCCTGGCAGGAGCTCTGGTCCCACCCCTCCTTCTCTGGTTCCTCCATTAAAACCCACCAGCTCCAGCTCCACCCCCCCACCTACACCCCAGAGAAGGAGGGACAGCACAAGACTCCTTCTGGGTCCTTCAATCACATAAACCGCACTCTCAGGTCTGAATGAAACCTGTTGCCCACATTCAAGAGCACTTTCAAGAGAGGATGCACCATATGTGGGTGTAAGGTGCAGATGGCCTGGGCGATGAAGGCATAAATTAGCCTGTGCAAGGAAGGGAGATCCCCCATTGTTCTGATGGATTGCACACACATACACACACACATGCACACAAGCCCTCTGAGTCTGGCTCAAGCAGGAAGATCACACACTCTCTGTCACAGCCTCTCAGATCAGGCTGCCCAGAGCTTCCTGTAATCCCTCCTCTGTAACATTAATTATAAACTGGTGCTTTGTGCCCTGCGGACCAACCGTGACTTTCCCAGGACAATTAAAGTTACTCAGTAGAAGAAGGGGGATTGGGTAGAAAAGGAGGGAAAGGGGATCAGGGAGTGAGTCAGGGGATTTGACTAGAATTGCGTCTAAGGGTGCTGAAATAAGGCAATGGGTGAGATGAGAGTGGGAGTTTGGGGCAGGGCATACAGGATGTCTAACTTCAGTCGGAGCAGGGATAAGTCATAGGCACTGGAGCTTTTATATTGTTCTGTAAGTGAGGTTTTTAGCATAAGCTTCGGCCCTGGAGTTGGGGGTTGAGCAGGGTAGGGTCTGGGTGGGCAAATGCCTGGCCAGGGCGGGTGCGGATTAGCTGCCATCTCAGGGGAGTAATTGGCCGATGTGTGGGAAACACAACCCTGTTTTACTTCTCCACCCCAGTGATTCATGAATGTAATAAAAATGTATAAAGTCTCCAAACGAGAGCCAGACCGATTAATCGGTTGGCCGATTTCATCATCTGATATTATCCCTGTCACAGACGGTGGCGATCTCAGGCTGTCGGAGGGGCAGGGGCGAAAAAAACAAGAAGCTGTATGTGGTGGGGCACCAGAATGTTTTCGAGCATGTAGGGCAGCATGTATGGCACGACGTCATGTTTTCTCAATTTTAAGGGAACCCCAGAGGACACTTTAGACTTTTCTTTCGGTTGTGTTTTAGCCACGTGCTGAAAAGCATAATTGCAGAAACTAGAAGATGCTGCCTTTCAAGTTAAGCTGCATACATGCATTTTATTTACCACTGCTCATCAAAATGTCTTTTGCAGCCCTGTGACCTGCAGTTAAGCCTTTAGCTACCACGCCAAAATGACTGCACACTACAGCAATGTCCCTGGGGGGTTGCAATAATTGCCTGAATATCTGTCCCACTGGTCACTGACCTTTAACAGGCCACCGAATCACTAAATCCTGTTTGACTGTTTTTTTACTTCCTGCCAAGCGTGACTTGCTCCGCTAAGGGCACCTGTGCGCACTTTGCTTTGCTGGCCAACAACAAGTGGAGGGGAAGAAAAGCATAAAATACAGTATGCAGCCAAATAGAAAAAAATCCTTTTTTTTCATACCGTGGCTGACCAAAGCGTGTCCCTGCCCTGCCCTTTGCCTTCTGCATAGCCCTGAGATGACTTTACTTCTGCAACTCACTGTGCCAAAGGCAAACCTTTTCAAGTCGCTCCTGATCTGTTTGCAACAAGAGGGCTGATTTCTAGATAAGTGGAGGCAGGATAGTTATCAGGCCAGTCGGTGAAGTGGGTCATTTGACAGATGTTGTTATCCCAAATGGATCTGATAGGCTGCTGTTTAATCCTGTTAAGGCACCTTGCTTCAGGACATGAGCCCAGCTTCCTCAGTGACGCCCTTTCTGTGAACCCTTGACCCCTCCTGTATCTGTGGCTACTGAGTTAAACCACTCTTAGCCATGATGATATGTGGACGTGTCATGTCCTCCCACATGCTCCATTCATATGTGTTGCTATTCTGCATTAGTGATTCATGTCCAGTCTAATTATTCTGGACCAAATGGGGAAAAAAACAGCTCATCTGACTGACTGGAAGAATCTTCTTTATTCCACCAACGCGTTGAGGTGCAGGGCATTCATCAGGGTGTTTTACTTTAGCCTGCTGCAGTAGGCACATTTGTTACTTGAGCACCTAGTCGGCTGGTGAAAAAGCAACAGCATGCTCCTCCACACTTTCAGTACAGATGCAGATAAACTGACACTCGTATGCTTTAGGACAGAACAGGAAGAAGACAAGGTGCTGTTGGGCATATGAAGCGTTATCTTTTGTCAACCCACAGCTAATCAGATTCAGCTGTTCAATCATTTTAGCATATAGACTATCTGCCAATTACAAAATCTGTTGTTGTGCATTTCAGTGATTATTTCAACCACATTAAAGTAGTCAAGTGCATTCAGATGTAGCATGTCATGGTTGGGGGCTGCTGTATTTTGCTCGGCGGGTCAGCGACAGCTGCTCAGTGTGGAAGGATCCCTTCGTAGGACCTCTCCCTGGTGCTGGCTGGCCCTTCACGAGAGCATTTTCTCCACAGCAGTCCAGTAGCTCCTGAGCTTTCCAACACCCCTCACCAAGACCTCACAGCTTTCCAGGCTGTCATCAGTGTGTCCGGGTTTTGCTCCCCACCTGACTTATCTTGAAACACTGATCCCACCTCATAAACCATTTTTGTACCAGGCCGGAGGTTGATGCTCTGGACTAATACTGCAGCTACACGCTTTATGCACATCAAACTGGACTGACTTTTTGCTCCTAAAATTTGCATTTGGCACTTTAATTAGTCCCTTTTTTATTCCATATGCAGGCTACGTTGTACAACCACAGGGGGAAACACTGTATAATGTAGTTTCTTTTCAAGCACACTCACCCTGCTAGAACTTAATGCAAAAACACACAAAAAACCATGGCTCAACCCTCAAGAGTCAAGTGTTTTGATTCCCTAACCTTACCCGTGCTGTAACCAAACTGTAGTTACTATAAACGATAAATATGGTGTCTTGATCTACCATAAACATGACAAAAGCGAGACCTGCTGCAGAGCTGAAAGGTTACAGGTCCAGTCCTGCAGCTCAGCTGTTTTATCTATTCTTTGGAAAAGTCAGTTAGCAAGACTTTTATATAGCCTCCATCACTTGTCTTTATGGATAATCAAAATTGCAAAATGGAGAGCAACACTGTAAACGACCACACAATGAAACGAGAGGACAAAGCAGTAGGTTGAAGAGAGACTGGGAGCACACGCTGCTCCCGCGCTCCACGCCAACTGTGCCACAGGCAGAATAGCAGCATAACAACAAGTGAGAATATCTTCTTACTTGGCTAAAGAGAGCAAGGACAGGTATTGCCTCTGTCCACGGAAATATTTTAGAATTGTAAACAAGGCCTTGGCATAATATTACTGCTTTTTTGCTTGCTTTTGTGTACATACCCTAGATACTCTGCAAGGGAGAATATGGTGTTTTTTCCTTCTTTACATCCAGAGAAAGGGCTCGTGGTCATTGTTGTTCTTGAATATTTTCGTTCTTTATCTTTTAACCCTTCTGGAGTAAAGCAGTGCATCTCTCCAGTAATAGTTGAGTGTTAGTGTTTGCCTCCAAGGACTGTGTATGTGTTTTCTACATAGGATACATGTTAAAGGAACAGTCCACCCAAAAGTGAAAAAGCAACGCTGGTCTCACATGGACCTCATCTTAAATACCACTGAAGCTGTGAAGGCCAGTAAACCCGCAAAGAGTTAAACGAGGTCGTACTGCAATCTGCATCCTGCTGTGTTTGGTTGTGATTGAGTGGAGTTTCAACAGAGAAGATAATGACTGAGGGTCTCCTACATAATGCTATCAGCCTCTCAGAAACTACGACATGTTGACGCAGTCCGTTTAATTTAGCCCAGTATGTGGTGCGTTTAGTTGGAATAAAAAGAATTTGTTATCCATTATGGATTAAGTTGAGTGGAAAAGTGGATGGAGTGAATAGACGTAGTCAGCACAGTGTGGCTCTGCTGAATGAATAAAGATTATGTACACTAGATATCATTCTCTTCATTGTTAGTCAGTGCTGTGAAAAAAGTGGCACCTCTAATGGCCCTTGAGGAGCTGTTCTGAGCAAACCAGCCCTTTTAAATCATTGAAATTAACACTGCAGCAGCCAACACTTGACTCCAGCCAAACCACTTACATGTCAATGTAAATGCCTTTCCCATAATCCTGTGCCCAGTGGTGACTGTGTGCAGGCTTGAGTGGGTGGAGAAGAGAAACTGATTGCTGAAACCAGTGTGAGGCTGAGAGTTGTAGCCAGCAGGCCGAGGATCTTACAGCGCCGGCAGTTAGCTCATCTCCTCGTTGAAAGGTGAAGCTCTCTGATGATGAACAATGGAGCCTGAGATGGGTGTGGCAGCCTGGGAGGTGGGGGGGCAGATAGGGTGTTAAAGTGACTGAGAGGGAGAGACTTTGGCGGCGATCGGGGGCAGCAAGGTGAAACCTGGAATGTGGCGGGGATGAGGTCATACCTGTGCGTGTGTGTGTGTGTGTGTGTGTGTGTGTGTGGAAAGTCTCAAAAGAGGATTTGGTTCACAGCCTCTTGAGGCCCCATCAGCAGTGATGTCATGGGAAACTATTACAAAGCCCCTGTTTGTAAACTCTCTCCATTTCCTTGTTGAAATCTCAGGGCCACATGAAAGCCTCAGTTTTGAACTCCTGAATAAAAACACAACATATCTGAGGACCATCTACTGTAACATTACCACACTGGAGTTAAAAAAAAAAATACTGAGTGCAAAAGTACTCCAACATGGACAAGATGTAAATCATTACTTGTCCTTTGATGTGTCTTCCTCTCAGTCTCTGTCTCCCTCTCGTCTTCATTACTTATCGTTCCTCTCGACCATAAACATTGAGAACTGATCCCCGCTGCTGTCCTGCAGGAACTCGGGGGCCCCTTTCTGTGCCGCGCGGTGAAAACAGATCAACTTGGAGGAGCTGGGAACTTGAAAGGAGGGAGCTAACTACAGGGGATAAACACATTCCTCTGCAACCCGGCCTGCCACCGTTGCTGCCGCCGCTGGCCGCTGGCAGTGCAGGGGAGCTCGCAGCAAGAAGCATTGTTGCCACAAAGCGAGGTGGAGGGGGGCAGCTGAATATCCCAGAGCTCCCTCAGATCTCACAGGCAGCAAGCAGCACTTGACCTTTCCAGCACTAAAGGAATATGACAGCCGTGAAGCCGACAGAGAGAATAGGGAGAGAGGCAAAGGAGGGGGGAGCGAGAAGCAAGAGACAAAAGCCACACAAAGTGCAGGCTGACACCAAAACAGTTAGTTTGCAATCAACGTCAGTCATCCCTCTTGTCGGGACAGTTTGATTTCCACTTTTCAAATGAGGCGTTTATTTTTGGCCTGATAACAGGGCTGGCTAAATTGAAATTGGCAGCTCGACAATCTACAGATAATAGTCATCTACGCAGGAGATTATGTGAACAGCCCTTTCTTTCACTTTACTTGAGCCCCCACCCTCTCTCTCCTGTCGAAGACGAGAAAGGAGGAAATGAGGGAGGGAGAGAGAGAGAGAGAGAGAGAGAGAAAGGGCTAATCTTAGTCACAATCAGAGGAGGCTGAGAAGGCAAAAAAAAGGGCCTAAAAATGAAGGGGAGGAGATCGAAAAGGGGGCGCAGGGAGGAAAAAATAGAGTAATGTCCCGGTGATCAGGAGGAGGGCTGGAGGGGCGGTGAGGTGGGGTGGGGGTGTACAGGAGAGGTGAGGATAGAGAGAGTAAAGGAGGGAAGGAGGGAATTTCTTTAATGTTTCTGGCAGCAAACCAGCTGAGGTCTCAAGGTTATCCTGGCTTTGCAAACTCCCACGGGAAAGGTGGAGTGCTGAGGGCCGAAGGGGGGGAGACGAGGGCTTGAGGTGGAAGAGAGGAGGGAGAGATGGCTGCCCTTTTTCTCCAGGAGGGAGGCTAATGCTCTGGGGGGAGAGTAATCCTCGGGGCCCTCTTGTCTGATAAGGTTGGCCTTGGCCCAGGTAGGAGGAGAAAAAAAGGCTCTGGGGCCTCCCAGGGCATCCTCGCAGACAGCTCTGCCCTCTGCCAGGCTTGCACAAACTTGAATTATTGCTCAGACCCTTAGTTATAATCACATTTGAGTGATAACAATGCAACACCCCGTTGATTCCAATTGTGAAATTCATTCTTCCTTCCAGGGAGGTCGGAGGTCAGGGGCAGCTGTTGGACAGAACAGCTGGATCCAGTCAGAGTTCACATTTGCTTCAGGACACCTTAGTTTAGCAGGGCTGCATTCAGCGTGCTTGATTGACCCTAATTATAAGCTGCTGTGTTGATTTATTTATTTACGAGTATGTATTTGTCCCAACATCAGGCTTCCCTTCTTCCTCCATCTTCCCCTTTCATAGACACATCCTGTGCCCATCCTTCTTCAATCCGTAGCCATCCAAAGTGAGATCATTGCCCACATTTAAAGGTATAATGTGTTCCTTTGTTTGTAAACACTCAGCATTAAAAGTTTTCCCCTCCTCACAGGCCCAAGAACCTAGAAAGAGTGTAGCCGTGGTCGAGTGAGCTAATCGGTGAATGAAGAGAGGGAGTGGCAGCTCGGAAAAAGCTGTGAATCGTAGAGAAAAGTGTTATTTTCTGATTGTTTGGTTACGTTAAAAAGCACAAATAAACGCACCCACACAGCTTGTGAGAAGGTGCTGCAGTGATATCAGATGCTGAGGGGTGAGATAGAGTGCCTCTATTTGTTGCGATATATATACAGACACCGCCATTTGATTCTAGTGGGTCTCAGGTGATGACTGAGAAGGATCACTCATGTAATCTATACATTGTTTTCCCAGGATAATCCTGCATATTACACCTTTAAGTCGAAATGTGGTCGATGCTGCCGCTGTTGTGACAAGACCATCCAGTCTCATTTCCTCAAACACTGCCACTGGAATTTGAAACAACTGTTACGGAAGACAAAACTGTTTCATCATTCTTACTATAACCCTTCACCTCTCCATTCCCCGCCCGAGTATTTAAACTCATCACCTTTATGCAAATATACGTGAACCCTGAATTTGACACGTTTTATCTGTATATGATGATGGGGGGGATCAGTGACTGCATGGGAAAGATCTGCATCGATACGCCGCATGTGTTTGTTTACACTAAACTAGGCCTATTAGAGATAATGATTCACAGCATTGAGCTGTCAGTTTAAGGAGCTGTGTGTGTGTATGTGTGTGTGTGTGTGCATGCCTGCCTCTTCAAAGGCTGGCCTTCTCATCTACCATCAACAAACAGCCTCCTCAGGAGGAAATGGGGAGGCTTCATGCACCTGTAATTCAAATGTCCCAGTGCTTGCTGAGAGTAAACAAGCAACACTCACAGATTCTCCCTCATTCATTTTTATGTAGACCTGATGGTTAATGGATAGAAAAAGAAAGGGGCCGACCTGTTCAGTAACTCAAAGAATAAGAAAAATATTGTTTCAGGTGTGTTTATTTTCTGTTTGTCTAAATCTGAAATCTGGCATTGAGAGGAATTGAAAATGTTCTGGTGTTGACGTTAACGGTGCTATTTAAAAACTTAAATACTAACATCATGTCAATAATATACATATGATTATATCGTTTACACAATCTAGCACTTCTTAAAGAATTTCTCTCCTTTCACACTTTGTCTCCCTCCCCATGGCTCCGCGCGAGTGATTTTGTCGAAGTTGACACTGCGTTGATGGCAGATGTTAGGCTTTGTGGATTTTTTGTTTATTAGTAGTTCATCTGGTTGCTTTTTCACTCTCCATTAAGTCTAATTGTTCTTCTTGTTTGCTTTTGTGCAGTTATGGTAACAGACTCTGTCAGCAAAGTTAAAGATGAATTTGACAGATTTTTCTGTATATATCATTATTGTGAATTGATACTTATGTTGTGCAGTGTGGTGGCCCAGTAAAGACTGATGGTTGTCCCATGAGTAGTCTTGTTTGGCCAGTGATGCTGGTCCGAGCAGCTTATAGTAAATATATAGTGATCCATTCATATTTAGCTCTAGGACCAGAACCTGTGCATCAACACATCAGAGTCAGGTATCAAATGTAAATATGCGGCGGTGCAAAATGTTAACATCTGACCCAAATCTGAGGCTACATTATCTTTTATCTTTCCTGTAGTTTGACAGTTTGAGCTCTGCATACAAATATGTCTACAGTCAGATAAATGGTGGTTGCACTGCATTTGCATGAGTGGCCCTCACCCCCACCACCACCACCACC
>CAFUXE010000685.1:1268667-1278741 GCA_903364295.1 Serranus cabrilla
GAGAGAGAGACCCCTAAAGGAAGTGCGAGCGTCTCGGTCTCTGAAGTAGAGGGAGGCTGTGGCAGCTGCCTGGGGAGGCTCCGGTCTACAGCCCAGCACTGAGGCCTCAAAACATTTCTCTCTCTGTTTAAGCCAGCCAAAACGGACCCCAGCGCCTCTGTTTGCGAGGCTTACAGTGACCCGTGCTGATCTTTCTGTGTGTGTGTGTGCGTGTGAGAAAAAGAAAGCGTGAGTACATTCACTGTACTTATTGTTTTCCTTGCTCCCAGGCTGCTCCAGGCACCTCAGTGTGTGTGTGTGTGAGGGGAGGTAAGCGATGTGTGCGGCTGTATCTGGAGAGCCTCCAAACCCCCTCATCTCCTCTCCTCTCTCCTCCTTCTGTTCTCTCTGCTTGGAGGATCTGTCAGTTCTCCTTCTCTCTCTTTGTCCCTGCTTTGATCCTGCTCTCCAAGCCTTGGCTGGCCTCGCTAACAGCAGCTGAGCACAGGTCCTACTCCACTCCCACTAATAACACACATTCATGCCGCGCTGGGATGATGCGTGTGCACAGACACACACACACACAATCGCACACACATAAACACTCTCACTCGCTGCTCCGCTTACTCCCCCTCTCCTCTCTCACACACTCCAAAATCGGTAACGACTGGCTCTGCTATCATTCAGCGCTTTCTGTAAGTTGTCAGAGCTTATCGCGTTCACACAACCCTCTGTTTGCTGTAACCCTGCGCTCACACTGTGTGCAACACGGGTGATGGGTCACTCTACTCTGACTGATTGTGGGTGGTGCTAGAGCCTCTAAAAGCAGCCATACAGTGGATTCTTGTGGATACAGTATATTGTTTTTCACAGGCAAATGTAGGCAGATGTATTTTACCGATTTGATGAATCTTTATCAGGGTGTCTCATCGTTTTTAAGACTTGAAAGCCTTATTGATTTATGATTTTTGTGGAAATTTTCCATGTTAAACAACTAGACCTATGTTATATATTTCTTGAGTTGTTTATTTACATTATCCCAAATGTTTTCAACCATTTTCAAACCCGGAGAAATCAAGAGCACTCTGTGTCTCCTGTCAATATCATTTTCCCCACATGCATCTCGGTGTGGCTGTACGTCAAAAGTTGTCATAAATTGACTTTTTATCCAGTTTTAAGTCACATTTTTATGACACACTTCATCATTTTATTGATATATTTTAACAAATGAAGGATTTTAGACATCGCATGTCTGGATCTTCACAGTAAATCCTGTTTGCAACAGTCTTGCAGATGCAGGTGCAGCATGCAACTTGCAACATGGCAGAAAGCAGCGACAGTGCTGTGGAGGTTTTTGGTCTGACTATTACGTTTTTTTAGTGCTGAGGGAAACTTGTCCTAAGTTAGCATTTCATTTAAAACTTTCACCACAAAACAGCATGCTGATGCTTGTGATAATTGCGATAAATTTTGTCACTATAATCCTGATTTGAGTTTTTTTTTTTACGTTGTTTCATCTCTTGTTAAGGCCTAACTTTAATGCATTTCCTGTTAGAAATCATCTGCAGAGCCTATCATTGAATTATATGAAATCTGCACTGTTTGTTGTTGTCTTCTCTTCTTTCTCCGATACACTGCTATGCTGCTATTTTCGGAGTGTGATACCACCAACAACAGTTACTGCGCCCCTGCAGGCAGCAGCAGTACAGTCTATGGTCTCATGTCACAGCTGTGCAGGTCTTGTTCCTGTGCATCCTCATGTGCATGACGACAGGATGCAGGACACATAATACAGACACTCACTGATCAAAACAGTGTATTCAAGCAGCTTAAATTCTCTATACAGAGTACTTTGGCAAAGGAAAATTAACTCAGGGTTCTCTTACTTGCTTTTTTCCTGAGCTATCAATCACATCTCACAGTCTTCCTCATATTTGACCACCTGTTCTGATGCGACCAAAGTGCCACACTCGGTTCATGCGAAGACAACTGAGCAAACTCCATCTGCCGAGAAAGAAAGTGAGATGAGGATATAAGAAGACCTTCTTCAAACTACTGTTTCTAAAGTCAAGAACGAATTTTCACAGCGAAGTCTACGGGGAACTTTAAAGCTGGACCAACTGAAATTAAAAATATATCTTGATCTCTTTACTCCTGCAGTCTTGCAAGTAAAAGTTTTAGAGAGCTGGGAATCTTCGACTGTTTGTAATGAGCTTCTCATTTAGTTTGCAGTTTCCAAGCAAAGTTCACTGGCTGTTGACAGGCAGTGGCTGTGCACACATTGGCCACTCAGCCCTGTAGGAAATGAAAGGATGTCTGGTGACTTGTTGACCATGCTAATCACAGTGTGAACTGTTGGATAAGTCAAGCCAGTCAACCACTGTGTGGCAGCCTCTTGGGAAAGCAGGCTGCGTCAACACAGTGCCACCCTCAGTTTGGCAGCGGCAGCCACATGACACCTCAAGGCTGGCCTTGATGCAGCCTGTCTGACTGTCTGCTTACTTCCCACTCTTCTTGCCAGCCAGTAATGAAGCTTAAACACCAGCATAGGCATTTAAGCTTTCAACCCCACCCCCCTGAACACACACACACACACACACACACACACACACAACCTTGTCACCCTTGTGGCACCAGGAGCGCCCGCTGGCAGCCGCTCTGTTCACCAATGGCTTACACATTAAGGCATGAGCAGTGGGTGACAGCGGGCCAGATTGTTTTGTGAGCAGAATATCTCACACTTTCACACACACTTTAGCCCCACAATCTCCCTGCCTAATTGCATTATTGCTGCATTATTGCAGTGTGTGGAGGTCCATGGTCGAGAGGGCTCAATAAAGATATGAGTCCTGGGAAAGACTGGGAGCGGTGGAAATGAGAAAAGAGGAAGAGAGATAAAAGGAGGAGGAGGGGGGGTATAAAAAGAGAGATAAAAATGCAGAAGATCAAGGCGGGATGAGGGCTGGTGCAGGGAGAGGACAGGGGGGGTCACAGGTAAAAAGAGTGTGAGAATTTGGAGAGTGCAGGGCGGGGTGTCCCAAATAAAACATGTAAAATAATCATTCTTGTTTGTTTTCCTGTCTGCAGGCCAGACAATTGTCATTGGCTTTTCATCAGTAAAGTATCTCTAAACATCATGTGATCAAAAGCTTTAACAACAGAGAGCCGTGTTCGCTGTTAGTCAGCCTGTTTCCCACAGATTTCTTGTGATAGAGGAGTTGAGACACAGCAACAGGTAACACCCCGGGGACCGACGGCAGCCAGGTGCGCCCGATAAACTCGCAAGGAAAAGGGAGGGACCGACAGACCCAGGGCTCCGTGACTCAGTTCACCTCTTGCAACATGAGCGTGAGAAAGTCATTCAGGCGGAGAGCGTTTCAAAACCTACACTCGGTGTGCCTCACTTCAATACATTTGTTTTGGAACTCTGTCAGTGGCTTTGTGCGGAGAAAATGACTCAGGTGTGCAGCGCACAACAATGAGACATGTTAGTGATGTGTTTGACAGAGGCAGCCTTGTTGCGCATGAAGGATATTTCGGATTTAGAGCCGCATGTACAGACCAGACTCCCTCCTGCCAAAAGCAAAGTTTGCAATTACACACAAGACACGTGTGTGGTTTCACTGATGTCTCCACATGCCAGTTAATCATTCTGACATTGTAGCTGGTGGAGTGGAGACCTCATTTAACCAGACGTCTAACAAGATGTGTGTATTTTTAGGCAGAAGTCTGGATGATATAAAGCCAACAAGTGAAAATTAAATGTTTGAAGTGGCATTTAATGCTTCTGATATCACAATCCATCCGTCTGCAGTGCTGGAGGTGATGTCATATCGTTTTTAAGAGACTGTTTAACTCATAAGCAGGCTAAGAAACAGCTCTAAAAACCACCCCTGTGCCTCTCTCGTGTTCAGCTACGGATCTGGAGCCCCGTGCAGCTCCGTGTTGCCTATCAAATTCACGATCTTGCGGCCAGCCGCCGGCGACGCCCCGCAGATCCAGGCGGCAAGCCGGCGAGAGGAGCGCCTTCCCCTGGTCGCCTGCGCGCCACGTGTCGCGGTCTCTGCAGCAGCTGGAGGTGTGTGAGCTCAGCGGAGAGCCTTGCTTTGAGCCCCATGTAGACACACAAAATAATGCTCTGCTTTATGACTTAGTTGCATTACTTTTTCCCATTGCACCTCTCCTTAAATCGGCATATTTGTCAAGATTTACGCATGTTGTTTTCTGAATTTTATTTGGGGAAAATGGTCATTAAGTACTGCGAACTTCGCTGCGTCTTCTCACACACATAAGATGAAAGTGGTTGGAATCAGTCGACTTTATTCTCTTTCTTAGCGAAGCCACTTTTCTTCTTTGGTGCGAAATTAGTTGGATAATAGAGAACTCAGGGGTAATAGAGGAAGCATTGTGATTATCACCTCAAGGACTCTTCAAACTTTAAATACCCACAAGGCTCCTAAAGTCGGTGATAGGCTGTGTGTTAGACGGACAGCGCAGGTTCATATAAACTTCCCTGTTTGTGACCGCAGTCGCACAACCTGAACAAAACGCAGCGCTGCTGTCCGTCAATAAACTTAAGACGCATTATGAGCCCTATTTCTTTCCCCTTTTACTGCACGTCTGCTCCAACTGCAATAAAGATAAGGAAACGAAATTATGACCTGAAATCTAAAAAAGCCTTGAACGCTGTGGGGCGACCAGGCGGGGAGGAGGAGAGAAGGAGGAGGTGGTGGAGGAGGAGGAGGAGGAGGCAGCGGTCTGATCGTGTGAGCTCTCCGGGCTCAGAAATATCTCTGCTCTGGCTCACATTCCGATAAGGGAGCCCGATCCAGCTCTCTCTGTGGGCGTGGTTTTCCCAGGCTTTTAAAACAGCAGCTGCTATTTACCTTCCCCTCTAATGTAAACCACCGCCGCCGCCGCCACATACCCTCCCCTCACTCCCCCCTCCTCCTCCCCTCCCCTCTCCTCTCCACCCTCCTCCCTGGCCCGGCGGCCCCCCGGCAGCCCGGCGGCCAAACCTCCAACCACCGCGCTCATAAAACATCCTGGCACGTGCTCCACATTCACAACACCGACACATGATTAAATGCCAACATTTGTACCACAAAGTTAGGAACTACAGTGGTAAATAGCATGGAAAAGGAGTGTGCGCATTTAATTGTATTTCCTCCTCTGGGGAAAGGCTAAATGAACGTTACTTTAGGAATATAATGATTGTGTTTAAGGCTGTGTGAATCTGAGTTTGTCTCCTCTTGTGGCTTTTGAGTTGTCGTCTAAAATCCTTTCTTTTACTAATGTCATTAGAACAGCAACAATCTGTAAAGTTTGGGAGAAAACAAAAGCAAACGGCTGCCTCCTGTGCCTCTGCAGATAGCCCACCACTTCCCACTTGTGGTTTTTAAACTGCAGCAGTTTAACTTTCTTTCTTTTTTTTAATGCAGTTTGCAATTAATTTAGGATACTTAAATTCTAAAGAGTTGGAGGGTAACTTTGTTTGTGGAGAGTCACAACATAAAACAGGCGTATGGCTGAATAAAAGATAGATTGCTGGTTTGATAATAGGGGAAACTAATAATAATAATAATTATTGTTATTATTGTTATTATTATGTTTGTTTCAAATGTAGATTTGTATTCATTAGAATCATTATTGTTATTTTTAAATCATCATGTGTCTGTTGTTATGTGTTGACTGGTCCCTGGTCCCGCTCCTGGTGGCGGTGCCCAGTCAGCGGCTCCACTGTTAATATGTAAACGGTACGATGATTGAAGACTGAAGGCAGTTTCCCCGGCTGTGCCCTGAACCCGGGCCTCGCGCCATTGGCCGCCAGCTCCAGCGGCCAAACAACCAATGGGAGGGCGCCGACCACGAGCCGTCCTCCCTCGGGCCGCGTGTCCCTCGCCCTGATTGGTGGAAAGTTACTGTGGGAAAGAAAGTTTGGGAAGTTTCACACGAGCCGTTCGCGTGCAGTGAGAGATATAAATACAAGCCACACGCGGGGAGCCCAACAGAGAGACTCTGCATCCGCTCGTGATAGCTGCTGCTGCGCATCGCTCACACGGATTCTAACTTGATACACATCTCAGGATTTTTTTAAAGGGAGAAGGGACATCTGCGTATTTCAAGCTGAAAATACCCATCGTCCTTTTTTCCTACACCAGTGGATCGTAATTTGCTGTGTTTTGTGGGATATTTCCGATAAGAAAATGCCTGCCGACATGATGGAAAAAACCTCCTCCTCTCCGGTCGCTGCGACCCCGGCAAGCATGAACACAACTCCCGATAAACCCAAGACAGCCTCCGAGCACAGAAAGGTTGGTATTAAAAAACATTTCCTTCTCAACTAAAAGCCTGAGACATTTCATTTTGGACTCTATATTGCAGAAGCTCCTCACTCACAGCGAGGATTTTCACTTTTGCGCACGAAATAGGAATTTAACAATTTCTGTGATTTTGTTTTGATCTTTAGTCATCCAAGCCAATTATGGAAAAGAGGAGAAGAGCCAGAATCAACGAGAGCCTGGGGCAGCTGAAAACACTCATCCTGGATGCGCTCAAAAAAGATGTAAGTACTCACTTAGCTATCTGGTTATTAATAGATGCTGTCAAACAGTGAGAAAGTGAGCGCGTAATCCTAACCATGTGTGTTTTCCGTCTCCTCAGAGCTCCAGACACTCTAAACTGGAGAAGGCGGACATCCTGGAGATGACTGTGAAGCATCTCCGGAACCTCCAGAGAGCTCAAATGACCGGTAAGTCGCATTTCCCGGACTAATTTGTCTCGTGACTGCGCGTTTTGGAGCACAACTGTCCCGATCTACCAATCCTGCTGCACGATTCGCGTCTAAATCTTTCAGAAAAATTGTTTGCACGTGAATATCGTGACTTATTTATACCTGCTTTCCCTGCAGCTGCCCTGAACACCGACCCCACTGTCTTGGGAAAATATCGTGCTGGTTTCAGCGAGTGCATGAATGAAGTCACCCGGTTTCTGTCCACCTGCGAAGGTGTAAACACCGAGGTCAGGACGCGGCTCCTCGGCCACTTGGCCAGCTGCATGACCCAGATCAACGCGATGAACTACCCCAGCCAGCATCAGCACCAACACCAGCTCCCCTCCACCGCCGGACCAACCCACCCCTCCTTCGGCCAGTCCATGGTGCAGATCCCCAACTCATCCCCGCAGGTCCTGCCCATGAACCCGGTGTCCTGTAAAGGAGGCTCGTCGCCGGCTAATTTACCATCAGACGCCACCAAAGTGTACGGCGGTTTCCAGATCGTGCCTGCCACAGACGGACAGTTTGCATTCCTCATACCTAATGCGGCATTTGCGCCAAACGGCCCCGTTATCCCCGTGTACGCCAATAACGTGAGCACGCCGGTTCCTCTACCTGCTGCAGTTTCCCCCGGAGCCCCGTCAGGCAACTCGGACTCAGTGTGGCGACCCTGGTGAAAAGTGGAAAAAAGGACCATAAAGACTTAAAAATGACACTTAATAGTTCTCTCTTTGTTCAATGTTAGAAAGTTGTTTTGAATCTGTTTTTTTCTTGTAAAATGGAAAGAGTATGCACTATATTTGTACAGCTAACAAGGGAGTAAAGTTCATATTGAAATGAGATTTGTATCGTGGAAGTCCGTTCACTGCATTTTTTTATATATTGGAGTTGTCTTTTTTACTGTGTGATGCCAAAGATATGTTCAATGCTCTTATGATGTTCTTCGTTTTGGAAGACAAATAAATTTGTAAAGATATAAAAAAAAAAACTTGCATGTTTCTGCGTTGTTTGTTTGAGACTTGATCTTATTCATAAGTAAGTTACAAATATTATGCATTTGGTTTAATGTTTGTAACTTAAACTATATTGTGCAGACTTGGCTATGTTTGCAAAAGCAAAACCGAGTGGAACACATCTAACAAAAACTTTCCGCCCAGTTATCCTGTTTGTTGTGTGAAAATAACTTCATGTGAGTGTGTTTTTACACATGAAATCAACAAGTGTTTTTTTTTAAAACTCAGCCTTAAACACAATAACGGTCAGAAATTGATAGAAAATATTTGGTTTACTTAAACTTTGACCCTCAGTAATAACGCTTTGTGAAAAGATAAAAAAAAAAAAAGTCAGTATTGCTGCGTGTGACTGACTGTGCTGTGGTAATGTTTTTTGTAAGTTCAATCTCTGCAAACATTTGTGCTTTTCATCCAGATGCATTCATCTTTCTAAAGTGTGTTTGAGCAATAACTCTGTTTATGTGTTGCTCTAAGTCACACTGGACCCGTCTGTCAGCAAACTGTTGCCTTATTGTTACTCTGTTTTCTAAATAAGTGAGCCTACAGATATTTCATCTCTGTAATCAACCAGGCACAGCAGCTAAACTATCTAATGCTGTTTCTTACACTGAGAGTGCAGCAGCTTCACCTTCCTGGTGGAAACTTTGGGAGTCTTACAGAGGTCACTCACGCCATCTAGCAGCGCAGAAGTGAATTGCAGTCTGATTGGTATTTGTTAGATCAATGAGTGGAGCATGAATGGCTGCTGTGGATGTGTATCTCAGATGAAAGGGAGCACAGCCTCTGGCTAGTTTAAGAAATGGATTTGGAAATAGGAAGATCTTTATTATATAAATCAAGAAAAAGAGCAATTTGTTGGAGAGGTTTTGCTTGTCAGACCAGCTGTAGTAGGGTTTGATGAAAACATATTGAATCTTTTGTACCTTTTTCACTGTGACAGAGAGCTACTCAGTGTAAATGATGCAGTAGCTCTTTCCGCTCAAGAGTTTCTAAATTGGACATTACTAATTACACTATCAGCCGGCACGTGATCAAGACAAAAAAAGCTATAAAATGATCATTATGCTGTTTGGCCAGCTTTAACATCGCCGGCAGCATTAATCTTGTGACGGTAAGGAGCCGAGAGGAGCCTCCGGCGGTGTCTTTAATCAGAGCTGAGGGAGTTCCTTGATGCCAGGCGATGGGGGGGGGTTGACAGCAGAAGGACACGTTAAACACCTCGCCACTGAGCCATGTGGTAGCGCTCTGCGCTGCCCAGGTGTGTGTGCCCCCTCCAGCTATCCGAGTGTGGCCCTGCTTTGAAGGGGGTGTGTGTGGGGAGGGGGCTGCAGGTGTTTGCAATTATCAGTGCGCTAAGAGGCACAAAGTGTGGATAAGTGCCATCATTTTGAATTTCCATCACACCTTTTTACGGGGGGCCATGCATCCCTGTTTGATTGAAGCCATGTGTGTGCTCGTGCCTGTGCGTGCATACGACTTGGGTGTGTGTTTGTGCAGGGTGCTGGGTGAGGACATGCCTGGCCAAAGGGCACAATGGGTGAGGTAGTGGGGAGTTAAGTGGAAGGGTGGGGGGGTTCAAGGAAAGGCCTACCACACGGGATAACAGTCGGCCTCCTGTGAGCCAGAGCTTTCCACACACACACACACACGGTCACACACACACACATACACGACGTTCCCACAGCGTTCCAGCTGTGCTCGGACCAGTGTCGAGCTTCCTGCCCTGAGCCCCGGGGCCACAGCTGGACGCGGGACGTCTGGGAGGCACGTGGTGTGACCCGGACAACACCCAGCTGCTGAGCCCTCCCACACCACCTCACAGCCTTTCCCCCCTTTTCCTCCTTTCCTCCCTTCCTCTCCCCCACCCGCCAACATCTTCAGTGGTCTCTTCCCCTCTGGAGAACAGCTTTACGAGCCTCTCCAATTACCCAGTGCAGTGGCCGAGCTGCTGGAGTGACCGCACACATGTCACAACACGACCGGGGGGTTAGCTGCCATGCGTGTCCATTAACTTTTCCCACACTCCGCGTGCATGCAGAGAGCGAAAGGAGGGAAAAAAAGCCCCTCTGCTTCCTCCTTGGCTCCCTAAGTGCTACCATATGGTCCGCTCTCTCCCTCTCTCTCTCATGGTTCCTCTTTCTCTCTCTCCCTCTCTCTCTCTCTCCCGGCCCGTCACTGGGGCTGTCTTTGATTGCAGCCCAGACAAGCGAGAGCTTTATGATTTAAGCCCAGGGCTTGCTGTACCAAGCCCTGGACTCATTTTGAAGCCAAACTCCTCTCCCTCTCCCTCCCCTCCTCACCCCCCCT
>CAFUXE010000685.1:1279333-1289606 GCA_903364295.1 Serranus cabrilla
ATCATTGTTCTGCATCAGTGTGACATGTTGAGATCAACTAATTACAGAGTGAAGGCCAGCCGCTTGTTGCCAAGTCTAACAAAGACACATGATTCTGTCAATTGCCTCAGGAACATAACAGCTTATGTAGAGAAGAAGCTCCCAATATTTTGGCTCGTGAGCCTTTAAAATGCAAATGATCTGTTTCTGATCCACATCACTAGTTATTTGAAGATGGATGGATGGATAAATGGGCAGATGGATGGATGGAGAGATATATAGACATTTATGTGTGGCAGTGGCTAAACAAAACAAACAAACAAACAAACAAGATAATCAGCTATCAAATAACAGAAATAGCAAACAAAACGTCAAAGATAACAAAATAGCAATCAAAAAGAAAAAAATAGCAATAAAAAAAGAAAAAATTGTAGTAAATGGTAAATAATCCAATATTAAAATACAAATAACATTATTAGTTAAAAGTAATCATAATTTCACAGACATCAGAAAAAATTCAAGATCAAACAGAACAAACAGTGAATCACATATATAAACATTAGAGGTCGATTTTTTAAATGTTGATATAATAATTATAATAATTAAATACATTTTAACGACTATACTTATAGGTAAACACAGACTGCATGGTTTTGGTAGTTATCTTCAGCCTCATGCATTAATAATGGCACATTATAACCAAAAATAATGCTCATAAAGTTGTCTTATATACACTTTAAATTAAAGGTGAATTATCTCAGGTACAAATCACTTTGACTTTGTGTATGAGGCGTCCATGCAAAACTTTAACGTCCCTGCATGACAACAATAGTTTGTAAAACGTCCCAGTGATTTTTCTCTGTGTAGCTCTAGATCAGAGTCCAGCAGTGACACGAGAAACTTGTAGTCGTGCTGAGTAAAGCAGAATTCCAATTCCTGTATCCTATGTGGAGGATGGATGTGGTTCCTGATGATATAATGCATATGTGCGTTCACATGATGCTAATGAACAGAAATGTACCACTTATCCATTCAAGCTACTGGAGTCAGCGAGCTTGAAATGATGTCTACTTGCTTACAAAAGGGCATCCGGGTCTCATGGACCTGATCTCCACTCCCCTATTATTAGTGTGTTCGTCATTGCAGTGTCCTCTCTTAGCTGTGACTGTGTACCCGTCTAACACGGTGTACCCTTCTTATGCTTCCATCTCCCGGTCTCCCTATCTTTCTCTCTCACACTCTCTCTTTGTCTCTCACACACTCAGTTTGTGCGGGGCTCCTATGGTAACCTGTGGTCCCAGTAAACAGGACAAGCTGTCTACACACAAATCCCAGCAGTGTGCGTGCCCACTTTCCTTGGCTCACCCTGCATGGCAACAAAAACCCCACCAGAGGCTCCCACCACCAGCCCATTCAAATGTCAGCCACCTCGTTTGAAGTCGCGGACTGCTATGTAAATCCACAGTGTTTCTCACCAGCCCAGCCTCTCACACACACTCAAAAACAAGAACTCTAGCAAAGGTGGTCCTGTGATGCTGGATGATTGTTTCTTTTATAGTCTCCAGCCTTTAGAAGTAGTCTTTTTCATCCCTATAGCCCATCCTCCCAGTTTTGGTTCGTAAACATGTTGTTGAGGGGTTTTTTGGTGGATGGTTTCAGGGCATGGTGACTTGAGGAGAGCAGGACATGGCAACCATACGATGCCGTCAGTTACAAAGTTGGCACATCCCCCCAACTCTGAGCTGTGACAGTGATGACCCCATCACACTGCGCCTTTGTATGACCTGTCCTCCAGCTACTCTGGAACCCAAGGCCAATTGAGTGGGAGGGTTTTTTCCCCCCCTCAGAGACCATCACAACAAACAAATAGACCAGGCAAACAAGTTCCCACCAAACCAACGTCCAAACAACTGCCAACGGTGACAGTTTGGTTGGTTTTGATATCACACAAAGAGGTTCTTCATGAAGCACTTCTGAGCCTCTTGCTTTTATCATTCAAAGCCAAGTTTGCTGACTTCAGGGTCAGGCCCCCCCGAGAGCTGCCCCCAGAAAGAAAGACCAGGAAAAATTATAATAAACAATCATTTAAAATTTGTAAATGTACGTATATTTTATTATTGCTGCATTATTGCGATGGTATTCCTTGGGAGTTATTCCATATGTGTTTAGCTCAGATAATTCAGCAGGCTTTGCTATGTCGATTCAACATGCGGTTTCATATTAAGTGCTTCTTTGGCGTTTTGTAAATATATTTATTAATATGGTATAAATTAGATGTACTATAATGTGCAATGATATCCTTACCGTGTGCAATAGCATTTGGCCCAGTGTACAATCGTAGTTTTGGATAAACTACGTCTTTTTTAGTACTTCCTCCATCATTATTGTCCATATTTTCTGTGTGTGTGCGTGTGTGTTTGTGGTCTGTACACAAGCGTGTGTGTGGAATGTTACCGTACTGTTTCAGGAGCTGCACGGCAAATTTTGTGATATAATGTGCAATGACGATAAATGCTTGTGCGGATGCTTTTTTTTATGTCATACACTGGATTTTTAAATAGTTTATTTAGCTTTTTGTATCGTGAACTTACTTGCAAAGTGCGTGAATTTTGACAGGGTAGCATTGTCTCAAATTTAAATATTCTTCTCTTTAATTGGCCGATTGCAAACATTTGGGGCATTACCTCCAATAATGATTGTGATTGTTGCCCACATAAGATATGTGCTGGCTTGTTTTGCCCACTTGCATAAAAGTGGTATGAAAATCAATGTAACTAGTAAATACATTTTCCTTTAACTTGCTTGTGTGGTGTTCATCACAGCAAACTCAACTGCTGCTGCTTCCTCACCTGCCATTTTCATAATTTCAGTGTTCCCTCCACTTCCACTCCACAGCTGAACTCATGAGTGTGTACAGTAAAGTATCCCACTCCACCTGGGTGCTTATAGTGCACCGCATTTTGCCATAATTGTCAGTTTGAGCACATGTATGCATCCAAACTAGCTCGTATAAAGTATGCAGGAACTAGAATTAAGACACATCAATGCTTTTTACTGGACAGAAATGAGGCTTCAGTGTCCAAAAAGGATGTTTGTCTTTTCTCTCACCTGTCTCCACAAAAAGGTCAGAGGTCAGTTATAGTTTACAGTGTTGCCATCGTGATTTTGTGCAACAATAAAACCCACACAGTCTGAATCTGGTTCTGTTCACATACGTGTGTGTTCATATGGATGTTGGGATGATTGACTCAGGCTGTGCTGCCGTCTGGTCAGAGAGGTTACAGTAGATAACTGCATGTGTGATCATGCTTGCAGCTCACCAACCACCACCTTCACACTACATCCTCATTCTGTGTGTGGTTTGGTGTCTCTCTGCACATGCAGGCGAGGCTGAGATCAATTAACGTGGCCTAGGGAGACTTGTGAAGTCCAGCAGGAGAGCGAAACACACCTCACTAACACACTCAACTTACACGCTGTTTGGCTGCATGATCTACGAGCTCTGCCCTCGCGTGGCTGGTTTTATTTTCCTGCTTTTAACTGCCCCTCCGCGAAGGATGGGGCCCCTCTGAGATGAAGGGAAAAACAAACCCGATTTTTTGACCCTTGAATACATCAAACGGGTCCGGATGTCCAGCTCTTTTTCATTCTGATGGAGCCGGGACGGATGGAGTCCGGGAGTTTGATGTCAGTGAATCAACACACAGGCCGTTGTTGTTGTAAAGTCATGATGACGGTGTTAATGATGTAATGTTAACTTCAGGGCCACACACACAGGAGCATGGGATACAGGGGAGGGAGGTGTCTGCACACAAACTGATGGATTAAGTCTTGACTGTGCAAACAGTTTTGTTTGTGTTCTTTGATTTAATGGCTCACACTTCAGCATGGGAAACGATGGTAATGTGCTCTGAAAGAAGAAACTCCTCCACAACTGGGAAATGGTGCGAAGAAACTCGCTGAGAAGTGTTTGACTGTTGGGAGTGTGCAGCCTTACAGACTGTTTGTAATACAGTCTGCTGTGTTTCCATTTGGACTTTTTCATCATTCAGTCATCATTTTCATGCTCTTTTGCTTTTTACATTGACTCGATATTTACATGATTTCTAAATGGAGAGGGCATGTATTGCCTGCACACTTTACCAACATTTCTAGGTCAGAATCATTCAATCATTGTTTCTGAAATGACCACATAAAAGTAGAATCAAAATGTTGATTTGATTAAACATTTGTGGTATAGATTAAGCGTGCAAGTTACCTTTTTCTCACTGTTTTCTGATAGCCTTGCACCTACAGTATGTGATAATTACTCTCCTGCAACCTTATGTCTGAAAATAATTTAATATAATATAGTTATGGTATTAACCATCACGTATCGCGTGCACATATACTGTATATACATGTGTAGCACATTCTGTCTTCGCCGTAAATTAAAAAAAATGGAAGAATAAACAAACATGTAGGTTTTTCTAATGTATGTAGAATAAGTTTATGAGAGAAAAACTTTAGACTTTCTATCTATTTACAGGAATAAACCTTTCCTGTACATTTAAAGACAGAACTCTCTATCAAAACTGTAAATTCAAAAATTACATTTTGTGCTTATGAAGAGCTTCTCCACGCTTCTTGTCACTATGTTATGTGATTAATTGTCTGTTTCCTGTGAGAAATTGAACCAAACACACACCCCCGCGACCATTGTGTGTCTCATTAATCTATTCTGTATATAAGTACGTGTTTATCCGGCTGTAGTGACTTTTAATTCAACTAACCAGAAACTTCTCTACTACTACTCCTCAGTTTCACCCAAAGATCCTCCTGTTTTCCTGTTTGTTTCTGTTGGTTGGTTTTTATTGTCCCTATTTGTTCTCCCTGCACTCTGTGTTTCACGACTGAGATACATTGCATCATGTCAGTGCTCAGAGACATGAAATGGCATTATCCCACCTTCCTCTGCTCCGTCCACGCAAAAAGCTGCCTAAACTGTGACGTGGACCAGCAGTTAATCCTCTTTCCCTTTCTGGAGCGAGTGGCGGGAGCCGCAGAGGAGCTGGCCGCAGAGATACGACCACGAGACACAAAGCATGCCGTGTGTGTGTGAGTGTGTAATTGTTTGAGGGTGTGCGCACAAAGAGTTTGTTTATGTCACTTAGAGTGTGCGAGTGTGTCTTTGCTTGTCTATCTGCCATCCAAACACGTTGACAAAGCCCAAGTGTGGGTTTATTCTAGATTGAGTGTGTTTTTCTAAGCGTGTGTGTGTGTGTTCGATGCCTCCCACCTCATTTGTCTCTGTAACTTCACCTTTGTGGAGTGTATTCTCCAACACTCCCACCAGACCCTGTTATCTCAGCTCCGGTTTGCATCATGAATGAAACAAATGCCTGTGTGTGTGTTGGTGTGTGTTGGGTTGGGGTACTGGCAGGCTTGTCATGGACGTGTAAACCCCGGTTTCTCTGGGAAATGGGTCCAATGTGATTATCCCTGGAGCTGTAAACTAGCCACCAAGAGTGGGCAGAAGAACTGAGACCTGAGAAGAATAAGTGGCATGTTTCTGATGGTATTGTGCTGTGTGGTCAAAAACATAAAGCATCCGTTTCTCTTTGTTTCCTCAGTTGCAGCAGCTTTACAGGAAGCCGCAGTGTGTCATCCCTGACAGATAAGTCATTGAATTAAGAAGGTGACTGACTGAGTTAGACAGCATGGAAACTATACATTATAGGGGAGCTTGTCGGCCTTCAGCGGCCAACATTCAGTGCCAATGCAGGATTTAATGTGCCATGTAATTTGTTTCACAATCAAACATGTTTAACCATTACAGCAATTGTTCCCAAGTGTTTCCCACCTTGTTTTAGTAGCTGTTCAAACTTTACAGCTCTTTAACTTTGCAGATACTTATTTTTCCATAATCACCACCTTTGCCTGACATTAACCATACTGTAGCTATCAGAAAAATGTGGGAAACATAGGACCTAACAATAAAGTTGTCATTTACTGTAATCGTGAATTATGCAAAAAAACATCCAACATCAGTCTCCCTCTCTGGTGATGATCTAGTTGTGTTAATGCAACACAGGTAAAGTGATACACACCAAGAGTCGTATCTTTATGGCATTAAACATTCATGGCAGTTAACTTGAAATGTGGCTGTTAAACACATTTAATTTGCAAGTTGAAGTTAGTGTAAGGAACTTTCATTATGTGGTGATTTTGGCGCCCCCTGTGGACAAAAGCGGTAGTGTTTCCATGAGCACCTCAGCTTTGTATCTTAAAGATCAGCAGCTACCAGACTCCCTTTAGAAAACTCCTAATTTTACTGCAGCAGGATCGGACCGTCTGCCCCGCTTCGTCCTGGTCCTGGTTCTCCCATGCCTCCCTTCCCTCCCACCAGCAGGACGTGGACCTCCAGCAGCATCGGGCCAGTGTTGACTCCCAGAAAGCGGAGCGGTCCTGCAACTGCAGATGGGCCCTGCTGCAGCTTTTCCTCGGACCATAAGCACAAATAATGGAACATACCGCCAAAGTCGCTGTACAGTTCATCCAGGACCACATGGAAGATCCTCCAGACCATCACAATGTCTTTGGACATTTCCATCTGGATCACAGAGGACTGGTGGAGCAGCGAGGCGAAGCTCTGCTCCTGGCTGGAGGAGGAGCCGCTGCTGCCAGATGCAAAGCTCTTCGCCTCACACCAGAGCTCCAGCTGCAGATTGAACTTGGCAGTGCAGCCATCTGGGTCTGTCTCCTGCGGGCAGGTCGCTGCTGGAGGCTCCACTGGAGCTGAAGGAGTCAGAATCGGGCCCGGTGGCATTAAGCATTAAGAATAAGCATAAAGAAATAGTCAGGTCATATAGAGACAAATCTAAACTGTTTCATAACCAGTTAAAAACTCCTTGTAGCACTTTTAAATGGTGGTTGTTTTGTGGACAGAGAAAAGTACTCAACTTCTCTGCTGTCATCCAGACTCTGTGGTCGCTGTGTTCCAGACGTATTTTCACCAACATATGGATGCACACACACACAGAGCTTGTTACACTGTCTGTAACTGCATTTTGAAAAATGACGACAGGAGTTTGACAAATTGATTATGCTGGTTTGAGGATTTTCTGTAGCTGTGTTCGTGCAGTGCATCTTGGCTTTAGGGTAAAAGTATTTTTTTTTCTGCTCCATCCTGAAGGCTTTTTTCAGCAGGTGTGTGAGGCCTCGATCAAAGGCTCCGAGGTTGAAATAGTCTGAGGTTGCTCTTGACCTTGTTGTCATTTTGTTTGTCACAGGTGATTTCTTTATAGGAAAATGTATATATACTGACTCTATCCTTCTTTAGGTGATTGTAAACCTTGAAGTAATTGTGAGGATGGTGAAGTTCAACCCTGCAATTTACCACTTCTGTCCATTTGGGGACGCAAAAAGTAAAGCTTAATATTCATAAACAATAAACTTGAAAGTATAAATAGACTGTTTGCATCATAGGCAGATGCACAGACACTTCTGAAAGACTATTAATCTTCTACCATTCACAACACCTCTATATTTAGGTTTTATGTTGTCAGCTGATGGGGTTCAGCTCCGTTCAAGCATCAGAGCTGCTTCATTATTACCAGGAAGAGACGTTTAACTGCCATCAGATCTTTGTCTCCAGTTTCATTTGTCCCATCTTTAATTGGTCCCTTATGGTCTGCTGCTTTCTTTCTTAGAATAGACATATAGACCCGAGTTTTAAACCATCATAATTAGTCTGCCTGTGTGAGTGGTGGAGCTGTCATACATTTGCGGAATCAGATAATTTACATGATCCACTAATCTAAAGCTGGCATGTTCACATCCTCCTTAACTCGGCCAATAGGCATTAGAGTGATTAGCGTGTGGCATCCCGGTCTGACAGGGGCTGACGATTTCTCTCTCAGACACACACACACACGTGCACACACACATGCACACACCTACTCTGATTTTCCCACATGTTTCACAGATCCAGCCACCAGTTGCTCTCTCCCTCTTTCCCCCTGAAGCGCTGCAGGGCTGCATGCGACCCTCCACAGACGATATCAGGGTAATTGACAGTGACTGGAAATATGCAGCATCATTGAGCCCTGACCCGTGTGACTAACAGGGTTAGGGCCTCCCCCCTCCGAGACCGACCCCTCCTCCAAAGCCATCAGTGATATTCAATTTGTGTTAAAGCTCCCTTTGAGGGGCCCCCAGGGGCCCGATTTGATTAACATATTTTATGGCGAGCCCTTGGATGTGGCTGGGAGTGCTTCAGGCCCTGTATTAATAATAGTCAGAGCCCATTATGGCTGACTATGTGACGACAGTGACAGTGAGGCCTGACAGTGGTTTCGGAGAAGTGACTGCTCTTTAATGGGACGGGGACTCCTGATTTTTTGCGAGGCGGCTGTGTGAATGTGCGGTTTCTTGCTGACGGCTCGGCCATGCCAGCTTGAGGCTAATCAGAAGTGATTCATGTAAGCGAGTCACAATGCTGCACTGGATTGAATTTGTTTCATCTACGGTTCTCTCCATCACTTATCAGCGGAATGAACCGCACCGCAAATAAATGGAGGGTAGACAATAGGTGGCGTTTGTAAGGGCACTTTTCCCACAGTCCTATCTGTCATGAAAATGGACACACACTGACACAAGGACAAAGCGACAGACAGACGCACACTCGAACCCGACTTCCGAGAGTGTCTACAGTAAGGACATTCCTGCGCTCCACACGCCTCGATCATTGTCTGCTGCAGCCGTGCAGCAAACAAAAGAGGCGTCCTCTCTGCCTCCTCTGCCTCAATGCCGCGGAGCAGTAAAATGTAACCATGTTACCCCATAAATGAGACTCCTCTCCCCTCAGTTTTTATAGCTGGTTGATGGAATCTGTATGTATGAGGAGCCCCTTTCACTGTCTCCTGTTAAAACCCCCAAAGTCCTTCAATAAATGCTGCCATGACACAGTTTATTTCAATGGTCTGGCACAAAGGAGACCCCCCTGTAAATCAATGCTTTTGTTTAAAATAAAAAATACTCCCCAATATCATTCAGCAGCAGCGAGTCTTATGATACTCGTGCTGAAACTGCAGGACCTATAGAATCCTACGAGATAACCCTTTTCTCTGTTTTAATTTCCCTCACACGAAGACAGACACATAAGCAGCCTCTGAAAGGAGACTGTATAGGTTCTCATATATGGGGCAGGGAGAGGGAGAAATTGGCAAAAGCTTAAGTTTCGCCCTGGGCCTGTAATGGTTTGAAAGAATGTAAAGCCCATGACAAAAGCGACTACGAGGAGAAACGGGGAACAGGTGGTCATCGCTGCGTCCCCCAGCCTCGACCCACAGACATGAAATCAGCCGAGGGGTTTAGATTTCAGTGATAAAGACCCTGAGGTTTGTTTGCTCTTTATGTCTGCAAAGATGTGTGAAAAGATGCCGGACCTCTAACCCCTCCCGGAGTCTCCCACCAGACTTGGAGCTGGGAAATAAGAGGTTAAGGATTCCGGTGCACAGGAAATCGTCTGTCGCCGCCCGTTTGGGAAGGACAGATTGGAAACGAGGCCTTGACTTCTGTTCTTCTCAGGATCTGGGGTGTTATTGGAGATCTTAAGGCTGCACTTTGGAGGGAATGAATAAACAGTTAAACCTGGTAATATGTAGTTAAAAAGCAATCTTGTAATATAAAATAGTTTACCTTCATCGTCAGGAGGCACTTGGGTGAAAGTACGGTTGTCGAATTTCACTTAAACAACATTTAGTCAATCTTGTAGTTACATTTTTCAAGCAATTTTTGTGGTATTTGTTTTGTGATATTTGGTCTATAAGTAAGAACATGGCCATATTTTATATGTAAAAGCACAGATTTTGTATTTTCTACTTGGTGGCACCTTTAACACAAAGGCCACTTATTAGAATAATGTTGATGAACTGCTGTAAAAGCAACAGAGAGAAATGAACAGCAGCAAAGTGAAAAAGGAAGCTGACTGGAGAAGTATTTACACTATAATTCCTTCACATACAGGCTGAGACGGGCTGATCTGCCGCCCAGGGGGCCATGCAGTGTTTAACTGTGCATGTGTTTGACTTTCAGTGTGTGTTTGTGTGTGTAGCCATGTGCTCTCTCCTCCTTATCTATTTCCATCTGTGTGTGTGTGTGTGTGTGTGTGAGTGGTTTAGGGTTGTTGTAACCATAGGAGCATGATGACAGACAAGCGGAGGGGAGAGGAGGGCAGGCTGGGTAATCGGGCAGCAGGCAGGCCTTCAGGTGTGTGATAAAGCTGAGGGGTGAGGAGGATGTGGAGGGGCAT
>CAFUXE010000685.1:1289914-1303844 GCA_903364295.1 Serranus cabrilla
ACCCTCCCTCCCTCCCTCCCTCCCTCCCTGCGTCTCCTCTGTAGCGTGGGAGCTGTCAGTGGCGTTTGCTCTGACACACACTCAGAGCCCCGGCAGCAGGCAGGTCCCTGTGCTTTAAAGGGCAGCAGCTAATTAGCCATAATGGCTTCCATTTTGTCCTGGCCTTGCGTCATGCCTTTGATGCCGTGATTGGGAGCGCCCAGGGGGGAACACCAGACAATTTTCCATGTCTGATTTGTTTGAAGGGGAGCTGGGTGTGATAACAATGATGTCAGGGTAGAAAAGAAACCATGTTTGTGTTTTCCCACTGAGTGATATGGACTTTGTCCTTGTATCTTGAAGTAGGTAATTACTTCTCACGCAGGGACGGAGGGCTTGTTTCCTTTTCTGTTGGAAAAAAGTTCAGATTGTTTGAGGCGGAGAAACAAGCAGCGATGTTACAAGAAGAGAAATATGCAAGTGACTTATACACAGTGTCAGTTTCTCTTTATTTACAGAATTAATTTTTGCCTGTTTTCAACTCAATTAAACTCTTAAAACCAATTAAGCAGGGAGGTTAGACCAACAAAGTCTTCTATTTTCAACAATATGGTCTCACAGAAATATGTGAAATTACTACTGCATTTTTTTTGCACACAAAAGTTGAAATGAACACTGACTTCTGGTTTCCTTGGTGAAAGTCCACCCATCCCATCCTCCTCCTTACATTGACTTTAGTTAAAAGTGTTTTCTGTTGAACCTGGGAGTTTCTGTCTCCTCCCCGGCAACAGATCCTAGTTGGCTTTTCCTGATTAGACTTTCTGTTTCACTGTTTCCACTGTCTTATGTGTAAATAATGTGGTGACAAGAGTTCATAGTTTTAATTCTAAACCAGTCAACCCCTGCAATGAATTTGGACATACATATTTTAAGGACTTTAAGGGGGTTTACATGTCCATACCTCTAAGATGATTCAAGAGCCTGTATGACAAAGTATCCCTAAACTTTCCTCACTGGAAATGTTCACACATTTACCCTGAATCCCGTGAATCACCTGCTTGCGACCGTCCTGCAGGTTGAGAGGTCACGTCTTTACTAACCTGAGCAACTTCTACATAACCCTGAAACTGTCCCTTGCTGTCTCCCCTCCTCCGTCCCCTATGGATCAGGTTGACTGGTGAACTATAGAGGTAGGAGCCTTTGAACCTCCTCAACACACACACACACAAAGACAAGCGCACATAAACACAAGAATACACACACCACTGAGGCTCTAATGGTGCTTGAAGCCCAGCGCAGCACAGCTCTCCCTGGGAGAAAGAGCAAGAGAGAGCGAGAGAGATGAAGGGAACAAGGGGAGGAGGAGAGGCAGGCGGGGAGCGTCAGGTTCCCCCTCGGCATCTCTAAAATAGGTTTATCTCTGCCAGGGAGGTGTCTCTTTGTGTCGCCACGCCGGGGACTGAAGAGGGAGAGGATGCAGGCAGCCAGGGAAGAGAGACAAGAACAGGCAGAGGGTGAGAGAAAAAAAGAGCCTTCACTGGGATGGGACCACCTGCGTCGCCTCCTTTGCAGGGAGATTATGCGGGCACACAAAGCGGTGCTGGGAGGAGGGCAGGGGCACCGGGGGAGCCCAGTGTCAGGAGAGTGAGCAGCGTGGAAAGTGGAGCTGGCGTGTGTGCCAGGGGTCTGCCACATACTGTACCACCACCCCGCCATCACCTCCCCACAACCGCCTCCCATAAGCTCTCAGGACACCTCCATCCCCCCCCCGTCCTCCCGCTGATGCAGCTGTAGGTCATTTACAGGTTGGCGACATTTTTAACTTTAAATAATCAGTCAAATCCCTAATTTTCTCAAGATTATGTCAAAATGCTAATTATGTAAGGCCCAAAATATATATAAATATAATCCAAGAAATATAATAAATATTCTGATATGGCATTGTGGCCCTCTTTGTTAGGATAGACCACAGATTGTACAAAAAGAAATCAGCGTGACGTCACCCATTTGTTTTGTGGACAATAATCTAGAAGCCTTGTGTCTAGCATGTTGGTCGTTGTCCTCTTGGCTATTTTGGAACAGAAATTACCATATTAGTCAGAGAGGGTGAAGCTAAATTATCCTCTAGTGTTAGCTAGCTAGCTTAATTAGCAAGGTGTATTCATAATTTAAAATAAATAGCTGACTCCTGAAAGTGTCTTTTAGTACAATCAAACACTCATCAGGAGAGTTTTAGATGACTGGTAGCGACCTATTAATCACAAGACAGCCCTGTCCCAAAGCATAACCTGCTTTATTGTCTATTTTACACCAAAAAAAAAACATAATTTACTAAATAAATATGCCGTATTAAAGTACACTTTAAACTAATGACGGAGACCATAAAATCATGAGGAAAATGTTTACTGAGGTCATAATTTTAAGAGACTCCATAGACTTCAATACAATCTGGCTTCTTTTGCAGACGGTGGAGTCGCCTCCTGTTGGTCATTAGACAGAATGCAGGTTTACGGCACTTTTGCAATGGCTTCACTTTTCCTACTTGTACAGGTTGTAAAATAGGATTGACTGGTTCAATGATATAAAAAATATTTTAGCAATACAACATGTCCCCTCTCTTTTGCAAACTCTGCAGTCGTTAAACTTCATCAGCTACCAGACTTTCTTGAAGCAATACAGTGAAAGAAATCACACTGGTTCCCTCACATTCATGTGGCTTGGATCTGAATGTGTGAAAAGTTTTCTGTCCATGCTGTAGTTAACACATTATCTAATCTGGCTTCTCATGACTTGCTGTAGGCTATTTGCATGGATATTGGAGAGCGGCAAATTCTGACGTGTATGTTTTCATAATTATGTGTGAATGAATAAACTCAGCACTGAGGCTGTGGAGTTGCTACCAGTGCAGATTTCCTGCCGCTTTAATGTCTCACTGGTGGATTTTGACACCCTGCTGCTGCTGCTCTTTTTCCCATATCATCTGTTTTCTTTTTGAACGTCCGTTACGAGTGCAGCTCATGGATACCTGAACACAAACTTGTTTTTCTACAGTGTCTATTTAAGCGTGACATTACAGTCTTTTTTCAAGGTTTTCTGAGCTTCTGGATGGAGTTCATCCAGAACGGAAGCTCAGTTTGAGTTTAGACTCTGTTGTAGTAGTTTTGGTGTAACATGTTACTTTGTATTATTAACTGAAACAAAGAATGTGGTTTCACTTAACTTTGTGTCACTGCACTATAGATGATTTCTTTAGGTAGCTTTTATTGGACCAGCCTAATCTTGATTATTGATTTAAAGTAAGAAAGAAAAAGTATCCAGATCCCTTACTAGTTGAGTAAAGGTTTTAAAACGACACTGAGAAATTACTCCACTACAAGTAAAAGTCCTGCATTCAAAACTTACTTAAGTAAAAGCGTAAAAATAACAGCATCAAAATGTACTTAAAGTATCGAAAGTAAAAGTGCTCGTCATGCAGAATGGCCCCTCTCAGATTGTTAAATATAATCAAAATATATCATTGGATTAATATTAATGATGCATTCATGTAGGCAGCATTTAAATTTTGTCAAGGTAGAGCTCATTTTAACTACTTAATATACTGTTATGAGATTTAATTAAATCTCTATAAATGTATCATGTTTTTTATGGTAAATCTGGACCTGAAAAGTAACTAAAGCTGGGAGCTCAGAAGTGGAGTAACAAGTATAAAATTTGCCTTAAAATTTAGTGGAGTAGAAATATAAAGTTACATAAAATGGAAATACACAAGTAAAGTACAAGTAACTCAAAATTGAACTTAAGTTATTTATTAAATTAACTTAGAACCTCCATTGCTGTTTACAGTAATATATTTCCAACCAAGTGGCACTTTGGTCCTGATTTTTGCACTTCTTCTTCTTCTGCCATTTTCTTGCATTTCTTTCTTGTCTTTGATCAGATTCAGTCATTGTCATGCCTTGCAAAAACAAGGAAAATGCATTGTCAGCGAAAAGAAGAGAAGTAAGGTCTGTCCCACTGGCTTTGTGACATTTGTTTATAGTCACTTTCCTCACAGAACTGCAATTCATCCATCACTGTACTGAGTGAAGTTGATATATTGTAGCTAAACTACCACGGCTCCTCCTCCCCAGTGTCAGTCCCACAGCTGTGGGCCGAGGTCCCCAGAGTGGATGTTACCGTCAATGATTGGTCAGTGCCCATTGTTTCAGGCACTGTCATTGGTCAAGATTAATAGCTGCTTCTGGTTAATTATTCCAGGCCTGGGTATTGGTCTGCAGCTGAACCTCAGCTAACCCCCGACTCTTCCATCAACGTACAATGACTTCATTTGGACTTCCCTATTCACTGCAGCCAGCCCTTAAATCTAATAATCGCAGAGTTCCTTTTGTCTTTTTGCTGATGCGGGCTATTAGCACAGCAGCGAGAGCATCTTGGGCCAGGTCTGGGCCACGCCAGATTTGACGAAGCTATTCTGTAAAAGTCCGGCCCCCGTCTTGTTGTCCTTCTTTTCCTTTCTAAGAGTTCTCTGAAGAACCGCAGAGCTCAGCAAATTCTCAGCCCAAGGTGAAGAAGGGAACAGAAGGAGAGGGAGAACAGAGGAGGACCGACCACAGAGGCAACCTGTCCTTCTCAAGGTCTGCCTGAATGGGGGGTTTTAGGTATTCATTGTGGCCCTCTCTTTCACCCGCTCTCTATTCTTCAAAGTGCTGGCGGAGCCCTGGTGGCTTGGCGTGGGTCTAAGCCTGCATCCTTCCCAGCGAGAGCTCTGCGGGCCACACTGATGTTCTAATCATAACCCGGCGGCAGCAGCTTTGTATGGAGCGTTGGGAGAACTGAGGACTGGCTTCCTGCCGCTCACAATCCCTTTGTCCCACTGGAAGGTGCCGCGGCCAGGATTAAAGCCGGCCACAATAGAGGTCACCCCAAAAAATCCGTCCCCTCTCTCTCTGGTGTGTCTCTAGGGTGGTAACAGGGTGAAGAAGTTGTGTTTATGTGGATTCAATGTAAACACTTGTTTGTCGGTCACCCAAAGCAACTTATGGAGGAGTGGTTTAGTACCAGCAGACCAGGTTCCAAGACAGTCAAGCCAAAGTATACGTGTGTGTCAGCAGATCGGTTTGTTATTGTGTCTGATGCAATGTGCACAGCTGGCACTAAGTGTGAATTCTTACTGTAAGGTGTATTCTTATGTGTAAGGTTGTCTATGCCCATATATTTGTATGTAGATTCACCCATGTCAGCATGCATGGGTGTTACAGTGCAGTACAGGTACAGTACAGACCAGAGATGTGGACTCATTTGATTACTTTAGACTTGGCATGACCTGTCAAAAAAAGACTTGCGACTGTACTTGGACTTTACACCAATGACTCGTAATTTCACTAAAACTTTAGACTTTAAGACTCATATTCCTGAATCACCCAACATTACGCTATTCATTCCCAAGAAGTCGAAGCTTAATTCCACAGATCCACTTTTTTAACATTACATTAGCGCCACATGGAAAAAAATAAACCAAATATAAGTTTGTTTGTGTACAAAAACTTTGCGGTGGTCAACAAAAGAAGAACTGCAGAGGTTGAAAATTAAAGACACAGACACAATAATATTCATCGTCCTTTGACATTTGAATTGGCACAAAAAACAGTCGGATGAGGCTAATATAATATAGTTAGCAAGCTATTGCTAAGCTAAAGTTACTTAGCAGCTAATAAACAAATCAACAAGGCTGGTTACATTGTGAACACGTTAATAATAAACGATTGCATCCAGTATGCCCTTATTTGCAAAACAATTACTCTGGTATATAGTGTATGCTTGTTAAAGTGCACCAAAGGCTGGTTCTAATTTAGTGTTTAAGTCATATTTCAGTGATGTTTTCATAAAAATAAACGCATATTATGCAAGATCCTTTTAATGATTATGCACAGCTTTTCTTCTGTCTGTACAGTCATGAAAAAGAATCTTGCAGATAACCACTTTAAAGTGGCATTACATTGCAGTGACACTGACTAATTTCTGCATCTGTGCAAAAGCTTCAGACAGCCAAGTGACATGAAAACCTCTGGAGAACGCTGCTGTTCTCCACCCACGCTGTCTCTGGTTTCTCTACAAAGACTCGCAGAAAAAATATCAGGTGAAACAACCCATGATGACATTATTACATTTGCAGAAGTCAAACTACTCACTGGGGATAACAAGACGACAATGTATGTGCAAATACTATCAGTTTGATCAAAAACACAGGTGACGGACATGTTTTTTTAAGGAAATTAACAGGAAAATATTTTTTAAAACTCATGTCAACACCACAAACAGTTCCATCAAACTAACCACAGAGTCAGAAAAGTCTTTTCACGCAGTATTAAAAAATAAATAAACATTATATTTTTCCCAAGGAAAGTGTTTATTGCAGGGCTGCTGTATTGGATTGCACTGTGTTTCACAGTTGTTGCAGTTATTGTGTTGAACCCTTACATTTGCAGTTTTATGAAAACTAATAATTGTTCAAGGATTAAATATAGCATCTGAACATGTACACAGCAAGCTAAAAATAACAGCTTTTGTAATTAATTAATAAAGCTGTTACCTTTTTGTGAGTCACACTAAGAGAGTTTTATTATCCTTCAGTTAATGTTAAAGCATGAAAATCACTTTCCACTCAAGTGCAATGAAGTTACATCTGTACGCTTAATGAGACGTGAGTCAGTTATTTTCATAGTTTGTCCTAGTTTTCTCACAGCTCCTCTGAGAAGCGCGTGTGCACCGGTCGTCCCCCCGTGACACTGACAAAGTGTGTGATCATAATGATGACCCTGAGGATGAGCCCACATTCCTCTCTCCCCAGCACGCTCCCTCTCTCTCACATCTCCACCATGCAGACCCCCAGCCATCATGTAATAAATGTTCAGCACCTTAATCAATTTGCAATGCTTGGGGAGCATCTCTCTTGATTTAGCCTGTAAAAAAAAAAAAGGGAAAGGCAGAGAGAAAAGGATGAGGCAGAAGACAAGAGGGGTCCCTGTGAATGTGGAGAGAGCGCGAGGCGAAGAAGAGGGAACCGGGGGGTCTATTAGAGAAAAGACTTCCCGTGGCGTAAATAGTATTCATGGATGACAGAGTGGTCATGGGGGATAGACGAGGGTCTTCTTCTCTGTGGAGCGCGGGCTGACTCATTCTCCGCCTGGCTTTTCTCACTGACGCGGCTCGCCAAGGGGCTCCTTTGTGCCTTAGCAGCAGGTAGCGATGGAGTGGCAGGTCAACTCTCGGGCCAACACAACTACCCCCTTCTCCCACTGACCCCCGCTGAGTGCTTCTGTGTGCAAGAGTGAAAGCGAAATATTGTGCATGTGTGTGATGTAAGTGAGAGGAATTCATGGAAAAACCCACACATTTTTAAAATCAACTAAATCAGTTGCATATATTCTTCACCAGGTCTTGTTTTTAAAACTTTGTAATCTCATATTTTTAATATGACACACTCTTTGTTTTGTGTTAACAACAAAAAAACAAACCAAGTATGATCTGATTTGGATTCTTTAGAATTTTAAAATAATTAATAGAAAAGCAGAAATATATATATTTATATACACACAGATATTTTGCTGACTTTTGCTCCCACCGTGCATGTTTTGACCCACAGCTGTCGTAGCTTTCATATAGTAGATTTTCTAACCGATTGGATGCTTTTTATCCCAGACTGTTTTCTTTCTCTCCCCATGGTAACTCGAACAGTTTTCCCAGTGGGTGGCTCACTCAGCCACGGGGCTGCAGAATGGAGTTGCCCACATAGCACGCAGCCTAATCGAATAACCGCCCCAGCGTGGCGCCCAGCGTGAGTGTCGTCCCCAGAGGGGAGCTTGACCGGAGGCTGCAGGTACTTTTCATTGCTGCCTGGCAGGCCGGCTCCTCTCCCCAGCGTCCTGCTGCTAGAAATTTGTCGGCCCCCTCTGGGTTTCTTTCTGAGAGTGTCAGCTGTGGGGCCCCTGATGGGAGATTTGTTGATATGATAACTCGATTAGACTACAGGATGGATGACATGGTGGCAGCCAGCCAGTCAGCCGCACACAGGGAGGTGCTGACTCCTCTCCTTAACCTCTCCTCAGGAGCCCGGCGCTCAGCACCTGCCTTCGGCCAATCAGCCTCTCTGCTCAGAGTGCTGGCCGGAGGAGAGGTTGAGGTCAGGGCTGTTTAGATGTGAATGATGGTGCAACCTGACATTGGCCTGCAGCCCTTTTAGCCTCTGGACATGCAGAGGACTCTCACTGAGGGAAGGCTCCTGAAACATGTAGGTGTCTCTTACTGTGTCAAAACCCTGAGCGGAAGCAGACAGTTATTCAGTAAACTTTCTATTAAAGTCTGTTATGTCAGTGAACTCTGCTGTAATCATCTGTCATGTGAGGTAGGCCTCAGTAATTTCATTACTGTTGTGTAAAAGGATGCTCAGGGAGCTCATTTTAGAAGGAATTTACAATAAGCACTCCATTAATAGACCCTTTTTCTGCCCATGTCTCCAAAAATATACACTCACATGTTGGCAATTAAGGTTTAGACATTGAATTAAAACTGTTTCAGTATCAAAATGTGTTTTCAGACTCCATATTCCAACTACAGAGCAACAGGTGTTTCTGTCTAACAGGTGACCGTGCACTGGTCACTGTCAGCCAAATGTGTCAGCTGTTACTTCTAGTAACTCACATAAATGGATGGCGTAGAGATAATAAACACACATGAGTACGTATTTAAAATTGATTAGAGTAAAATCTATGAGGACACCTTCATGTTCTGTTTGACTTCAACAGTTGACTACCACTGGACTAAGGACAAGATCTAAATGCTTGTGTATATCTGGCAACTAAATATTTGGCCACTCATTATTTTATTCTTCCCACGCACTAATAGCCACAGATCTGGAGGTTGAGCACAATTTGTCAAAGTAAATTTGTAAATGGCCGTGCATTTGCACTCCGCTTATGTTCGTCATTATTGTCTACAAAGTGAGAAAGGGGTCTATACAAGATGACTGCACAGAGTCCTGTGATCTTGCTCATCGTGTCATCTCTCCACAAAGCTGTTATCAACTGCAGCTCAGCTACATTTCACAGGTGAAATCAGATGGTATAAAATCCTCCAGGGTTTCATTAGCCGGGATCGCAGGGCTCGTAAAACTTTCCGCACAGGTATTCACCACCGTTAGAGCAGCCAGAAACACTTTCAGATGCACAATACCTTCTCTGTATCTCCTCCAGGTTATTTGCTACACGGTGCACTGGGGCCACTCAAGTCAATTAAGTTCACATCTCCACTTTGGCCAAACAAGGGATTGTGGCGATATGAGGAGCGCTAAAGACCAACAGGAGCCTCCCCTTCCCAGCCCAGGCATTGAGGAGCAGCAAAAAGGACACCAAACAAAGGGCGGCCCCTCTGTGTCTCAATGACTCCTCTCTTTGTTGCCTTCTTGGGCCCCATAAAGGAAGAGGGACGCTCTTGTTTGCCCAGGAGGTGGTTTAATGGCCCCGGGTAGAACAATGGCGCCACATTCAAGCCATCCAGAGGGGCTCATTATAAAGGGCCGTCCCAAAGCGCGGGGTCTCTGGACGTTCCCACTGGAGCGCTGGGTGAATGGTGGCGATGGGCGGGGCGGGCCAGGGAGGGCATACAGGGGGGAGAATAGAGACCATTGAGGTGACAAGCAGGTTCCATCTGCCCCCAGTGCCTCCTCACCTTGCATCACGACAGCTAGGGGCCTCTCCGTGCACAAAGGGCAAATTTAGTGTGTCGGGGTGGCTTAAAACGCTCACTTTAGAAGAGACCATTGAGGGAAATATCAACACTGTAGACCACGGAACGGTGCATTCAGCCTCTCCTGCCCCCTTCCCATTGACAGAGTTCCTTTTCCTTTCAGTCCTTTTCTCCTTTTGGCTCCATTCAAGTCCCACTTCTCTCATCTCCCAAACTCTTCAGTCCAGGCCATTTTTCCCATACCTTGCAAAGGGGCGGATGACAAGAATTAAGTTAGTTCTGGCCCGGCCCAGAGGTTTTGTCCTCGCTGAGTTGTGGCAGGTAACTGTGGCTGTGATGAGATGGATCATCAATCACCAGCCAATCCTCTCTGGTGATGTGACACAGGCAGCATGGACCCCAGAGGTCAACAGGCGTCAGTGATAGATAATATGTGGTGGATTGCCGACTTATCAGCTTCCGGCTGTTGGTGTTTGTTGGAGAGGTTTGGAAAAGTCAGTGTGATGGCATGCAGCCGTCTCAAACTCTTTTAGGCTGCATTCAAATGTGATCTTTAGGACAGACACGCTCTTATTAGCTGGTGAACAGAATGGATTTGTGTGTCCAAATGTCATCAACACTTCATAGATGTAATATACCAATCCTTTTTGATGTATGCGCAATTGAAGACTGCACAAAGATAGTATTTTAACTTTCAAACTGATACAGTTTTGTTCTGTGTTGGCTGTTTCCCTACATGTTGTCCTCCATAGTGCTCTAAAAGAAGCAGCATGGATTCTGCTCAGCTTTCATCACTTTGCATGCGACTGATGCAAAAGAGACTTTGAAATATGATTTCAGCAGCCAGAGTGGACAGTTTGATACCTTTGAATCACATTTGAAACCAACTCCAAATGTGCAAAAAATGCATTTCATTGCTCTTTTTATTGTCCAGACTTTTGAAATAAAAAAAAAGTTGGGAGTTGGGCTGAAGAAGGTCTTGGTGCACAAAAAACGTTCGCTGCTTTGTTAAAATTACAGTCAGTCAGTTTCTGCTTCCTCTCTGCAGAGGTTACCCACTGCATGATTCACACTGATGTCAGTATCTATGCTTTTTATAATTAGATGTAGAAGACTTACATCAAGTGGTTACATCATGTGATATAATTAGACTGGATTTAGATATTCATCAGGCCAAACCTGCTTTATGATTAAGCTGAACATTTCAGGCTTCCAGTTAATTTGATTGTTCTGCCACAAATCCCTGTCACCATCTCGAAAAGAAAATAACTTAATGGCTGACATCAAAAATCATCAAATTGCTTGTATTGCAATAAAGTTTTATGCGTTCAGTTTCCTCTAACAAGCTTCACAGATAAACATCTTCATGTTCAGACCACACAAACTAAATAAAACTGCCAAATGCACTTGCTGTGAGCATAAACTAGTCTTTAAAGTTTACATGTTGCAGAAAAGTTTGATTTAACATATAAAAAGTTGCTGCTTTACACACATTCACATGTGGAACCTCTATTTTTGGTAAATCAGCAGCCACTGGGGGTAAAGCTCCCATGGCACTTTGCCAAGGACACCCTGATGGTAGTTAATGAGGAAGAGTAGAGATTTCTTTAATCAGAGATACAAACTGCTGACCTTCTGGTCACACCTCTACATCTTAAACAGCTGCCACTAGCCACTTGGAAAAAGACTAAAAACTTGTAAAGTATTTGAAAAAACTGAATGATCACCTTTAAAGGCATACTATGAAGGAATCACTTACTGTCTGTAAACACATTAAATCTTGACCTCTCCTCCCCGGCTCAGTGAAAATAAAGCCGGATTAATTCTTGTTTTTTGGCACTGTGTTTTCATAGCTTCATACCCAAAGGATGACATCCAGAAAAGTCAGGCAAAATGGGAAAAAGAAGAAATAGGAAATAGGAGAGCAAAGAGATATTTCTACATTTCTTGATATATTAACAATCTTGATAAAGCTCCTGTGTGGCACCAGAAATAATCCAACTCATCTTACACCTGCTGTTTATATATTCTCCTCATTTAAAGTTTTTAAACACATCTAGAATTGGCTGATTTTATCGGTTTTGAAGTCTATAATGTGCTTAGGAGCCCAAAATGGCCAAATGTGAAACAGTTCAGATTTGTTTAACCCCTGCACCTCATAGTTTCTTGATGCCTCTATCACTGTGAATTCAAGCATATTGTCTAAACTCTCATCAGAGATGACACATCTGTCCAGCAGACACATATTATAAAGTCCATTCAGTGTTGATATTTCATGGGCCTTTAACGATGAAAACGATGATTAAGCGCTCTGAAATAATTTCTCAGGACCCTTCAGGTTAAGGCCATGGGAACGGCGAATGCAAAGGACTCGACACAATCGTCCATGTCTAAGAGCAAACGCCCGGGCCTGAGAAATGCTCTGTCTCAGCGGCCTGTCTGAGGGACAAGGCCTCCATGGTCGACACACCACTCCGAGCCTTATAGTCTCCAGGACCGCATCTCCCAGACACCCCGCTGTGCAGCTAGCAGCTAGCCCTGGAGCTCCCACTGGGCAAGCCCAGCAGGGGCCGTGGGCGGCGGGCAGGCTCCCCGGGGGCCAGATCTCACCCGTTTTGCGCCAAGCTTTTGTGTATGTTTCTGCATATATGTGTGTGTGTTCATGTGTCTCTATGTGGCTCATATCTGCACTCATACTTAGAAATATATATGTGTTTGTTTGGGTATCTGTGTTTTTTCCTGTTGGGCACCATGAGTCAGAGTGGGAGGAAGAAGTTTTCCACCAGATGCCTTAGCTCCCAGAACTCTTAGCGGGGTGCCAGTGAAGTCCCGCTGGGCCACCACAGTAGGAACATACATCTCGCCGCAGGGGAAGGCCATTGCTCCTAATGATGAGACACATCAGTCTTCCTCTCAGCCTGGCCTGACATGCCCGAGTGTCTTGTTCATGGTGGCATATCCATGGCGAAAGAATGCATATGGTAGGGGTGCTTTATGAAGCCCTGTGGGAACCTGTGTTCACTCTCAGCGGTGGAGAGCATTTAAAGACTGTTCAGCGCTGTTGGTGCAGTTTACTCGCTTGGCGGGAGGTTGTGATCTTATTTCCCTGTGCATGGTTTCCCTCCTGTGTGTGCAATTATGTAATTACGCATTTGTTTTATTTACTTCTCAATGTTTGCGCAGAAATAAATAGATTTTGTATGTTAATAATAGGATTTGTGGTTGCCTGCAAACTATAAAGAGTTGTCATACCTCTGGTGGTTTGAGCAGAACTTTAGTTTGAGGGTTTTGTAACTTCACCAAAAATACAAAAGTACTGAAGTAAGGAGGGATAAAACAGCCCGCAGTCTCGGTGTTGAGTTTTGGTTTCAGAGAGCCTCATGAAAATACCGGGCAAAACAGGGTGGCAGGTGTACTTTGAAATCGCCTACGAAGGCGACGCAGTCTTCAGGCCCAGAACAAAACGGCTGTTTTTGGGATTTCAGCGATGATACCAGCAAGACTCTGCTTCCTTCCTAAAAGGAGAATAGGACATCACAGGTCACTCTGTTCTGCCTCGCTAGCACACATCTCCCCCACTTTGCTTTCAACATCTCCATCACTGGGAGCTATCCGCTGCTGCAGATTATATAATGACAAGCATTTTACTTCTGGAGCTAAAGCACATCAGAAAAATGAAGCAAACGGAGGAGAGAGATGGAGGAGCAGAGGGAAGAGCGCAGAATAAAAAGACAGGGGCCCATGCGTGGCCATGGATGACTCCAGAGGTTGTTTTTGCATGAAAGACTGCTTTTCTCTCTCTCTTTCTCTCTGTCTTTGTCTCCATCTCTTCCTTTCTTGCTTGCTGTGTGGAGAGCGAGTGGTGCTTCGCTTGCCTCCAGCCAGGAGGTAAAACTGAACTGCAGAGCCAGGCTGCCAAATGATGAAAGACTCTGGCATCCAGGGATGCTCTGAGCCTGGACCAAGAGCTCAGAGCGAGAGAAAATGCTCGCTTTTCAACTTAACACTTTTTTTTTCCTACTACATTTCTTCTCTCTCGCTTTTTTTTTGGTGTCGGTTTTTCCATCATCAGGGCGAGCAATTTCTTTTCTTTTTTTATGAGCGCTCGCACCGCAGCCTTGGAGCAAGAGCTCCTCATGGGAGACAGGTGGATGGATAGTGAGGAGGAGGAGGAGGGCAAAAGGATGGGCAGAGAATTGAGTGTTTATGT
>CAFUXE010000685.1:1307016-1320801 GCA_903364295.1 Serranus cabrilla
AGTGCTGTGTGCCTGCATGTGTAAGTGTGTGTGTGTGTGTGTGTTATGCCTTCTGCATGCCTGTTTGTGTGTGTGAGTGTACATTTGGGAGGATACCGTGACTCTTGGGGAAAAAAAGGCTGAGCGTTTTGATATGAAAAGATAGGGGGTGAGGGAAGGAAAAATGGACTGAAGCATGAAGAAGGGGAGGAAATAACTCTGACCCCCCCATTGCACACACACACACACACACACAACTGTGAACATTCCTGCTGTTGAATAGGGATGTCTTTGAGTGGAAGTCATGTCAGCACTAAAGACTGTGTACGGAGGTATGTAGCACATGTGTGTAACATGATTTCATGTCAGGGGAGCACTGACAATCTTAACTGCCCCATCACGGAGAAATTAGCCTGCTGCATCATTAATATTGTTGTGGTTGTGGTGGAGTACTGTATGGCGTGTGCTGTTAAACCGTGTGTATGTTATAAATTGCTGTGGAGAGTCTCAGTGAGCTCCTCAAAGCTGCAGCAGTCAGATTCCCTCACGTTTTGGGGCAAACTAGCTCCATAATGATCCGTGTTTGTCTGCAAGCTGATGGTTTTAATGAAACGCAGACATCCTCGGTTGAACTTTAGTTGCACTCAAAGATGGGATGAGAAGTTTCCACACACACACACGAATGCACATGTACACACACCCTGGCAGGGGTAGCCTGCCAAGCCTGGCTTGGCTTGGCTGAGCGTCAGACTCACACACCAAGCAGGTGAGGTGAAGTCTGATCCTGCAGTGTAGATGCCTCAACATGCAACCCTAACACTACCCCCATCTCGCCCCCCAAGCCCTCACACACACACACACACACACACAGCCACTTTCCTCCTCATGTGCCTGATCCTCCGTCTAAGAAACACTTAAAAACAGCCAAACAAACCCAAACCTCAGCTGGATGGAGTTTCATATCTCAACTTTCTGTGTGTGTGTCTTACTGTCATAACAGTACGTGTGTGTGTGTGGGGGTGCTGCTAACTCCCACCTTTGTCTGCTCCTCCTGCTCCCATCTTTCACAGGGCCAGGCCTTTGAAGAAGCCTAATCCGGGTTATTTGCTTTCCCATGCTTGTGTCAGGTCCCGCTCTGAATTGACTGTGGAAAATACACTCTAGTCTGCCGGCCGCTCCCTCTGTCCCTGATTTATCCGAATAGGATGTGGCCGATGGGCGTACATAAAGCAGGCTGAATGGTGGGTAAATATGATCTCACCGCCACTCTTTTTATCCACAAGGCAACACTCACTGTTGCTCAAAAACCTTTATGTAGCCTGACATCCATTCAGGGCTTGTTGCATTCAGCCCGGCTCAATGAGAGGTCCCCGAAGAGCGCCGTGCTCACAATGGGGCCCAGTTCATTACAGTAAATAACAGTGGCAGCCGTCGCATTGTTTCCGCAATGCAAGTTGATTTAGCAGACTTAAATGGGTAATTGTTTTAAGCCCACTGGAGCTTCCTCTCTAGGTAGGAAATCGAGCACAGACCCCAGTTCATGATGGAGCACTTTTGCCCCTTTCGCCCCCATCTCACCCCTACACCCCCCGGGGGAGGAGGAGGAGGGAAGGAACAAGCATGCAGCTTGAGAGAAGAAGGCTTTAAGCTGTTTTATAGGGGAAAGGTGAAGCCTGATGTGGACGGCTGGGTGAGCAAAGGAGAAAGTTGTGTTGGTTAACAAGAGTGTATGCGGCCTGTTGGAGATGACAGAGAACAACCCTGTCTCCTATAAATCACATTCCCCGACAACTAAACCTCATTCTCAGCCGCAGTTCAAGGGTATTTACTCCTGATTACAGTCGCAGTTTTAAACACGTGGTTGGCGCTGTGAAACGCTCATGGATCAATTTGACACAGTTAAATTGAATATGTTTGTTCCATAAATAACTCAACATGTTCTTTTGGGTTCGTACAGCAGGAGAATAGGACTCTCCAAGGTGAAAGTCCTGTTTGTTTGAGTCATCAGCAGACTTTCTTTAAAAATGCATTTACAGAGATGACATGCTGACCTCCTCGGTCAAAGTCAAGGGTTTGTTTTGACCCACGCACCACGTCTCCCACCCACCCTAAACAGACATTTGGGCTCTTTATATTACGTCAGTATCTGTGATGCAGATCAGTTTACATTGGAGTTATTTTACGAGTCTGGTACGACTCATACAGACACATTGACGCCGATGGGTGATGATCAGGTGTCAGTATTTGACAAGTTGAGAGTGAGAACAGGTCGGTGTGGATATCGTCTGCTCTGTATATCCAAATATATCAAGTGTGCAGATACAAGATTATTTGTGTCTACATGTTTTAGTGACAACATTTATATTTATATGTTCACTAATGTCCTGTATCACTGCACAGGACATTCCTTTTGTGTGTGATGTTTCTCAGAGAGCTAATCTCTCTCTCAGTGTATTTCCCCGGCGTTACGCACGAGTCATCGCTCTCCCACAGTCACGCGATGGCCGTCTGTGGGCGCCTGCCAAGGCCTCTGCGGCCTCCACAAAGCTGTGCAGCGTTTTCCGTTCCCAGGGGCCCTCGGAGCTCCAGTCTGGCCTCAGCGCACCGTGTTTATGTCCTGTGTAATTGCAGACCTCAGTCTGAGCAGGAGGCCAGCGTCTGTCAAAATAGCCATGTGTTCCCTTCAAGCAAGGCCTAAATCACATCAGCTCCCGCAGTCCGACCGCGTTTCCCACAACCCCCTGCCTGACTAGCCTGGAGGCCCCCAGGCTCGCTGATTGGATAAAAGGGGAAATGAAATGGAAATTCCACTATGAGCCATACAACTACCTCTCATGCAGACCAAAACTAAAGCTACAGCAGTCTAATAAGTCACAACACTTTTACACACACATGCACAAAAATCCAAACACATTATTTCTCTTTCACATCCCCCAACCAGTCATGGGGCCCCGTGTTTGGTCCCACACCTTGAGCAGGCAGCCGTGAAATGGGGCCCTGTCTGGGAACTGTTGGCAGGCCTGGTGGAAACAGCAAAAGCGTGGTCCTCGTTAGCTGTGATGACGCTAGCCCCTCCGTCGTCTCTGGGGAGTATGCTTGGCTGCTGCTGCTGCTACTGCCAGGAGGCTGGGAGAGGAAAGGTGAAACATAACCAGCTCTGGGGCCAAAGACTGAATCAGAGGCAGCTGTAAGCCAATTACATCTCCATAAACCAATTATTTAATAGCTAGTTAATGAGTTGAACTGACCCCAGACAGCACCTCATTCTCTTGTTACAGTATCAGCAGCTATGACAACATCCACTGGCCTCGAGGTCACCCAACCCACTGACCTATTCGGACCAGGGAGGCCGGACCACATACTTCTCTTGACCTCCAGCGCGTCTCTCCCCTCCCACCCTCTTTCTCTTCCCCTGTTGGGAAACAGGGGCAGATCAAGGAGTGGGTGGGGTGATGGGTGGGATGGTGACAGGAGAGTATAAGGAGAGGGGAAAATTCCTGAGTGCTTAAATCCCTTCACATCCACCCTGGAATCAGAGGATCCAGCTCACATTCTGCCCACACAAACCCAGCCCCTGTGACACTCCTGGAATGCTGAAGCTTTTTTTTTCTTCTTCACCAATTTAGGTAATTACCGCAGCGGTCACGGTGCTCAGAACAGAGACCGTGACCCGGGCGGCGCACAGTGACAGCCCGTGTAGCTGAGGCGGCGCTCGGCTTTGTGCTGCCGAAAACAAACCTGCCGACAAATTCATCACTGACTTCTCCGCAGCAGCCCATATTTGGTGGCTATAAAGCCTGCCAACTGGTGTATTGTGTCGCATCAGGGATACCCAACATTCCCATGGAGTGTGTTGGAATGCATTATTGTGTTTCAAGCAAAATATTTAAGCATATTTCATCTGTAGCTTAATTTGTGCTTCTATTAAAGACAGGCAAGTATCAGAGGAAGTCTGAATTAATTGCTCCCTGATTTGTTGCTTGGAGGTCTGGAACCTCTCCGTTCTTTTTCAGTTTCCAAATCTGTATTTAAAGCATTTGGGGGAATGCAGTAACAGACTTTTTATTCATATTTGATCTGCGCTCACCAGTTTGATCTGAGTTTATGAGCCTGGTGAGTTGCGCTCGACGCCAGTCATTGTATCAAACCTTCCCCATATCACAGCCCTCATCCAGGGCACAATAGCTGGAAATATGCCGGAACGGGAGACGGACCAAACACATCTGTCAAAGCTAATAAAACATTTAAAGTCTGGCAGATTCATCTGGCTCCCAGGCTACCTGATTTGCGTTTCTGGAACGATCTTTATTTAGGGTGTTGGTCGTTAGATATCCATTTATGTAAATAGTTCACAGATAAAATAGGGACCTTCCACAAGCTTCTTGTTGTCTCCATCAGGGCTGTTGATTCATTTCAGACCTGTCTCATTTATGTTCGACAGTTAACCGACCCACAATAGCCAGTAGTGGCCTTGAAGCAGGTGGAGCAGGTTTTATGAAAATTTGTCCAGAACTGCTGAGGTTTCAACTGTAAAAATGTAGCTGAGTCAGGAAAAAACACAATATCATGTAGTGTGTGAGCCCTTATCATATCTTATTCTTAAATGTTACCTTTTCATAAAACTGGGTGGAGCTGTGTGGCATAGGCCAAGGAAGAACCTCTTATGTTTTAGAGCGGATCAGAATCTCGGGGCGGATATGCCTTTTTTTTTTTCTTTTTACTGTTGCTAACATGCAAGATCGGGCATTTGTGCTGCGTTCAAGTGGTGTCAGTATAATCACAAAAGTCAGATTCACGATCATATTCCTTTGGTCTTCGTTATCAGGCAAATGCTGCAAACAGCTTTGACTGTGTTTGCACCAAAGTCACAAGAACAACTTTTAGTTGTATTTGCACTTTTTATTGGGAAAAAAACAGTATTTGTGAAATGTATTTCTAAACTTGGCCTAATGGAATTGAAAGTTCAAATGTGTGTACAAAGTCATTCAATAGTAAACACTGTTGAGTAAGTGTTTGTAGACCTTTCCTAATCCGCATATAGAAGCAAACTCTCCGGCTGCACATACAGTAAGTATCCTGTTGTTGTTTTTGCCTCCAGGTATGAACTGCCAGCAGTTTGAGCTATCTCCCACATCTTTGCTTTGTCATCAAGTACTAAATAAGCAAGGCTGTTTTTTGTTTGTGCTTTTGCAGACAGCTGATGTCTTGTTTTTCTACCCAGTAAGACCAGTTCATATTTGGGTCACATGAACCCAACTTAAAGGTCCCATTTATTTTAATGACTTTTTTTTAGTTACAAGCATCTGTAAGAGCTACATGAATTCTTTCAAATTATCTTCTTGAACACCCACAAACTTGCAACACTATTCAGAAACTGTGACTTGAAGTGAGGCGTCAGGACTTCTGTAACATTGTGATGTCGCAAGTATACTACAGGTAGAAAGGGCCGCTGTACTCCATCATGGCACAGAGACGTTAAGGGCTGGAAACACTGACCAATCAGAGCAGACTGGGATTTTTCAGGATGGGGCCTTAAAGAGACAGGTGCTAAAACAGAGCGTTTCAGGCGGGGGGTGAATACAGGTTTAATCAGACACATGATACAAGAAAAATAAAGTGTTTTTTTTAACATTAAAAGCCGTTAAACATGCTCTAAAAATAACCACAAACGCAAAAAAAAGGAACCTGAGCATGAGCATTATGTGTCCCCTTTAATGGGGCATGGATATTATTTCACTCAGACAAAATTATTTCAGATTTTCTTATTTACAGAGCAGAAAGGGTATGAATATAATGCACACTGCCTTTTTGATCAGGAACCTAATACCTAGTCGTAACTCCAGACTGTATCGCTAAAACCAGGCTGCAGGTTAGAGGTGAACCCAGATATTCTATATGCACAGGCTGGGGTTCAGCGCGGGGGCTGTCTGTGTCAGAGGTTTCACTGCTCTCTGATATCACCCTTACATCCAGTTGCACTGACGTAAACCTTATATTAGCCTTGACAACAGCCACCTATAATAATCTTCAAAGGCGCTGGTGGTGGTATGTCTGGGGTCCAGCACACGCTCATGCCCGACCCCGTGGCGGGTTCCACAGCCCTCCATCTGTGTGGGGTTCAGGTTGCACCGTGTCCAGTAAAGATCTCGTTTCACTGCAGGTGTTCCATCAAAGTGCTGGCTGGTGCGCTGCTGGACTCGGACTCGGCTTCGTGAAATGCCTGACTGGCTGCAAAGAGCCAGCCGGTGATTAGACTGCACGCGTGTGCCGGGGCCCGACGATGGGGCCCACCGCTGCAGCACATCTGAGCCTCGTGGCCAGAGGTGTCATCCAGGGGATTCACCCAGACTCCTTGAGGGCCCTCCTCCTTCCTCTCCTCCTCCTCTTCTTCCTTTTTGTTCCCCAGTGCTTGTAATTGAAAATGTATTTATTGCAGGGCCAGAGGCTGGACTGAGGAGAGGGAGGCGCTGCAGCTTATGAAGATGTGGCTGAGGTGAGGGCCGCAGGGTTTGGCTCCTCTTCAGCACCACCAACTCACCCACACAGTCAATTTTTTTCCCTCTCTTTCTCTTCTTTGGTTGCTCTCTTTGTTTACTGCTCCCTCACGTACTTCTCTCCTCTAACTCCTTTCTGTTTGCTTGTCTTTTCCTTCAACATCTTGCTTTTCATTTTTGCCCTCCTGTCTCTTTTATCCTTTGTCTCTCTTTATCGCTCTTGATTGAGCGTGTATAAGGTCCATTTCAAATGCAAATGGTGCCGCTTGGATTGATAGAAGTTATGTGCTGCCAATAGCAATTTGTTCAAAGGAAAGTTTCATCCGTTTTAAATCCAGTTTTGCCTTTTTCAGGGAGCTTTTGAAGTCGGAATATGTGAACTCCACCAAAACACAGAGAGATTATGTCTGCTTTGTGATTTATTTGTTTAGTTTCTGTTGATATTGTTTGATTTTATGCCTTCCATAAAATGTGTGATGTTGTACATTTTTAGCAACAAACCACTAAAAAAACTTCTATGATACCAAGTTTTGTTGGAAAAAAATATAGTGATACAAAAACTATTCCTTTAACCTCTTGGCATATGGATACTTTCATTCCAAGAAACCTTCATTCAATAAATAACGTGTTGAAACTCAGAAACCCTTAATATAAAAGAATGACTTGTTTGGTGGAAAATATATAATTTGCAATTCTTCAAATTAAAAAATACAGGCACAAATATGAACTCTTTTGGAGACATATTGTCAGATAATATCTTTTTGTTATCTTCCCTCAGCCTGTATCAACCTGTATCAACCTGTATCAATGTATTCTGCAAAAAATAACTAAATAAATAAAATTCCGCACAAATAAATCTCAAAAATCCTCTCCTCACAGCTTAGGAAACTATAGTTTTTAAAATGATTTGTACCAAAACTAACAAGCAGACTGACTGAAGTGGAAATATCAGGGTTGTTCCTGGTGTCCTCTGTGTAACTGGTAGCCTGAGCACTCTGCTCTCCTGCTCCCCATTAGAGTGGAGCAAAGCTGCAAGACAAAAATGGCAGCAGACCTCTTGAGGGGCCCTCATAAAGCGTGATTATCTTTTACGAGCTCCCCTCTCGTTCCCAGGTCTGGCTCGTTGGGGAGCGCAGTGCAGCCACTGGGCCTCCCTGCTTTATCAGACCTGTGGACAGGGAGGAGGGAGGGGAGTGAGAGGTGAGGAGAGGTGAATGAGGTGCTGGGAACTTTCTCCCCCCAAATCCTCTTTGTGTTTGTGCAGGCTCAAGGTAAAAAGACATAACCTGAAACATATGTCTTATGGGTTTGGGTATAATGTGCATCCTGTAGAGTGTGCCCACATCACTGTTTCTCTTCTGAGAAAGTCTAGCGGCCTCATCCTACTTTTCAATGATGATAAACTTTGATTCCTAATGCTTACGGCTTTTGATTTTGATCAGTCATGTTTGTGTGTATGTCTATTTGTAGCTAATATGGCTTACTACCAGGTTTCTTGTGTATATTAATCCTGTTGTGCTCAGGAACCTCTCATGGTTGGGGTGATTTACAATTTTTGAAAAACCTGTCTTATTGACAGCTTTGTACCGTCATTGACTGCTGTTTTCCTGCAGTTGGTTTTGCTAAAAACAATTCTTTACGAGTCTGTTGCGGGCCACATTTTGGACTTTGTCGTGGCTCAAAAACTGGCATCTTTACAAAAGTTGGATCTCATTTTGAACCGGAGCATCTGCATATTAATCCCATATCCAACATGTTGTGATCCACTAAATATAGGCATGTTAGGAGCTGAATAAACACTCATTTTTTGTTATCTTTGCCAACAACAGGACAGAGATTCAGCTCATCCTTGTTTGGGAGTGAAGATGGAGACTCACCTAGCAGAGATCTTTCCTCCACTGAGTGCATTTTTCTAGTTCCAATAAATTTTTTGAAAACATATCCTCCAGGAGTTGCACTTGTGTGGTCGGCACCAGGAAAGACCGAGGGGCATCTTTACTCTGCCCTATTACCTCTCCTCCCTACATCTGTCTCTGCTTTCACCCAATCTATTTCTAAACCAGTGAAAATCATCCGCAGGTTTGCTTAAGACTGCACCAAAATGTGTTTTTTTCTCCTTTTCTCTCACAAAAGTGTAGAAACATCTGAGGGGAAGGTTGCAAAATGTGTCCCTTTTGTGGAGAGGCTCTCGGAGGGCGGATGTGCGGGATAGCGTGAGCGTGCCTTGAAATCACCCACAAAGGGATTGAAGGCACAGCGGTAGCCTTTGGCTGGGGATGGTTATCACTTACATCCGCTGCCACTGCCTCCAAGACACGCTGGCTGGAACACCAGCACTCCTGGAATCTGTCAAACTGTCAGCTGCAACAGGAAAATAAATAGGAGGCAGAGATAGAGTAATAGTAAAGAACCTTGAAAGCACAATGGCCAACTGAAGAAATCACCCCTGCGAATGGCTGATTGGTAGCTGGCCCTGGGTACGCGTTCTGGCAGGCAGCAGCATGACAATGGCGTTTCTGAAATAAGATAGAGAGCCTGAGCTGCGATGAAATGGTGGCCGTTAGCATTGTCTTCGGAGCGATTCTTTGACTTCCCTATGACAAATCCCAGTAACACAGACACTTGGCAGAGCAAAGTGGGCCACTTTGTGCTATAGAGGGCCCCTGCACATGAGAAGCCAAGAAGAACCTTTAAAAAACGAAGCAAGATGTAATGCAGCTTTTTTATGCTCATTCTGGGCCTGTGATAGCTGCAGTGGCATGGATTTGTATCCCAGCTACACTGAAAGGGCTGCTGAATTGGATGGAGCTTTAAAGTGAAGCAAGAAAGCTCTGGAAAATCGGCCCTCAAAGGCACATTTCAACTGGAAAGCGTTTCTTTTAAGCTGTCACTCCTTGGTAGTTGACAATCCTATTATGGCACCAACTTATTGTAATTAAGAGGGAGAAGAGATATATGGGCAAAAACACATTCACCGGACGATCGGAGAGACAAAGAACCTTGTTGTTGTTCTGTGTTTGGGGGCAAACGCAGTGCTGAGCAGCAAGATCACCTTATTTGCATTGACATGTGAGTGATGTAAACGGTATCCAGAAGCCAATTTTTCTCTCTCTCTCTCTCTCTCTCTGTCCCTTCACTTGCAGGCGCCACTTTAAAGAGACGTAATGGAAAATAGGTTTTATGGCTTTTCTTTTCTCCCATTTTTCAGAGGTCAGAGAAGTGGAGCCTTCAAAAGGAAATCCAGAGGAGGTAACGATCCCTCACCTCATCAACTCTTCTGCTAAAGTCTAAATACGCTTTGCACTGAAATTGCGCCCAAAGTCCAATATAAAGCTGCGGGGAAAGGATTTCGAGCGGCAAGTCCATATGCTGCTATTTATTTGCCTGATAATAAGAGGATTGTGTCTCTTTCTTCTGCCCTCGCTCCACAATGGGCGGCTTTTGAAGCAGGAACAGATGATAGAGTGGCATCAGCTACCATTGTAGTAACTGAGAGATGCCCTGAAATTTAGGACTGATGAGTTATTATAAGCCCCCTGTGCATTGTGGGTAAGAAGTGTGCACATGTGGTTATTGGCAAGTGTCTGTTCTCCCTGAGGGCAATGAAGCCTGACCTTTGACCCCTCTTTTACTGGCATGCTCCCACTCAGAAGGATTGTGACCATAAGATTTAAATAAAATCTTATTAATCTAACCTTTAAACTGAGGGATTGTGCTGAATAATTATATATATTTTTACCTTTATTTACCACACAAAGTATAGGATTAGAAAGGTAAGGGGTCGTAGTCTTAGTGCTTGTATCTGATACTTTTCTTTACCTCTTTGATCTCCATTCTCTGCTCCTTCTCTATGGACTTGTCTTGTGTTACAAATGGAGGTGCTGAGAGGGTCAAAATATCAAGGGCCAGACTGCTGACATACAAATACATGGAGGTACTGCTGCAGTGTGTCTCCACACCTCCGGCAGCTGTGTTTCAGGGCCGTCACTCGTTCGCCCGGAGCTCGTCTATAGAGACGCCGCAGCTGTGTCACAAATCCCCTCAGATTCATGATTGTTCAGTGGAGAATTGTTCGTATTATCTTCATTTCAGGGCTTTCACATATATTTAAATGACTTTTTGTTTTGTTTTTTGGCAACGACAAACATGGGCTTGTTGGATCGGGTGATTATTCTGCTTTTGAATGTGTGAAATAATATAAGTGGACAAAAAAGCTTTTCATTATGTGACTGAAAAGATAAATTACATCTTTGGGGCAAATGCTGCCTTATTCTATCCTCAAAGAGCAACACTGTCCTAGAAATTATGGTTATATACTAATTTGATTTGCCAATTATGTCTTGACAGGTAATCACTTCCGTGAATTGTGGTCAGTGGCAATACATGCTTTATGGGAGACATTATATCACCGAAGACGTCTTAATATGTGATATGCTTATGTGTAACTTAAGGAAACAAGTAGTTGGTGCATTTGAAGGAAGTTAGCTGTGTGAAGAAGACTGTTATTTACCATAACTCATGTTTGCTTATCCAGCTAAATGAAACTGAGATAAGTAATGAGTACTTAAATTGTTAATTCTGAAATGGACAGTAAAAAAGGGGAGAAGTCAAGAATGTGGCTTGCAGGATGACATTACATTGTTTCCGTTTCCGTTGTTTCCGTTTTTGCTGTCTTATTACGTTTCTGAGCTGTTCAGACTGAAAGCGAAACGTCACAGAGGCGTAAATATTGCGGCTTGAAACAGACAAGATTTTGAAGATGTTGTTGACCCCTTTCTAGTTTGAAAACTCTAACTGTAAATGATGTTGCAGCCCATGTTTGCGTCCTCATTGGGTCTCGTCAGTCACAACACATCTTTTCCTGATTCATCCTGCCTCCTGATTTTGAGCGAAAACAGCGACTACCTCTGGTTAAATCAACTTATGACTTGCTGTCTTGAGGCCCAAGATTTCTAGCAGCGCCCCTGCACGTGCACATACTCTCGCACTGTAACAACACAAACACAGGTAGTATTTCTCACCAGGAGGCGAGCTGGCTCGGCTCCCCCTCTGTGCCTGTGAGTTTGGCCCGAGTGATTTACATTGTGTGTGAAAGAAGGCGGCTGGCTGTGTCTTAATGCACAGCACCGTGAGGGAGGGAGAAGTGGCCCGTAATGAATTGGTGTTAATGAGCTGTTAACTCTGCTCCGGCCCAAAGCACCACGGTAACCCCTGCTGCCTCGCTTCCAACACAACACAAATATATACAATCTCACACCCACACACACCTACACACGGCGGAATGCATACATTTGCTGAGAAAGACATTTTTCAGCACAAACACGAGTCGTCCAAGTGCACACACAGACATCACGTCACCCACAGGCTCTCTCCCACACACACACACTTCTACACATGTTCACTGTCACTAGCGTAGATGTACGTGCACGCATACTTCCTCACACACTCTCCATCCCAACACGTACTCAGTCAATCAGCCTCTCACTCCCGGGCTGAACGGGCCCCTGGCTCAGAGGCAGTAAATCTTCCTCATGCTGACATGTACTTGTGGATGGCGTACACCCAGCCGAGCTGCTGAGCAGATCAGAGTCAAATAACATTTGCAAATGATTCCCAGTGTTTGTATTTCCCTAATGGAGCGCCAGGTGGACGGGGTTTACCACATTTCACATGAGGTCAAGTGTCAGACACCAGAAGAAAAGTGTTTTCAATGTATTTTTAAGTCATTTCCTGTGTTATACCCTAAATTTTCAAGCACTCATATCGTCTTATGTTGTAAACTCATGACTTCCAAAATGTATACGTCATTATTTATTTGTTGTTATTATCAAATGCTTGATGTGCTGATAATTTACAGACAAAATGACGACAATTTTCCTATAAAGCAATGTACTCCTACAAAAATAATCCCTTTTCAATCATCATTTTCTCTTTTCTTTTCATGTTGCTGTGCACATGTTCAAAAAAAGTTGCAAAGATGGCAGCCAAAGCACCCCAAAAATGCAAATGTATCAAGGGAAACTTCAAGCCATCAAAGCATTTTCCAAAAATAGATTTTCAAAATTTAGTGTTGGCTTTCACCTGGTGTCGTTAAGCCATGTAGGAAGGGCCAACGTTGAATTCTCTTTTTTTCAAACTGAAACAGAAAAATCCTGCTCATTGCGCGTTGAACCTTCAAAAAAACCTGGAAACCAGGGTTAGACCGAAAAAGGTTAGACATGTTTTAGCTAGATGCCGAACAGTAATACCAATATCCATCACCAGGGTAACTACATGTGCCTTTTTATGGATTTTATTCTTTAACGTCCAGTGATTTCTGATGTAAACTGCCAGCTCCCTGCACAGCATCAAACTATAACTTACATAAAGCGTTTCACCTTTCCTGCTCTTCTATAAAAAAAGTTCCTCTCTTTTTTTTTTAAAGTATACTGCTCTGCCTCCGAAAAAATCCATGCACAGTTTTGTTCTAAGTTTCCACAGTTTGTCTGCCTGTAGAAAAGTTGTGGTGGTAGCAGCCTGAAAAGAACATACTGCTGTGAATGATTTTTCTTCCCAATGCGTGTTGGCCTCGACAAGTGCTTATGAAATTGTCGTAAAAGATACCTTATGAATACATGCCGTCTTGTAAAAACTGACTTCACCTTGGTCTTAAAATCAAGAGGAAACTCATAAAGCATGAATCGGTCGGTGTTCCACAATCCGTCTTTGTTCAGCCAATCCTCCACAGTGTCGCTTCTACTGTATGTTTATGACCAATGTAGGAAGAGATACTTTTAAAATGTATTCCGCTACAGATTACTTTACAGGTGCACAAATTGTTGCACTTTTTAATAAAAATCTGTCTATGAGAACCGCCTGCCTCATATAAATTTAAGAGCAAATAAAATGAAAAAAGGTTTATAAATTAATCCCTTCACGTAAGACATTACCTGTAATCAGAATTTAAACTGTAGCTGTATCTGAATATACTTACTTATACTTTTATATTTATAGATATATAATGCATTTTGCATTCAGTTAACCCCAGTGGTGGAAAAAGTATTCAGACTCCTTACTTAAGTAAAAGTACTAATACCACACTGCAGAATTACTCCACTACAAGTAAAAGTCCTGCATTAAAAACCCCATGTTAAAGTGCAAAAGTATCTATAGTACTCGTTATGCAGAATAGCCTGTTGTTTTATATATTCTAAACATTCTAAATATATTATTAGACTATTTGTATTAATGCAATTATGTAGGCAGCTTTTTAATTTTGTAAACATTAGTTCTTTTAAGTACTTGATATACTGTAATGAGGTTTCATTTAAAA
>CAFUXE010000685.1:1322894-1334032 GCA_903364295.1 Serranus cabrilla
GTGTGTGTGTGTGTGTGTGTGTCTCCTCCCTTGTGCTGCTGATCTGATATTTTGTTCAGTGGGTACAGAGACATAAATTTGTTTATTATTACGATTTACAGAAATCAAATACTTGCAGTAACTTCCTTCACTCACTTGAAACTAATTGACAGTTTGGCTGCATATTTCCTGTCCTCATTATGAAGGAAACAGGAAAAAGAAGGGACATAATTCCTGTTTTTCTTTGACCATCCATCCACCCTGACCTCCTCCTTATGTGGACTTTTTCGCTCTTTATACAACATAACCTGAATTCCTCCTTAGTGGCTGTCCTGCACTTCCTGGCTTGCCCACAAACAGTTCCCCTGTCGTCAGTGTGTTCATGAGCTTTAAGTCATGATGTGGGAACAACGTACAAGAAGATGCTGAATCTGTTTGAATCTTAATATCAGTGATTTTTGTCCCAAACTGGTTGCTGCACCAGGACATTTCCCAAATTGACTTAAATATTGCTTTACCTGACAAGTAATCTGGGTTCATGCTAATAAGTAAATTGTATTACTAATCTAGGTTACTCTAGCATGGATACAATTTACGGTAATAAGAAGAAATTGAATGTGAATTCGTAAAAAGTTTCTTTCCATCAACGCAGCATTTCTTTTCGTGTCTAAGTTATGTACAAAAAATTTAATCTGTCTGATTTGTTGTTCTGACTTGAGATGGTGTTAACGTTAATTTTCCCAGTTGGGAACCAATTTTTCGCAATATTCCAACAACACATGGATGCAGAAAGTGGTACGAACAGCTGAGTCCAAAGGTCTACTGCAACAAATTCCTCTAATTACTGTCTTGCGTGAGGACAATAAGACCTGAAACACAAACATCTGTAAAAAATCCGTCATATGTGTAAATCATTTAGGCTGTGAAAAGTCACAGAGTACCGTACTGACAGTACAGATGTCGACTGTATGAACCAAACATAAGCTCTCTCTGTCTGCTCAGACACCCACAAAATGTTTGCTTTGATGTCAGCATGAATGTGTCTATTTGTGTCACTTCTAAAACTTCTGACAGGAAGTCCAACCAGGATTATACATTTGTTGAGGCAGTGAGTTTTCGGGATGTGGTTTTTCTGGAGGATTTAGATCTCGGATGATACAGTTAGCCACAGACTGTCTTTGTTTGTCATTAACTCTTTTTCTTTGATGGTTTTCGAATGCTATGTGTTTTTGCGTTCAGACGTGAAACTGTATACTCATCCTCGGCGAGTTGAAAGCAGTTAATGATATCACAATATTATGATAATCTGACCAGAAACACATGTCCTGAAGAGACAGCAGGAGTATGATGGAGGATCAGCATGCAGTGACATTATAACTTTAAATTTCACTATATATGCTACTGTACATTTTGGCAGGACAAAAGACATTCTGCAGGAGCTTCAACACAGGCGTGCGTCCCTATATGTAACTGCATGTGTGGGCGTGTGTGTCTGGATGCAGTATGTAGAGGGGAAGCATGGTTTGGCGAATCCCTCGCAGACATGCAGGAACATGACACAGTTCCTCCAGCACATCCTCACAAACCACAATGAAGCAGCATTAATGATAAGCACCTGGATTCCCACAAGCTCCCAGTTAGGCCCAATTGGCGGTAACTGATAAATTGGAATGAGTGGGAGTTAGACTGTAGGCCCCAGTGAATGAACCCTTTTCACATCAGGATGCAAAAGAGAGGCGAAAGAGAGAGATGAAGAGATCCTTTATACTGGCAGTGTGTTCACATGAGAGGAGACCACACGCTTGAGAGAGAATGAGATAGAAAAAGAGAGAGAGGGGACAGTGTCTTTCCCAGACAGCCCATGAGAATCCAATACACTCCCACGCGTCTGGGCTTGTGTGTGGCCGCCGCACACACATACACACACGCTATACACGCCACATGTGTCCGTGTTCATCCCCTCCTCGTAACATCAACCCTTCGCTCTCTCAATCCGGGCCACACTCCCCGCCGACTTTGATGCGTTTTTTATTCGATGTTGTACGACAATAATCTTTTTCACCCCACCAAAAGAGCGGGCCATGGGAAGAAAGGCCCTGCTCTCGAGGCTTTGCTTCATCTTTTGCCCCGGCTCTCCAGCGAGACAAAATCGCTTCGCCGGCACCACAGTGCGGTTCAACTGCAGCTGAAAGGAGACGGGGACCAAATCCCTCTCATACACAACAAAACAACACTGTAGCCTTTTCAGTGTGACTGCCCACAAGGAAAGGGCCCTTTCTGTCCGCGGCGGACACAGTGTCTATCTATCTATCCGCTCCCCACAGATGTTGACACTGTTTGTTGCGGGTTAAGATGCCCTCTAAAGACCATTGTTCCCCTTATATCTTCTCTGTTATTGAGTTTTTCCTCTCTTTCTGGAGGTAGAGAGGGGAGAAAGCAGTGAAAGACCTCCGGATGGCAGTCAACGCTCCAGGGGGCCTTTCTGCCCAGAGAGACCCCAGCAATGGGCCTCATTGTGGGGAGCAGCAGGCAGCCAGCGAGGGCTGTATGCTGGAAGTATTGTGTTTCTGGATAGACCCGAGTCCCTCTCCAGAACAGGGTCAAAGGTTAGCCCCCCTGTGGGCTGCTCCGTACCTGCCCTGCCCTGTCTCCCCCTTCCACTCTCACAGGCCGGCGGAGACGCAGCTACATACAATGGAAACCAGTCAACACACCACTAAGGAGACTCTTAAGATTGAGAGGTAGCAGAGCGGAGAGACTAATTCAGTGCGCTCTCCACTTTTCGATGAATAGCTAATTCGATTAATGGGCCCATGAGAGGGAATAACGAGCAAGGCAGGTCAGAGGCTCCTCGCTGCAGCTTACAAGGCCGTGTCTCAGCACCTCGGCTGGATAAAAATCTTATTGCAGACCCAAAACAAAAACCTTTGATGACATCTCAGCTATCAGCATTGTTGATATGGGTGCGAGTCATAAGGTGGTGTATGTACATGTGTGTGTGTGTGCAGGTGCATGTGTGGATATGTAAGTAAGTGTTGGAGACAACGGGATGCTGAAAGAGCGTGTCAAACATTTGGATCTATGCTGAGCCAGATCCCGCCCCTATCGCCTTATCTTGACACCCCTGTGCATCCAGGGAATGCTCGCTCTCATGCCGCCATGCACCGTCACCACTCCAAACACAAACACACAGCTCTGCTTATTAGATAGCCTTACAGGAGTATAAAGGAGGTCCGAAAAACGAAATCTTCACGGAGTCACAGCTTTTGTTTTGCGGGTGATGTCAGAACAAATACAGTTAAAGGGAAAACCCCAAAATAAAAACATACATATTTTTCCTCTTACCTGTAGAGCTATTTATCAATCTAGATTGTTTTGGTGCAGTAATATTGGCTGTCAAGATGTCTGCCTTCTTTCAAATATAATGGCACTATATCATACTTGGCTTGTGGTGCCAAAAAAATCACATTTGAAAAATTCAAAAGAAAAGAGTCTCTTTTCAGAAATCATGACCCGGCTACTCCAGATAATCCACAGACCGTGTTGTGAGCAGTTTGGTGGTTTGAGCGCTATAAGCCAAATGCCATCTAGTTCAATTATATTTTATAGAAGGCAGACATCTCTATGGCTGATGTTTCCAACACTTAACAACGAGCAGGAAAACAATCTAGATTGATTAATAGAACTTCAGGGAAGAGAGAAAATATGTATTTTTGATTCTGGGGTGAACTGCCCTTTTAAGTTTTCTTATTTCTACATCAGTATCAATATAGAAACAAGTCCGCAGTGAACCCCTGTACAGCTATTCACTTGCCATGTATTTGTATGAGCTATTATTTATGTTCATATATTAATTTGTTTGTTAATATACCTAATTGTCAGCTGGGACGTCCCCCATGCAGCCCTCCAGAGGATAAGCTGGTATAGCTAATGGATGGATATACCTATTAAACTCTAGCTGTGAAATTGCTATTCATGAAAATACAACAAAACCCTCTCAATCCATTGAACGCAGGACCATAATAAACCTTTATGACAGGTTATATTGCTGCTGGAGTTTTGAAAAGCTGTATTTTAATTAGTCCCCTGGTTATCACTTTAATTCTTTATCTATTTCTTCTCAGAATTTCACCTTTTTCTGAAAGTTTTATCAGCTGTTAACACACCGGACAGAGAGTCACTCAGCTATAGAAACAGAGTGCTGTGTTTATGACAGTCATCACTGATTGGTGCTGTCACTGGTGATGTATGAGTGTGAAGCGTCATCTCTGACCTCAGATTAACAGTACATTAACCCTCTCCCTAGGCGAGGCCAGCGCGGCTCTTAAACCCTGACCCCCTGTCCCCTCACACCACCACAGGGGGCCCGCAGCCTCCGCTCTCCCCTCCAAACTCTGCAAGATGCCACATTGTCTTCCCTCCGGACTATTGTGTTCAGCGCTAAATAATGTGCCTCCTACGTCCCCCAGTTCTCATGCTTACATCCAGGGAATGTCCCGGGCTGCAGGGCTGGAGTCGTGGTGTCCAGTTTGAGTGTCATCCCAGAGGGGAGCTTGACCACGAGCTGCAGGTAGCTTTCATGGCTGCCTGGCGGGCCGGCTCCTTCCCCCAGTGTCCTGCTGCTAGAAATTTGTTGTCCCCCTCTGGGTGTCTTTTTTAGAGTGTCAACCGTGGGGCCCCTGATGGGAGATTTGTTGATATGATAACTCGATTAGGCTCCAGGATGGATGACATTTTGGCAGAGAGCCAGTCAGCAGCACCCAGGGAGGCACTGACTCGTCTCCTTAACCTCTCCTCAGGAGGCAACAATTAGTGGTAGTAATTGGTGAATTAGCAGTGTTGCTACATGCATTCTCTACTTCCTTCCCACTCTGTTTGGGATGTGATGAGGAGCAGCTGAAGACTCGTGCAATCAGCACCTTCTTCGGTCGACAGCTCTGCCTCAGTACAATCATTTCTTTGCATTTCGTGGCATCATTTCTTCCACTGTGTGCCTCTAGAAACACAAAGTGACTGTCCAAATATTTTGTTGCTGAGGAGGAGGCTGGCCAAGGGGACTGCCTTTTCTTATTTCTCACTGACGCCATTCTTTATGCAGCTCCCAGCCTGCAGTTCAGAAGAGGTAATTCAATTAATGCAGCCAAGGCCTGCATTTCAAAATCTGGCCTTTTTGTCTGAGAGATTTGCATCATAAAACTCAGCCACGCAGCTGAAGGTCCCCTAACGTTTTTTTTTCTGCTTTTAAAATGTTGAGATGGCAAGCTGAAATATACATTCACTTTGAAACAAGGCCGTTTCCTCGACGACGAGATGTCCCCATTGTTATCTCACGGAAATGTGTCATAACTGCACAATGTTCAACTTTCATTTTCTGCCGTCTTGATTATTGAGATTTCCTTTACAAACTGCAGGCTTTTAGCTGGAGCTATCCTTCAGTCCCACATTACCACTGCTCTTGCATCCTTTCATCGGCTTCCTGCAAAAATTCAGAATAAACTACAACATCCTGTTGATTACATATAAAGCAGTGTATGACTTGATGGCCTCCAGTTACAGCTCTGATCTCCTTGTTTCTCGTTCTACTTCTCAACAACTTTCAGCCTTTTATCCGTCTCCTGCTCACACTGCAAAACAAAAATCATCGTGTCTGTGCGGATTTAGCCCCAACACTCTGGATTTATCTGCCCCAATCTATCAGATTTGCCTGAACTTTGGACTGTTTCAGGCAGCTTCTTAAATCCCATCCTAATAGGAAACCTTTTTTTAATCTGCTGTCTTTTCTTTGGTTAATTTTAGTTTGGTCTTTCTTTAGTTGTGCTGTGTTGTGCATTCACACTCAAAGCACTAAAAAGTTATACATAAAAAATTTTTTTGTCCCTTATTTACCTACTTACAATGCCAGTTCATTACAAAACAGCATGGCTGTTGAGATTTTTTTAGATATTTACAGGTGTTACCTTTATATTTTGTTCCCTAAAATGGCAGATGAATGGAAATTACTTTTAAGTTTCTCAGTTATACACTAATAATTTCACATTTGGCTAAAGAAATGCTGCCGCTGCTCTATTTAATTTAATTATTGTTAATTCAACAGAACCTCAGTTTATTTTAGTGAGGAGTTAAGAGTCTTGTCATGGATGAAGTCCTGAATGGGCCCACAAAACTATACCAAAAAATACACGAGTTCACGAGGAATAGACACAAAATAACTAAAAAGACACAAAATGAACAAAAAATAAGCAAAATGACTACAAAGAACACAAACTAACCTAAAAGGATAACAAAAATTACCTAAAAGGATACAAAATGTAGGATAGATGTTGATGATAAACTAGATTTGAAACTATTAAGTTTGGAATAGGTCCTGGCATTTCCCATTATTACATTATTAAAGGATGCAGAGAAGTAAATACTTGACTAGGTCATCAGGCAAGAGACACAAACGTACTGAAGTAAATCTGTATTAAAAAAAAGTATAAACATTTGTGATAAATTTTCCTCTTCTTTTCATTAATTCCTTCAGAGTTTTTGTGTGCATTCTGCAGTTCTTTGCGAGTCCAGAAAGATCTTAAAGGCCCATTCCACCTTAATTACCTCGCCTCATCCTCCACTCGGGCCTGTGGAGCTTGTCGACTCTGCTGACCTCTGACCTGTCATGCACTGTGGGTTTAGCTGACGTATTCAAGGTGTTACCATCTGTGCCGTCCCCCCCACCCCTCGCTCTCTCTGTGGACAACTCCTCTGTGTCCAGGCCCACTGGCCTGGAAAAGTTGCTTACAGTGGACTGTTTGTTTGGCTTTGTAAATGTCTCAGCCTGGAGAAAGGATGGACAGAGGAGAAGCTGGGCTCCTGGAGGACACTTGTGCTGTGTTTTCTCTATTTTTTTTTCTTTTTGGTTAACAGTGCTCCTGAGGGCTGCGATTCTCGGCACCTACGAGTTAACTTGTAACCTGGTGACCTCTGACTCTGTGAGCATCTAAACAGAACAATAGCTGTTGCCAAACTTTACGTGTGTGCGTGTGTGTGTGTGTGTTTGCTGCCTCAAGCAACCAATACATTTCACAGTAGAATGACCAGTGGTGCTGTATTCAAATGCTTTCATTACTACAAATAAATGCATATTAAAAATTCATAGGAATCTAAAAAACACACTTTTTAATGCTTCAGTCATGTTTTGGCCTGCAGAAGAAAACATTTAACATTCCTACTGCCTTCCCATCAACCCGGCAACGTTTTTGTTAGATTGTTTAAATTAAAGTAAAATGATACCCAGTTTTAGTCTTAATTAATTCTTTAAAAATTTAAGGCAAATGAATGATGGTGCCAATGTTGCAGTAAAGCTCTGTAGTGAGAAAAACAACCTAGTTTTTTTTTTTTGACTTGACAACTTCTGCATTTCTGAGGTAATCTAATGGCTTTTAAATGTGTTTCAGAAACCAAAGTGTGGTAGTATTTTCTAAGCCCGCAGAGCAGCCTGAACTCCTTTGATTGACATTCAAATTTCTTTTAAATATGAAGTATGGAAATCATCAAAATGTGATGGAAACATTTTGTAACCAAGAAGTTACAAAAGGTTTCAACACAGATTTAGAACAATGTGGACGACTCTGTCCGCTTGTTTTAATATGTGCACTGAACAGGTGTAATCACTCTGACGTGGATTCATCTCTCAGATCTAAGTGTTAAAGTAGCAAAACAACAGTATAGAAACACTCCAATATCTCAGCTGTCTTACTGTTTATATAGGTCATATTTTACTTTATTATTCTTTTTCCCACATTTTTAATTACTGTTTCATATGAGTGAATGCAACATCAGGATTGCCACTTAATTTTGCAGTACGCCGTGCAATGAAAGATAAAAAATTGCCTTAATATTATTGATGCATTAAGCAGCATATTGATGTTTTAGCTGGTTAAAGAGAAGCAATTTGAAACCATTTTTGGGGTGTTTTCATCAAACATATTATGTAAAATCTTTATCTCTTATTAAGACTCACTTTTATCTTCTCTAAAATTATTGTATTTGTTATTATTTTAATTATTGTATCTTGTTATATATTAAGTTCTTGATATTATCTGCTTTTGTTATGTTCTTATTGTAAAACACTTTTTTTAAAGGGCTTATATAAATGAAGTTTATTATTATTATTAATCTGCAACTACAGTAGTAGTTTAATGGAGAGGAGTGGAGGTGTAGTGAAGTGAAGTGGAAGAACTTACGTAAAGTACAAATTATTTGCACAAACAATAAGTATGATACTTTATAGTGTCATGATTCTCCAAATCCGTTGTTAGATTAGATTTCTGAATTAAATATTGTTTTTCTCAGCAATAAAGGCTGTTATTTTTTAAATATTTTCTAAAGATCAACAGATAATTCAATTTGGACTGAAACTGTGACACCCCTCTTACATGCGCTCCAACACTGCGGTGTGTGTGTGTGTGTGTGTGTGTGTGTGTGTGTGTGCGGCCCTTACAGAGGTCATTCTGCAGGTCAGCAGCGGTCTTGTTGGTGTGAGTGTGGCTGTGAGGGCCCTCCTGCACACTGAGGAGACTTTACTCGTTTGGCAAAGTGCACCTGATGTAAGATGATCGTGTCTGAGACCCCAGAATACTGAGCAGCACCGCCAGCAGATGCACAAGTGCAAATCCACCGCCGTCATTCATTTTCCAACCATTTGCATGCTTCAAGTTTCCCAAGCAGCCGCGGCATTCAGTGTGTCAGCCTGCTGACGTGTGACTGACGCTCGAGCTCCACTGTTAAAGTGAGAAGCGTCTTTTGAAGGGAATTTCAGTGAACTCTTTGTGGTTTGAATCATTTCTGACGATCAGTGTACAAATCAACAGCTAAACCATGTCCCCAAAAGCTTTAACAGATGGCGCTGTGGTGTCCACACACACACACACACACACACCCAGCACTGTGACTGATGTGTCATTCTGTAGTAATGACACCACAAACAAGATGAGGTGGCCCAGACTCTGACTTCACATCCAGTGCACTCATCATATTCATCACTCCTTCTCCCAGAGGAACGTGTTTGGTTGTGACATGTTGATATTGAGTGGATTTTTTGTCCTAAAGTGCACTGTGGTATTCTTGGTGTATTTCATAACCTGCAGTACATGAAGCTTCTTGGGTGGCAGCACCAGAGAGTTGGCGAGGTTTGACTCAGAGTGTCAGGGGAGACAAGTGAGGAAGATCAGTCTTAGTAGGAAGACACTGACACCTAGTGGACAAAAGTCTGCACAAGCTTTTTACTGCTGAAAGTGGCTATTATAAGGTAATTATGATACAATCTAAAGGTTATTTAATTCCTTGTGGCGTTGATATTTGAGGAATTACACACGGATCTACTTTCCGCAGCAACTCGCTGTTTGTTTGTAAATGCTTTATTTAATCCTGTGTAATCATTTATGGGAAACATTAAAGTACATTAAAGTAATGTGTACTCACTGTGATGAAAATCTCCCTTTACATAAACAATAGTTGATATATATATACTGTACATAAATACACACAGAAACCATGTTTTTAAATAGGAAAACCAGATGAGGGTTGTGGGGTATTAAAGTGACCATAAACTATGCTGCAGACAAAACATTTTAATTTCTTTAATTTTCAGCCTCCGATAAGTAATGGAAAAATCTGACAACGGGTTGTGGTTTCGACTGATGTTGCAAATTAAATAACATAATAAAACATAATGTCAGGGCTTTATGAGTAATACATCTTAGTTGTGTACACACATCATCACCAGGGGGGAAAAATCCTGGATGCAGATGTTTCAAATCAATCTGTGCTTTTAACTGTTGAACCACGACAACAAAATGTAAAATCTGACAAAACATTTTAGGAGAAATTATGTTTAGTGTGACAGATTTTACTAGAGAGGGAAAGAAAAATATATTCATAAGCAAGAGTTGAATGTAATTAAGTACATTTACTCCAGTACTGTACTCAACTACAGTTTTATTGTACTTGTACTCAAGCATTTACACTTCATGCTTCTTTATATTTCTACTCTACCACTATGTTTTAGCAGCCAATGTTGTACTTTTTACTCCATTACATGTATACATGTTTGTAGATTCAAATGAAAAGAAATAGATTCCATAAACAATAGTTAGACAAAATTATAAATAATAAAAAAAGATTGGTGCAGTAATTAAAAAAAAAGGTACAAAAACAGTATCTGAACAGGATCATATATCAACAGCTTCTTTCAAATGTTCTATTAAAAACATCTTGAAATAATAATTTCATTTTTATTACTTATTAATTAATTACCATCAATTATTATAATTATATATTTTATTATCATTATTATTGTTATTATTATTATTTAAATTTTCATGTTTTTTATTATCATTATTATTTTATTTTATATCTTTGTAACCCAATCTGTATCTTAGGCTGCTGTGACAACTACATTTTCCCACTGCAGTATAAAAAAAGTCTCATCTTGTTTTATCTTAATTGTCACTGACAAAATGTTATTCTAGGAATCGTCTCCCTCAGTCATTCTTCTTATACTTAAGCGCCCTCTTGTGGAATAACTCTAGAATTGCACACACATGTGATCACAGCTCCACATATGGTACAGTAACTAAACTGAGGTGTATTAGTGCAGTGCAGATTATCTGTGGCAGTAATTATTATCATGATTGTATGAAATTATCTGATCAAATCAGAGGTTTCTTTTTGGTAATTTTGTGATATTGGGCTATATAAAAAATATTGACCGAACTTGAAATTAAATAAGTAATATATATATATATATATATATATTTTGCAAACATACATTATATTAACATCCGCTTGTCATAAAGTAAAAAGCAAACAAAAACCTGGCACCCTGCTCAGTCCACTCTGTGGACCACCACTCCCCCAAACCTCAGCCTTTGTGAAGACACAAAACCTGGATGAAATGTAATACCTGTTATTACACTTCCAGTCTATTGTGTGTTCTTTAAAACTGGGTCATTATAATGTTTCTTCCCACAAACACCTTCTCCGGTGCAGCGTTTGGCTTTTTACTCACTATGACAAAGAGAACAGCTTGTTTTTGTGCTCTGCATTTAAAAATGTGGACCAGAGTCGGTTTTGGTCGCTTGCTTTTCTTACTGCTTCTTGGAACTGTAGTTGATGGTAAG
>CAFUXE010000685.1:1334103-1382506 GCA_903364295.1 Serranus cabrilla
CTGTAAAATCACAAACAAAAGAAGTCTAAATGTTGGTTTTATTGTTTGATAGAGCTCAGCACCCCACTGACTTTGTGTTATTACAGCATCAGCTCAGTTGTTGTTGCTGTATTATGGTATTTGCATTGTTGTTCACTGTTACATCATCAAAGAGGCTTTACACAAAAGAGACCAGGCGAGCCAAAAATAGGAAAACACTTAGACCTCAAGGGGTTAAAAATGCCTCATTGACCATAAAAAAAAATCATCCAAAAATATTAAACAGCCATTTGTAATCTAAATACTGACTGGCCACTTTATTAGGTACGCTTATATCACCATCATCCATCCATAAATAAAGAGAGTTATTAATTCAACTAAATCTTCATTATAGAGGTTGTAGTTTGCAGTAGTGTTGAACTGGAGTGCATTTTATTAAGAGGTTTCTAATATATTGGCCACTCAACTTACATGCTGTGAACTCAATAATAAACATAAAGTAAAATTATTACCTTTCTGACAGTGTCAACAAAATCTGGAATACTGTAGACTTATTGGCTGAGCTGTTAGCTGCACCTAAACAAGTGGCTGTTCAGTGTATGTTTCTGGCTCAAACTAGATAAATTGTGTTTTTGCAAAAGGGAACATAGCTACAGTTGTTAACACATCCCAGTTACTGCTGGATGGAGGTATCTTTGGCCAAGCCCAGCTTTGACTGATACGGAGCAAGTTAACAACTCTCCCTGGGAAGAAAGTTGTTCTTGGGAATGAAAATAATAAAGTTTGTGCACACAAAATTTACATTTTGGAAACTTTTAAAAGGATCTCTTAGTCTGTTCTCTCGTAACTCATCATTATCTACAAGAGGCTGTCATTAGGAATTATAGGATTAGAGACACTGCAGTGGTATTCTGTTATTTAAACTCCACCAAACAAATGTCTCAGGTTCTCGGGGAGAGTCCGGGTCAGGGAGTGGAGCCGACCCTGCGTCATCAGGGGATCAACCACTCCTGCATTCCTTCACCACAGGTTATCAGCATTTCTGTCTTTGTACTTGGATGATAATGAAACAAGGCCATGTTAATATATTCCATCAGTACACACTTTATACATTGTTGCATTTAACTGTATTTAAACCAGAATATTATAATTAAATGTCCTTTTATTTTTTTGGTAATGTGTCCACAGTCTTGCCAGTGCTGCTGCAGACTCCACGTGACACCAACATGACGGAGAACATCAGCTCCTCCGCCGACACTGAAGACTCGGCTCTGCCTGCAAAGTTTCTGACTGCTGCTCATCTTTCTACTCTCAGAGATCTGGTGTCAGACAAGAAAATCACAGGTGGTGAGATTTAACACTCCTCTTAACTCAGAACAGCATCATGAAATCAGTAAATGTTATCTGTGATGCTATCTAAGATAAGTTGATCTCGACTAGATGGGTTAACAGCAAAATCATCAGCACCATTTAGCTTTTAAAGGTGTCATTCTGCATCATTTAAAGGGTCATTCTGCATAATTTAAAGGGTCATTCTGCATAATTTAGTTAATTTAAACGATTGTATTTAATCAGTTTTATCAGCTCTAGCAGTGATTAAATTAGTGCCTGCATCACTTGATTTGTCCATTTGACCCTGACTGACGATGTCATACTTTCACCTCCTACTGACTCCACATGTGCAGCTTTAAACACTCAGCTAGCTTAACACTGTGAAAACGGTGCTGAAAATGCCCCCAAACTTCTCAGCTGTGAAGCCTTGTCACGCTGCACTCTGAAGGTCCAAACGCTGCACAGTGGTGCACCGCTGGTGGTGAGAACAGGAAGTGCACCTGACAAAATGTTCAACCACAAGATGGCAGCAATACAAGGAATTACAGCTTGTGTGCTCCTTTTTAAACCTGATTATTGTCATGCCAAAAAAGGGACTAAAGAAATTAATACAAAGTGAATACTAAAATGATTGAGGTTATAGTTCCTGTGTGGGAGTGAAAGTCTGAACATTTTATTTAGAGTTAGATTGTCTCGCATTATCAGATCCGTCTCCATACTGTGTCAACACAGAAGAAAAGTTGTTGTTTTTTTAAGTTATGGGTTTAATTACTTTTTAAAAAATCTTATCATGTAAAAAGAAATGCTGTTAAACTAGTACTGACACTAAAATCAGCAACTGTGGCTATAAACAGATTGTGTAATTAAAGCTGCTGGGAGGTTTTCCACAGCTGCCCACACCCTGCGTCACGGGGCACTAAAAATCTGTTGGTTTGCCCTTTCTGTGAAAATGGTCTGACTTGACTTCACAAAGCAGAAAATGTATTTATTTATGAGAATATCACTTAAGAATTACATGAAAAACAAAAACGTGAAATAATAGTGAATGTCTTGCAGTATGCCAGAGACCAAATGACTGGAAATTAATGTTTACATCTAATATTTAAGTATATAGGCACAATGAGAAATTTTCTTAAAACCATTATGTAGACTCAAACTGAAACATTTCCTCACAATCATCATTTATGACCCACTAGAAGTGTGTGTGGTGTCTGCCTGTATTTTCTCTTTTCATTCATTCAGGAAAATATCCAATGTGTGACATAAGCAAGTATGAGGGCTGTAGTAACCAGATGTAAGATAGCATGCATGTATCCAAGGGGCAGCTATGAAAATGGCAAAGATAGTGTAGAATAAATGCAAAAGATAATTGTCTGCTGGACAAAGTTTGCTTAAAAATGAGAGTGAATCTGAGGTTGGTCACCTGTTGGTGAGGGCTGTGACTGAACAGTCAGTGAGCAGGGCAGGAGAGAGCAACTTTGACTGTTGTGTAACTTATTTCACAATCTACTCTAGACAAATCTTACTCAGTGTGCCTTTAAAGACCAGAATAATTACTGCCTCAGTGAGTCTAATATCCCCCAGAATCCCCCAATAACTTTTAATTTTGAATATAAGCAACATCACAACAGTTGTTTGTGTCTCATTTTGTGGCACATGCAAACATTTCAACTGGTGTTACATTCAAATATGACAATGCTATTAAGAGTTTGTTTCGATTTTAAGACTATAATGTAATTTATATGAAAAATTCACTTTGTTTTGCAGTTCGTTTGGGTCTCCGTGTGTCTCTCAGCGGTCCAGATGAGCTTCTCGACCCTCAGCTCCTCCTTTCCATGAACAAAGAGGTCAGTGGGTTCATTCAACACACCTTAATAACTTTAAATGGACAATATAATTATATTTACAATAAATAATTATAATAACAAGTGAAACAAAGAATATCATTTATTTAAAACTGCTATTGTCTGGATTTTCTGTTTGCTTCACTAGATCTGCTTTTTTTTTTCCTCCAATGCACTGTTTTAAACAAAAGAAGCAATAATCAACTAAACACATTTCAATGGAAATCAAAAATCCAAACTCTATAAAAGAAAAAAACATGTGAATGTAAAGTAAATAGAGTTCAAGTGTTACACATTAGAGAGAAGCCGTTATCTCGGTCAGTCAGTTGAACTGTAATGACATGATGAAGCAATTATGTGAAGTTTCTGTTTGAAGAAAAGCCAAACAACAAACACGACGCCCTGCTGATCAAAGTTCAGCCGGTCCAAAGGTCAAAGGGCGAAAAACCTCGGGGCTGGCTTTGGTCAAACTTTACGGTTTAACATTTATTCATCAGGAAATAACTTGCCAATCCGACACAGACTATGGCTGAAGTTATTTAATTTTGAAGTTATTAAGTTTCAATTCATGAACTCGGTGGTATTTCAGACTTACAGCACCTTTTAATTACTGAACAGGCATGAGTGGATTAAAGGATTAGAGTCTCAGGAAGTCCACTGACTGCTGGTGTAGAGGGGCTTTAAGGGTGAAAGGCATTTTCATCTACAAAGAAGTCAAGCATCACAGAAACCATTTCAACAATCATGTAGAAAAAGCAGCTCAGACAAGTGAAGCTCTTGTGTTGAAGTCGGTGCTTATGACTGTCGTCTCTTTGTTTCTTCTTTTCTTTGAGAAGACGGGAATCTACAACATCGGAGACACGGGACCCTTTACGATGAGGATAGTGGGAATAAAGAGAGTGACCTCCACACCCTGATTTCATCAGCTGCAATCTTTATGAGACATTAATTGAATGGTAAACACTATAGGTGAAATATAAAATGTTACCTGATAAATATCACCATGAAACATCCCCCAGTTGGTTATTTACACTTTTTTTTTATTTAAAGAGATGTTTCTGTTTAAATGTGCAAATGATGCATTATCTTATTAAATGTGTGCTAGTTTGCAGTTTCAAAATTCTTATTTAATTTTGTTAATGTATTAGAATAAAAGGTTTTTATACAGGGAATTTTGGATATATCTTTTTTATCACCACTGCCAACAAACATGGAAAAAAATCAATTTTCATCATGTTTTAGTGATAAAAAACATTCTATATATCAGGATATGAATTATATTTGAACAAACCCTTCTGTAAACACCTTCAGAATATAGACAGAAATAAAACTGGAAAGTGTGGTGTATGTACATGCTACTGAAGTGGAGATTTCTGACTTAGATTCCGAGAAAACACGTATATTAAGAAAATTACATGAAAACATAAAGATATGTATTATACATTTCTGTAGACTGTTTTTTGCAAGACACTACAGTTGAATTGAGGTACATTTTAACTAATAGGGTAGATATGACCATTAAACTTCCCTGGTTGATCACTTACTTTATGACAATAATTTTTTTGTACTACAAGTTTTCTGAATTCTTTGTATTTAACTACAGAAATTAGGCATTATTTAACACTAAACTTTGTTGAATTTAGGAGAAATCTACTGAATAGGGAAAGTATAGGCTAGTTAAATAAAAAAAACAACAACAATGATTTTGCCAGTAGTGTCTGATTTCTTCTTGAGGCCAATGTTACTGCTGTTATATAATCTTATGTCAGTGTCATTTCAAATCACTGCTCAGTTTCTATTAAACTTTAACTTAATTTATCTTGAAAAGGGCCGACGGTTGGTCCCGCCCTTCAACCTGATCAGCCAATAGAAAACGACCCTCAGTCTTTATCCCCACCCTGTCTGCTGGTGTTCCTGATGACCGTGAGGAAGCTTTCCGGGGAGCTCGCGGTGAATGGCCTGACGGCTCATTGTAAATAAAGACGGTTCCGCGCAGACGTAGCTGCGTAAGGATGGCAGACTCAGCCTTTCCGGAGGACACGTTGCCCGAGGAGGAGAGGGAGTTTCAGAAGATAATAGCTTCAATCGGGGGGAAAGAGAGGATTTATTTGGTGAGTGATGCCTGTAAAAGTAAAGAGGTGGACGGGGAGGAAGTTGGAATACTGCAGGAGTTCATCCGTGACATGTTTCACAACGGAAACCCGGCCAACAGCAAGGGACAGACATCTCCGCCAAACAGCCACGGCGACACTGAGAGTGCACCCCCCGTCTGTGAGAATAACGACACGGTTAAAAGCGATGAAATAGCTCTCAGGGTGAGGCCCAAGGATTTGGATTTGAGAGCCTGCCCGCTGGGAGAGGACGGGGAGAAAGAGAAGCGGCCAACGCGTAACGGAAACGTTAAAAGGACAGCCACGAGGAGGGCAAACATTTACAGCCTAAAGCGAACCATAGACTCCCCTATCATCATATTCATCTTCAGACAGACGTTTCTCTGTAAACCTTCCAACGAACGGTGCTTAAAAGAGACGCTGAAGGACGTAAAGGCACGCACGAAACGTGCCACGATCACCCGACCAGCTCTGATTGGATTAATACGCACCACACAGGAGAGCGCAGAGACTCATCAGTGTGCGCAACTTCTGGAGCGTCTGATCCGCTCAGTGTTCAGCAAACAGTCACCAGAGACAATATGGGTCGGCTGCTTCGTCCCGAAGACAGAGACCAGCGTGCTCAGCATCAAGAAAAACGCCTGCAAAGTTATATACTCATCTCAAACAGCAGGTGTAATACATACATTGTCCATGTTGTTTAAAGGCACAGTTCACCCCAAAATCTAAAATAAGTCTACTTATTTTCCCTCTCACCTGTAGTGCTATTTAAATTCTAGACTATTTTGGAGTTTGCAAGCATTTGCAATATCTGCCTCCTCTTAAATTAGTCAAATGGAAGTAGATCATTATTTGCTTGTAAAGCCTGATATTGGATTTTTGAGGTCAGCACTGATACAGGAAGTTTTGAGCTGGAATGGAAATTGACCTTTTTCATGTCTACTGTGCACTGACTTTGCAATCATATTTTGACATCTATACAACAAAACTTTTACAACATAAATAGATACCAATGGATACCCATATCTTTCTATGATAGGTCAATATCGTCTGACACATAAATTGGTCTCTATTCACTTTTGGTGCTCAAAATGCCTAAATGCTCACAATAAGATTGGTTTGGGTGTGAACTGTCCATTAATCATGAAGTTTGAGAGCAAATGCAACTTGCTTCTTTCAAGTTAAAGTAGGCTTAAATGTAAATTAGTATTTCTTGTTTGCCCAAACACATGTAGTTTGTTTTGGCCCACGCAAACGTCAGCAGGACAGATTTGTCAACATGAAGTTTGAACTGGGGTGTGTTTACCAGCACACCACGCAGATGTGATGATGCATAAAATAGAGTGCCAACATTTAAATAGGGACTACAGATTTTTACAGTTTTACATACGCTCAAGAAGAACACATTACCATGAAGTAATTTAGAGAACCATAGCAATTATGGAAGCAACTAAAGGAAGATGATGGGTAATTCAATATAACAGATGCTGCTAATTTCATTGTAAACTCAGTAATGAGCACCGTCACAGTATAAATTCATGCAGTAATATTTGGAAAACACTGTGGTAATTTGTATTAGTGCACTGCATTATGTAGGTCAATCCATGACATTCACAAGACCACAAATTCATGCACATATTTTTCTTTTCCCAGCCATGGCTACAAAGGGCCTGGGAACAAAAGGAGCATTCATGAAACAATCAGGCTCTTAGATAAGCTGCCAAATTGTTTAAACGCTTATTATTGCCTTTCAGATAATACCAGGGATAGGGGGAACCCGCTTCTCTGGCCATTCCAATGTTTGTTCTTGGCTCAAAGAAGACGCCAGGCCAACAACTCTTCAACCGGCCGGCAAAGAGGTAGCAGCATCATCCCTAATTTTAGTTTGACTGAGACATACAGGCATTTCCATTCCCCCAGGATTCTTTAGAGTCTTCTTTTCCATACTCAAACATAGTCCTGTTCAGGGTGGTCAAGAGACAGACACCAAAACCAGATTGTACCTAATAGGCAAATGGTGCCAGTCTATCACAAGGCCAACAAACGGACAAAGACATGACCACATTCACTCTTCACGGGCTTGTCTTTGGCTCAGATTTCATGCTGTGCCTATCAACAAAAAGTCTGTAATTAAAAGATTCACCAGTTTAGCCTCAACATACCAGAATGCAATGTGGCCACACAGTGTTTTGCATTTTGGTGAAAGAGCAACTTACTTACTTACTTACTTACTCATTCAAATACTTAAATGTTCAATGAATTTATTTATTTTTGCTCTTACTATTACAGTCTTCCCATCTTCAGGTGCTAATGTCCATAAGAAAAGTTAATTCAGGAAATCATTGGACACACAAGTACAAAAAAATAGGTAGAAGCAATATAGACAATAAAATGGTAAGAGGTGATAAAAAATCCCACAAAAGCAAGTCTATAAAAACATATAAAGGGAGCGGAGAAATACTAAATCAACTGCAGCTAAACTGTATCATAAATTTCACATTATGTAACCATTTGTTTTCCTTTTAGGTGACACGGGAAGTAGAGAGGAAGGCATCCCTCTGAAAACAAAATCTCTGTCTGCTGAGCTTCCTGTGGGTGGAGAGTCAGCTGCAGGAGACAGCTGATGTTGTTCTACATGACTCGTCGCTGCAGGCATTTCACTGTACACATTCCTGTTTTAACTGTGAAGAAAACAATGGTGCTTCAGAGCCTTAATACCTGTTATAGTGTTTCTTCATAACGTTTAGTATTCCCACGGCTTGTCCTGTAGCAATATGTTGCTAAATGGCCAAATCTGTGGCCCTCCTGCTGATTTATACATTGTTCTTCATGCACAATGGTTATTCACAAAGGGATTTACTGTGTATGTTTGGGGGCTGAGTCAAGTAACTGTTAATCAGTTAGTCATATGAAGTATATCACATCATTTAACACTATTTTATTGAGGCATAGACAAAACATTTTGTTATTTTAGTACATATGAACCTGCAGTATTGCTAGGCTAAAAGCTTGCAACATTAATTATTAAACAATGCACATAGTTAAGTGCAGAGCTGGATTGCGAATTACCCCAATAACTCCTTTGGTCTCAAAAGGACCAGGTTTATTATGTGTAATCTCGAATATACATCACCAAAGCACAACATCACCTGTCATAATAAATGCCTTAAATTGCTTCATTAATAAATAGGGACCTAGCAACTTCTTTTTACCCCCTGAGACGCCCTAGCAGGTGAATCGAGCACTGTGAGTCTCTCACGTTAATTTATTAGAATTGTGTGCCTTAGATGAGTGCTATTGGCAATAGCATTATCTGCAACAGAAGTGGATGAAACTACTTTTCACTTTATATATAGGCTATTTATGGAGGCTAGTCTGTACATTTGCTGAAATATGTGAATAAACACATTTAATCTTGTGTCATTGTTTGCTGCATTCAGTGTCTTGTTCTTTCAGACTAAAAGTAGGATATTGGGAGATTTGGTTTGAGTATAAATTCTTAATCAATCCTGTGGTGTCATATTATTTAAAATTTCTGATATGACATTGTACCTTTGATTTCCACGAACCTCCGTTGCCAAGCAACAGTGATTTAAAAAGTGCACGGATCTTTTGCTTAAGTTAAAGTAGCAATGCCATAATGTAGAAATACTCTGTGAAAAGTAAGCATTGAAAATATTTCTTAAGTAAAAGTACAGAAGTATTAGCATTAAATAATTATAATTAATAATTAAGTTTTAAGCATTACTTCAGTGTTGCAGCTTGTTCAGGTGGAGTTAATTCCAACGAGCCTGTTTTATAAACTGCTATGACTTTATATTAATATATCATACAAAATATGCTTCATACAGTCTATGCCATGGACTATTGCAAAGACAGGCAGGCAAAAGAACTGATTCACGATAGGCCGCCTTTAGAAAAGCCAGTCCATAAATCTTAAACTTTCGATTATTGTATTTTGATAATTGCTTTTAAGTTTATTGTTTATAAGATAAAAGATTTTAAGATCGCATTTTATATCCTTATACCTACTATTAATGTATCAAAGCTACTAAGATACAGTGGATGCAATTATATTTCTGCGTTTTAATCAGGCGTGTACGAGGCCAACCTACTGGTCCTTTAGAAGGGGACTTGCGGCATTGGACAAAAAGAAGGTAGCAGCGGCTGCTTTTGGTCCCACTGTTGTACATTTTCAGAAACTACAAATCTTTTTTTGTCTTTATCTCCCGGAAAAATCGCACGGAATTCAACCGTCGAACGAAGATCGTGGGGCTGAGGAGGGAATAAAGAGGCAAACATGATAACATCCGCCGGTAAGTGTTAGAAAGAGGTTTTATTTTGCTAGCCGCAACTCAAGCTAGCTTCCATTGATTTAGCTGAGTCACACGGCTAATGTAGCCCTTGTCAGGCAGCCGTTAACCGGTGGTCGCCAATAAATTCACCTAAATATTTCTCAGGAGAGAATAACCCTTTGCAATGTGTGTTTGGTGTGACTAGGCGACGATTTAATCAATATGTGGCTGTGTTTATATAGCAACTCATAATAAGGTAATGTTGACGCCAATGCTAACAGCCATCAATAACGTTAAGTCACTGCTCAGGACCTTGACGTTAGTTCTTCAGCTGTGATAGTAAGGTGTTCAAGTTCATCTTTGTATACAGGCATAGTTTTTCAGTTTGAGAATATTTCCCAAAAGACACGTGTTAAAATCATCACATCCTATATATTCTGTTGGCCCCTTTAACACCCCCACTGTCAGTGCAGTTGTGCAAAACTGTTTCAGATTTCACCATCGACCCTCTTCTTTCTGCTTCGTTATTTAACATCTGATTTTCTTAAGTTTTTGTGTACCGGTATATATTCTCTTTGTGTAACATACTGATGTTTGGCCTTTGAATAATAGCTCTCTAATCTCTGAATTAATATTTTTGATTGGGTAAACTTTTTATTAAATACACTTGACATCTCATGTCTCTAGTTAGGTTATTATGAATAATAGGGGAACCACATTTGGATTAAACTGTCTGTTTTCCCAATCCGAGTCATGGTTTTGAGTAAAACTTTTTTCAGCGATGAAGCAATAAGACTACAAAGCCTTGATTTATGAGGATAAACAGATCGCTGTTTTGACGCCTTGACAGCTGTCAATTACGTTTTCTTTTTCCCTGTTGATTTTATTTCTTTAGAAAGATAAACCTATATGGTAATCACCCTACTTGTGATTATTAAGAACCTAGATGAATATAATTTTAAGTACCAGTCCAAATAGACTAAACACACAAAAACAAAGTAGGGAATCACTGATCTTGCTATTGATTTCAGTAATCAAATTTTAAAAACCATTTCATTGTTTTTGACGATACACCTCAAATAAAGTTTGAATAATGTGATGAATCATGACTGTGCTTTATGATGTGATGTTATTCTTGTGTAGTTCCCTAGACTGCACTGAAATAAGATACATGACTAAGGTGTAAAAACAACAATAAAAACACCAAATTCATATACAATCCATACTTTGGTCGCTAGATTCATAGGAGTTCATATACCTTTTTACCCCTCATTTAATTTTGTTTATCTCTCTTTTTTTTAGCTGGAATAATTTCACTCCTTGATGAGGAGGAGCCACAGCTCAAGGTAAGAACTGGTTGGAGAGTGCCTTGAGGTGACAAACCTCCATGCAGAGATGATGTAATATCATGTTTAGGACATATTGCAAAGCACACAGACACTGGCTCACCTTGAAAGGTTTTCACATTAGCAAGTAATAAAGCTCTCGACCTTTACAACAAACTTATTGAAGATTGAATCCTGGCGGTTTCCTTAGAGGGTATGATGTGTGGTATGATTTGCTCTCTGTACAGAAAAAAAGGCACATTGATATTATTCATGTTTGGCCATGCAAACAAGAAACTATCACCACTGTGCACCCTGCAATACAAGCATGAGATTTTATAATAACTTTTGGAGACAGCTTTATGAAATGCCTCCCTTCTACATTCTACAGTATAAGACTTAAGTAATGATAACGCCAAAGTAAATGCTAAATCTTGAACATGGTTTCCTTATGGGCCCAAACTATGGAATAATATTAATAAAATCAGCTGGATCTTTTATAATGACAATATTGCAGTGTGACAAAAAAGTATCAGAGAAATTATATTTAAATGATGTGTCTGCAACATTTCTTCGCAGGAGTTTGCTCTTCACAAGCTTGACGCCATTGTGAATGACTTCTGGGCTGAGATTTCAGGATCAGTAGATAAAATGTAAGTACTACCAAAGCCGAGTCTAATATAAATGTGATAGCAGTTATTATGTATGCTGTAAGGAGAAATTTATACATTAGCACAAAGTATTGACACACTAGTTGTAGACAAAATGACAATTTACATTGAGTAGTTAAACAAAAAGAGCTCTTGCAAGTAAAATATTTCAGTCTTATGTAACCATCTGTTGCCTTCTCACAGTGAGGTCCTGTATGAGGATGAGACGTTTCGGAGCAGATCATTTGCTGCCCTGGTGGCCTCTAAGGTTTTCTACCATCTCGGAGCCTTTGAGGAATCTCTGAACTATGCTCTCGGTGCTGGAGAGCTCTTCAATGTCACAGATGACTCAGAATATGTGGAGACCATCATTGGTGAGTAATCAAACAAAAGCATTTCAGTGAATAACTTGAATGGACAAACACATTTCTGACCTTTGGCTTGCAAACCTGCTTAGGCTTTCTGGTACTAAAAGCCAGTTATTAACATATGGAATTTGATTTTGACTTGAATTATATAATTGAATTCGGGAGTTAAATGCCCCCTTTTCATCCTTTTTTTGTGTGTTTGCTGCTAGCCAAATGCATCGACCACTACACCAAGCTGCGGGTGGAGAATGCCGAGCTGCCAGAGGATGAGGAGAAGAAAAGCATCGACCCCCGCCTCGAGGGCATTGTCAACAAGATGTTCTTGCGTTGCCTAGATGATCACAAGTACAAGCAGGCCATTGGCATTGCCCTGGAGACCAGGCGGCTCGACATGTTTGAGAAGACCATCTTAGAATCGGTTAGACATTATTTTCATCTACAGCTGACTTGTGATTAGTTTAGAATATCTGCTGCTAGCTTTAATACTCACCAGAATAGCCCTATTTTATGTACAATAATCTAACCTACTTTACATAATATTGCCACAAAACTGAAATGAAAAAAAATTGAGAATGCCTTTATTCAAATACAGAATGTTTGTCGAGGTGATATTGAGTAATATCACTATAACAAAGTAGATGAGAAAGATGTTTTTTTTCACACAAGAGTCCAGATTTTGATTAAGATTTTTGATGGAACAGAATTGTTTCTTCTTGTCATGAAACAAGTTAAAACTTGTTGTCTTCTCTCCCTCTCACACAGAATGATGTGAGTGGCCTCCTTGCCTACAGCCTGAAGGTGTGCATGTCCCTGATGCAGAACAAGAAGTTCCGCAACGAGGTGCTGCGGGTGCTGGTCAAGCTCTACATGAACCTGGAGAAGCCTGATTTCATCAATGTCTGTCAGGTAACAATGAGATCCTTCTGCTTTATGCGTGTCACTGTTTTCAAAATCCACATTCCTCAATCCCTAATGGAAGCAACAACCACAACCTCCAGGCTAGAGACCTTGTTGAAAATGGCAAATTCTGTCAAAGACTGGGATCATGCTCTAAGGCAGGCCTACTGAGTTGTTAAAGTGAATGTTTGTAAATACATAAACAAAGAATATGGGATGGAAAACATTTCATATTCATGTATAGCATATTCTTTTGTACTTTTTAATCCACTTTTTTCTTTGATATTTGGAAGCAATGCTATATAATGATCATATTAATTTCTCTACGTTCACAGAACTCCAAATATCCCTCTCAATTTTTTTTCTTCTCCTCTCTGTAGTGCCTGATATTCCTGGATGACCCACAGGCTGTGAGTGACATCCTAGAGAAGCTAGTGAAGGAGGACAACCTGCTGATGGCCTATCAGATCTGCTTTGACCTGTATGAGAGCGCCAGCCAGCAGTTCCTCTCCTCTGTCATCCAGAACTTGCGCACTGTTGGAACACCTATCCCTGCCGTCCCTGGCTCTACAAATACAGGCACTGTGCCCACACCAGACAAAGACAGGTGGGCAGGGGAAGAAAATATGAACACATTAATACTGACGGCTGAAGCACTGTGTCTTGGCTCATGTTCACAAAGGCTTAGGGATTTTTTACTGCTAATGGTTTTGATTAAATCTTTAGAAAATCTCTGTTTACACTTTCTTTGAGGTTACGGGAACATTTTCCAAGGATGGCATTAAGCAGAACATTGAACTTACCAGCAGAAGGGTTCACATTCAGAGAGTCATAATATTTAGAAGCCCTAAGACAGATGCATATCTTATGGCCCATGAGGCCGAGTTTAGTGAAATTGGGAGATGATATGTTTTCACATTGAAAAAAAATTGTTTTGTTTTTTTTGTGTGTGTTACAGTGATGCAATGGAGACGGACGACAAGGCGGGCAGCTCCCCTGCTGGAAAGCCAGTAGAATCGGTACGCTCTTTGGATTGTTTCCTACTGTAGCACTTTTTCATGCCCTCATAATTTTTCTATTTCTAAATATAGCATCTTTGACTATGTTGGCAGCTCATCATTTTGCTTCTCTGTGTTTTTGTAGAAAGATGAGCCCAAAGACCAGAACGCCAAGATGATCAAAATCCTTAGCGGGGAGATGGCCATCGAGCTGCATTTGCAGTTCTTAATCCGAAATAACAACACAGATCTAATGATCCTTAAAAACACAAAGGTAGCTAGCAACAACCTGAGTGGCTTGGAGAACATAAATGAATATACTATTGTTTACATGGTGAGATTAACTTCAGCTTCTTCCTTTTCTCCATCACTCCAGGATGCTGTCCGAAATTCGGTGTGCCACACAGCCACAGTAATAGCCAACTCTTTCATGCACACGGGAACCACAAGTGACCAGTTCCTCAGGTAAATGTGCTAGCAGACCAAAAACGTGTATTTGATAGATTGTACAGAGATGTAGTAAAACATATGTACCTTAAAGTGTCATTTGACCAAAGATTTTGTTTGACCTTGTAGAGAAAACTTGGAATGGCTTGCAAGAGCCACCAACTGGGCAAAGTTCACAGCCACAGCAAGTCTGGGTGTCATTCACAAGGTACATCAATGTCACTATGATTTAACCATATAAAGCAAGTAATAAAACAACAAAAAGAATAAAATGCATTTCATTCCATATTTAAATTTAAACATAACACGCTGTGTTCTTCAGGGTCATGAGAAGGAGGCTCTCCAGTTAATGGCCACCTACTTGCCAAAAGACACCTCTCCTGGCTCGGCCTACCAGGAGGGAGGAGGCTTGTACGCTCTGGGACTCATTCATGCCAACCATGGCGGAGACATCATTGACTACCTGCTCAGTCAGCTCAAGAACGCCAGCAATGATGTGAGTTTTTATACATTTATTTTTATTGATGTTTACTTTTCAATTAAATACAAGGAAGTGACTTTGCAGCTAGTTTGAGTCACCTTCTTAGCTGGTTATGGTTTTATGTTTCATTGTTGCATTTCTCATGTTTCTTCTTCTGTTTCACAGATTGTCCGTCATGGTGGCGCTCTTGGCCTTGGCCTGGCGGCGTTGGGCACAGCCAGACAGGATGTTTATGACCTCCTGAAGTCCAACCTCTACCAGGATGATGCTGTTACTGGTGTGTAGGCTTTGGACAAAATCACTTTCTGAATTGCAGGGTGGCAAACCATTTTTTTCATCCTCCCCACTCTGTTTAAGGACAACATCTTTCAACTAAAAAGAAGCAAAAACCATTGATCATGAAAATTGTCTTTTTTAAAGAATATTTGGCTAACAAAATATAGAACCAAAAGTCTACTATGGTATGAATATTAATGTTATCAGTGTCTCTGATGTGCAGTACTGGTAAATATAATTTTTTATTTTACGCGAGTAAACATCTGTTTATTTAAAAACCAAAGCCATGCTGACAACATCTTGTGACCTCTCAGGTGAAGCTGCGGGCCTGGCCCTGGGTCTGGTCATGCTGGGCTCCAAGTCAGCTCAGGCCATCGAGGACATGGTGGGCTACGCTCAGGAGACACAGCACGAGAAGATCTTGCGTGGTCTGGCAGTAGGAATTGCACTGGTCATGTATGGACGCATGGAGGAGGCTGATGCCCTCATTGAAAGCCTCTGCAGGGACAAGGTAAGGCTGAAAAGCCATCAGAAAGCTTTACATACACCATGAGATCAGTCATTGTATTTTCCAATAACAAACCTATAAAAACCTCCATAAATCTTGCAGGTGTAACATGCATTTCCAATATTTGATGTATTAAGTCTAGTATGTACTCCAACAACGCTGGGTGTGTATATTTAATGTCCCAATGAGGCGTGCATGCCTTGTGCCAGGAATCTTTCTATAAGAGCTAGATGAGGGAAATGACTCAAACTATGTTGATCGGAGTTATGCATCCAGACTCAAAGTCTCAAGCTCTGCTTTTCTTCACTGTCTATAATAGGACCCCATCCTGAGGCGCTCTGGTATGTACACAGTGGGTATGGCCTACTGCGGCTCTGGGAACAACAAGGCCATCCGACGCCTGCTACATGTCGCTGTAAGTGTTTTCTGTTGGGCCCATGTCGCAACACATTATTTCACAGAGGGAAGAGGTGTTTATCATTCTGGCAGTGAAGCAGATGCCAACAGCCAGGGGATATACAAATGTGGCTGCTACCATAATTCAAATTACTTTCCATAATTCAAATAACTTTAGTACCATGATGATTGTTGAAAAAAATCCACACTAAATTCTATTTGGGAGTAAAATGGCTTAATCCATAAGATTCTGCTTGAACATAGCACATCACTGTTTTCCTGCCTGTGCCCGAATTCAGTGCCCAAAGAATGTTAACACTTTAACAAGGAAAAGCACAAAGTTATGACATTACAGGGAATGTATGTATGTGCTTTCAGTAAAACATATTTCTGGGGTGTAAACAACTTGTTGACCTGTAGGTGGCACCTTATACAAGCTAAAATTATTAGATGGTGTGCTAGTTAAGCCCATTCCTTACTCTGCAAGCCATAAACGAGCTCCATCATTAAAGTTGATTGCAGAATTTGATGAATCTCAGGATGAGCTTTGTTTATTTGACTGATCTGCTTGTTTTTATTTAAGGTGAGTGACGTTAATGACGATGTCAGAAGGGCTGCTGTCGAGTCCATTGGCTTCATCTTGTTCAGGTAAGGACCAGACTGAAATTCTTGAACACTTGTTTAATTTCCCTACATTCACCATTTTTTTTAATACCGTGCAATCCTCTTCTGTTATTTTAGAAATGTTGATTTTCTTTGTTCGTGCTTCTGTTGCACTTAGTTACCCCCCATAAAGTTTGGTGCTGCTGATGAGAAGCAGTTGGACATTAAAACCTTATGTGTGGTTTGATAGGAGAATTCCTGTTTTTTTATGCAAGGAATTCCTGTGTCACAGGAAGCTGGATTTGCTTGTCACTGTCACTCTGACCTTTTTTCCTTGGCTGTTTATCGGGATTCATCCATCTTAGACCAACATGGATTTACCCATCAGCGACCAGAGCCGTGTTAAACAGAGTGTCTAGCCAGTGCACACATATCAGGGTGTGAATTTTAAGCCCAAAAAAGGCTATGTGATATTCTGCATGATCAATTGGCCGCTAGATAAACTTTGCGTAAATCTTCACTGTGTTTAGAGAGACTTGTGAACCAGAACAATTCAGTTGGCCTCCTCTTCTCAGACTTCTTAATAGCTCATGGATAAGTCCGTGCAATCCCACAACTTGTACACTAGCACACAAGGACTGCTTTAACTTCAAATGTCCTAAGTCTCTGCTATTCTTACAAAATCAACAGAGTTTCTGTTCGTTAAAAGGAGACTGGGTTGGTCCAGGCAATAATGAAACAGTGACACACTCCCAGCTCGCATACCAAGCTTGTGGAGCTCTTCCCGCCACATTGATCAAACACTGTTTACATTTTGTTAACTAGGTTTCCTTTAGGTTGTTTAAACTATCATGCATTTGGATGTCTATAGTTTTCTTGCTTACAGAAATACTACAAACCACTGATGTTGAGCATAAAGGGACAGTAACAAATAGTGCTTTCTGGCATTCCCGTATTTGCTGTTTGCTGATTTTGAGGCTTTCTAATTTATATTGCTTATTTGGCTCTTCTCTTGTGTTTTGGTCTACGCTGGTTCATGAAAAATACATTTGTACTTTCTGTTAAAATAAAGTAGCGTAAGAGTGTAGGCATAGACAGTAAAGGGATGGATGTTCAGAATGTTTTTTTTTTTCAGTTCAGTAACAGAAATATTTTATTAAACACATTTAAGTTTCCATTTTGTTCTTTAATATATACAGTCTTTTATTTGGAAACTCTGTAACATGTCAAAACATCAGGCTGCAATACATATACAATAGAGCTTCTCAAAGGTCCAGCAAATACAAGTACATGATTTCAAGAGTGCAATCTATGTCTGTTGTTTTACAAAATATAAGCATGTGGTCTGACATGGTTTACAGCATTCAGAAAGCCCAAGTTGAAAGGATCAGCACAGAAATATATCGTAGACAGCATTCACAGAGTGTTTCCAGGTTATCATTATGTTTTTATTCCTCACAATTCTTCCTGGTGGCCTGAACCTTTTCAACTTTTCACCTTTCAGAGAGGATTTCCTCCTGTTTTTTTTATTTGTTCATAACCGGTCATCTCAAAGTTTTTTAAGTTTGAAAACTCAAACTCTCTTCAGGTATGCTTTGAAACGTCTTGCTATCTTTGAGAATTCACATTATTGATATGGTCTGTCTTAAAGGCCCAGTGAGGAATATTTGACCATATATTCACATATAAGAGTTTGAGTTTGACTTATGGATGAAATGTGTGTTTCCCAAATGGTCATATTTGAAAGTCAAACGACATGTTTGTGAACAAACATTAGCAGACTGTAACAGGTTAAATTTCATTGTTGTTTGGTTTACAGTAAGCACAGGCGTTAACTGTTTTGTCAATCAGAGAAACAGCAGATTCACAATCATGCATTTGGAATATTTGTTTTCTTCTCTATCTTTATTTTTAAAGAGATAAGAAGTTTGCACCATATCCACTTCAAGGGCTCCCTTTTTTGTGTGCTATTTCTACACACAGCTAACATGTTCCTCTGGCTTACCACCTTCATTTTCAGTCAGAAGAATTGTGTCTAACACAACACCACCGGGTAATTGTACAGGTGCTTGCCGGCACCTCAGGGGACTCTGGTAGCTAACTGCTCCAATGCCATTCTTCATTCCCCGCTTCATGAACAGCTTAGAGTTTTCCGCCATTGAAGATCTGAATGAAATCCGTGTCAGAGTCCGATCTGCATTGGATGCCCTTCGGTGCATTTCTCCACCATGACTGGCAGAGGTTTCGTAATTACATGTGATGTAACGCGTGAACGCTTGCCTGAACGTTTTGTTGAATAGGGTGTAGACTAACGGGTTGATGCCAGATGACACATAGCCCACCCAAACAAAGATCTCCATGAGGCGTGCAATTACATGAACATCACAGCTGGTGCATAGCACAGAGGAGATATTCGTGATGAAGAAAGGGCACCACATGACTACGAACAGGAGGAAGACGATGCCTAGCACCTTTGAGGCACGTTGCTCATTGCTCAGAGTCTGCATTGACTTCTTTCCCATTGTTGACATTCTCCGAAATGACCTCTCTTCACCTGTAGGAGAGTTTGTTGTGCCTGCATATGGTTTTTCATGTGTCCTCGGAAGTCTGCCATCCAGCATGCTAAGTTGCTCAGCTTGAGGTGAAGTCCCAGCCTGTTCTCTTTGAAAAACTGTGGAGACTGTCGGGTAGCTAAAGCGCTGTGTCACCCTTGACCTGAGCAAATAAACCTTTTTGCGCAACACCTGGACAGTAAGCAGGTAGATGACCATCATGATGGTCAGAGGGATGAAGAATGCCGCCAAGGAGCCAAACATGATAAACTCCCGGAAGGTGTCTGTTTTCAGCAAGCATGTGTGGTTACTGTTGAAGGTGACGTTGTTTGGAAGATGGTAGTTCTTCAGCCCCTTAATCGGAATTGGGATTGCGATACCTGAAAAATGATTGAACAATTAGCAGTTAGTTAATTTGCTTTTGATGTCTCAACTCCACTACCGTAGCATTTTCTTTTCAACACAGGGAATGACATTCCTGTGTGTGTTTATTTTCTATTTAATGTGTATCATACTAGTGGAATAGAGCAGTGTTATGAATAACCAGACCTGCTCTGATTTGATTATTTTGTAACTACTAACAGCAGAAGATCTTTAACGCTGAGCTTTTACGTAGACTGGTGCTCTGTTTAAGTGCTGCCTCTTTCATTCCATCTGATCTTCTAGCTTTGGTCATGAAATGAAGCTTAAATGAAACCAAACCCATCAGCCAAACCAAATGCTTTTTTTGGTCTGAGGACTGGGCATCGAGCATTAAGCAGTAATGCCTCAGTGAATTTGGCCACATTTTTACACTCCAGTGTTAAACGTAATGAACAGAAGCTTCTTTTTACTGTGAAGCTAAAATGATTAATAGATCTTGAACAATGAGCCTTAAACACTCAAACAAGATCTTTGAGGGACTAGCAAGCAGCTAAACCAATATCAATGTTTTCTATTCCTAGAACAGGACAGCACCTTTTCATCTAGGAACCAATTTCATTAGCTGCCCCAAATTCTCAATAGAACAGCTGGCTTTGGATGCACAGGCCAGATTGCCCCTTGGAAAAACTCCAATTTCTCATGAAAATTGAATGGTGTGTGCCCTTAGGACATTATCAGTAACACCTCGAAAATTAACTGGGACCGATAAAGTGTGATACTACTGTCCCAGCCCCTCAACCCCCCCAACACCTTCCCATATATACTGCAGACGGCAGGTTGCTGTTTATATAGCATCTGCTCTTATTACATCCGGCAAATCATTCTGGGTCTATAAACCAGGTCTGCCATGGATATTCAGACTGGTCCTGAGAAATAACTAATGAAAGTAAAGACCACTGCAGAGATGGAAAAGTTAAGCTAGGCCTCAAGTTGACATAACATGTTTACCATTGCTTGGAAATGCCATCAGCTGCTCAGGCTATTGTGGTTCCGTATTGAAAGTACTGTCAAATCACCCAGATTGTAAATCCTAAATATCAAATATGTTTGATAGAGTCCCGACTTTAAGGAGTTGGAAAATCTGAATTTTTATGCTTACCTATGGATATGAACCACACCAGTGCAATCTTCACCATTGCTTTGGCTCTGGATTTGTACTGGCTGTGCTGTATTGGCTTCTTGATGGCAATGTAGCGATCCAGTGAAATGGCGCATAGGTGCATGATGGATGCAGTTGAAAACAGCACATCAAGGAACAGCCAAATGGGGCAAAGGGGCTCCGGAAGAGGCCAGTCAGAGTCTAAAGAGAAGGAAATAAGTTCAGTAAGACCCTAAGCTGCTGTCTTGCAGTTGTTGTTGTTTGTTTGTTTTTTGTATATCACTTCTCTGTGGTACTGTCTTTTACAATTAATATTTCCCGATAATATACTTCTGATGTTTTAACCAATTTTCATTCCAAAAGGAATTTGGTCTTGCACACCACCAGCTATGGGAGATGTAGCCCAATGGCAATGGATTAGAATTAGCACTCATGCAAAAGATTGGTGTTTGTTTATCTCTGTGAGGAATGACTTTACTGGAAAAAGGAGGGTTCACTGACTGTTTATGGAGCTAAAAGCTCTTTATGTAGATGTGTTGGAGACCATGCTCAACAGTAGTGTTTATTTTCAGTTCCAGACATAAAATTGGCAAGTAATTGTTCTGGCTTTTGTCCTGTCACCCATTAACATTGCAAAAGACTGTTGTTGGAAATATTCCTTATACATAATTTTCTCTTTGTTATGCCACCCTCCCCCCTCTTTTCCTAAGAAACCACTTTCTTGTCACACTTGGGGGAATTTTTGAGTCATAGTTTTGATGAGGTTTCATCTGGAAGTCTTATTCATTGACAAATGCTTAACTCCTTCTTAAAGTAGATCCCCTGTACGTGTTTTGTGAAGTGTTTAGTCCTATGCCAAATTCAATAAACATTGTAGCTTCTAAGGTCCAAGTAGCTGTTGAAGGGACCATATTTTTATTGTGTTTAATTGAATTAAGAAACTTTGAAGGAGTACACTTTGGGGAACCCTCTGAATTTGGCCAACCCTGTTTGCTTTTGAAATAGTCCTTGTTCAAATGCCAGCCTATATAAATAGTTTCATGGAGGTGGTAAGGCTTTTTCAAAGCAAAGTTCTCAATCAAAGAAACAGTATGTGTATTAGGGGTTTCTTGTTGTTCCCAGAGAGGACAGTCTGCTGGAAACATTCTGTAAGTTGTGGTACTTTTTGCTTTTGTAGATTTTTATTTAATTTTAATTTATATTTTCCTTTTTGCAGCTTGTGTTTATACAACCATAACTCATTGCCATACAGTGCACTATGCAGTACAAAACAATCGCACAGCTAAGAGAGATGAGAACGGATAGGAGAATGCATATTTAATGTCTCTATACTGCTGACTGAGTTAAGGTTTTTTTTATCTCTCTACTAATGTGTTGAGAGATAACGCCTTGCAGGTACAACAATTTGGAAGCAATGCCAAATCATCTGTCCTTTCAAAAACAACGTCTTGACTTTTTTTTGTCAAGCAGTGCTATATTTCAGGTTTATAACACTGTGCAGATCTCTGTTACATTTTTCATGGTTTTCCCTAATGCTTTAACTTCATCTGCCCAGCAGATGTAGAAAGCGACTGATACTCCTTACAGGTGTTACTTTAATCCTGTCACATTTTTTCAGGATTTCAAACTGAAGCTGAAACTTTGTGTGCCTTCCCAAGAATATTGAATGCTCTATGGAACTGCAGTTAGTTTGATCTCTGATCTAAACCCATATCTCTGCCTTTCTCTTGTTTTCTTGTATCGAGTGTTTGTTGCAGCACTGTAGAGCACTGATGTTCTGCTGGTGACAGTATTGACAGTATAACCTGTTTTCTGCTTTGTAATGGAAATAATACTTGGTAATTGAGTATATTTCCAAGATATTTTCCGCTATAAAAAAACCTAATTATTGATGTCTATTCTTTAATATTCCTTAAAGACAAATCCCTACAAAGCAGCAGTTCCACACTTATTATATTTGCCATTAGCCTCATGTTATTCCTGGGAGACACATGTCTTGATGCCTTTGTTCATGATCTGTGATGAAGTGTGCATCCTAGACATTGTTTAGTTATTTGTTGGATGGCAGGAGAAGAAGCTGTATTGCCTGGTACAAAAGTAGTTTAGACTTTAAAAGATGCAAGTATTATGTTTACAGCCTGCCATGCTGTTGTTCAATTCTCAACCGACAGTGACACAGAAAAAAAGGTCAGTTATCTTAGCAACACATCCAATTTTCTTACAAAATGCCACTTGAGGCAGGAAAGACCAAACATAGCCCTGCTTTACACTGTAAATCACAAGTGTCGTCACAATACAGTATTATATAGATACTTCGGACACCATCAGTTACATTTATATCAGCTCACAATAGGCAACTTAAATATGATATAATTTGACAATGTTAATACTCATATCTTCCAGACATTTAAATTAAAAAATAATCTTTTTTTTTAATAACATGAACAAATATAAAGAAGGAATTTGAAAATATAGGCTTACCTTAAAGATGATCTATATTAATACTGTAACTGTGCATCAATTATATTGGATCATTGAATCAATATACTGATAGAGATTGATGTATTGTTGCACCACTAATTCTTATGTGTGTGAGAGACATAATTATGATCTGGCTCATTATCCTCCAATTGAATTAATGGGGAATAATAGCTTGACCACAGCTCTGTATGTTGTAGTTGTAATAAAACATTGAGAATAAAAGTCCAAATCAGTTCCTTTGCAGCTGTATTTACATGGCACTGTCACTGGAATTAAAATAAAACTGTTTTTGTTTTTATGGGTAATGATCTCTCAGACCAGTAGTTTAGTCCAAGCTGTGCAACTGCTACCATAGAACTGCCAGAGGAAGTAGCATGTTTAATATCCACTATCTCTTGTTATATTTCCTCCAGAATAATTTGTTTAGTGATAGTCCAGATTGTATCTAGTGTTGCTCATAAACTATTTTTATCCTCCTGTGCTACCAGTAAGTATGCTGACCTGTTTTTTCTTCGTCGTTTAGTAAGGCTAAAAAAGGTTGAATACAAATTTCAAATGAAATTGGGGAGTTCTTTGGAAAATGTTTCAATCTGGATGTGCCTCCCACCACACATACACTAATCACTAATCATTTTAAAACATTGTTGTCTTAAACATTTGTTTGGAATGGCTTGCTGGGTTTTGAAGGTTTTAATGCCATCTATCATTTAGGTTAGTGTTTCATCAATGTGTTGTCAAGGAATTGATCCGGGCATTGAGCAAGGACATTTTCCTGGTAGTTTCAAGTATTTATTGCTTTTGTATTGCACAAACACAAGACAGGTTTTCAAACACAAGGCCCCAAGCAGAACTTACTGTAGAGAACAGTGATGAGGGCAATGGGCATCACTAGGAGTCCCACCAGCAGATCAGCCACAGCAAGTGACATCAGAAAGTAGTTGGTGGCATTCTGCAGCTTTCTTTCAAGTGACACTGCAAGAATGACCAGGATGTTTCCTCCAATAGTTGGAATGATGACCATGACAATAAGCAGGGCAGCCCATCTCAGCTCAACCCCGGGTGTTTCTCCTGACTGTGAGCTGTTAGCCTCGAGTGGAGCCTCGACTGCCTGAGACATGGTGCTGCAGAGGTTACAGCAGGCCTTAGCTTGGGTCGGGGCTCTGATCTTTCTGGTGTTGGACACTCGGTCAGCATGGTCACTGCGTCCCACAGGCAAGGACACAGGGCAGGGCGGGACAGCGTGGGGTCAATGCACAGGATGCTTCATCCCTTGTGCACTTTACAAACCAAAAAGAGTTGCTCAAAATCAGTAGAGGATCCAATGCTTGAAGGACAAAAAAACAGGTCCACACTATGAACTCCAATGCTGACTATAATCCCAACGTGATTAGTACTTCCACAGTAAAATAGTAGCAGGGGTCCTTACTTTCCCAGGCACTCTTTTCATCCACTACGACCACTTTAAAGAAGAAACACTTTTGTTAAATGCACAGCTATACCTTGTTACCCACTTGCTTAAATTTGTCTGAATGATTGTATGATGTGGAGGGACGTTTAGTGGAACAAATGGGTCTTTTCCATAATGTGGAAACCGTAATAGTCACCACACTGGGAATTTATTTTCCATAATGTGGAAACCTGATTAAAATACAAGGAAAATTTCTTGCAGTCTCTTTCAATTTTTATTTTTGAGTTTATTTTAACTATAAAACTGGTTTACAAAAGGTTTAAATGGTCTTGTATAACATTTTATGTAGACACGCACTAGTACACTTTTTTTTTTATTTAAATAAAACTAGTACATAATTGTTAGATTTCAGAATTTTTAATTGTAACAAACTTTTTTCAATGCATAACAGATACAAATATTTGTAAACCTCCTCTGTGATGAAAGGTGAAAGATACGTGGCTTTTCTCACTCTGTACAGACGAATTGATGTGGAATGTATTTCACAAAATCAAACTTGATTCATATATTAATAACACAACACTGTCAATTAGCATTATGATGATTTTACGTAAGTTTCTTACCTGCTCCTGAAGGTCACATCTGCTGTACATTGAAGTTCCTCGTTGACGTTTTAACTCCTTGAATATTTTTCCAAGCTGCTACGTCTTAACTTTCAAAAAGGCTAAAGCAATACGTTGTGCTGGGAGTACAGTGCAGCTTAGCGCCCAATGCATTTCAGTCTTTGCAGACCTCCTTAGTTGAGTATCTTTTTTAAATTCCCTTAACTCATCTTTATATTTCCACCCTCCCCAAATAAGTACGTGACGGAGAATGCCCTCCCTCAGCGGTATACACCTAAATCTGTCTCTGTCTGAAGCAGTCCATGATGTGGAATTTGTTTTGCTTCCACATGTTGGAGGAACCCCCAGTCTTGCTCCGCATCACCTACCGCGATCACAGGTTTAAAACTTTCAGATGTTGTGGCTCCTCTGCCTCTCTCCCATTCCCACTCGCTGCCTCTTGTTCACAGCCTGTGATCAGCCTGCACTCTCTCTCGTCTTGTTCGCTCTCTTGCTCTTCCCCTCCCTCCCCTCCGTCTTGCCCGTGAGTCAGACTCTGTACAAAACAGATGAATGTCTTCATGCTGGCAATATGCCAGTGGTTCTGGGAGGTAATTTCCCTCAACACAGCCGTCCCACTGTTTATATTTGTCACTTTCTGTTCTCTCCTCCATTCGAAGCAAGCAGTGGTGGGGGATGTAGTAGTGGTGTATGGGGAGAAGCCCTCTGTGTGGTAAGGTGCTTGAAAATTGCACTTGTACCCCATAGCTTTTTAAATTTAGTCCTCCGTGAGTTCATTTACAGGCTGGAGAAGTCATTTATATACCTTTCCCTTTTTTCTTCTGGATCATTACTTTTGAAATTTAAACTTTTTTTTTCCTTTTGATCTTTCTGCCTCATAAAGTCAAAATGTGTTTTCTATCAGTGAACACTCACTTGCATTTTAAAAGCAGATGCACAATGTTTACATATGTAGAAATAAAAACACCCCTGCAGTTTACAGTAACCAGATGATTCTTCCCAGGAAAATGTGTGAAATACAGTCAGTACCACCCCACTTACGGTTACAATTAAGTTTCCCAACAAAGAGAAGTCCGTGGAGGAAATGTTTAAGCTCTAACATGCTTCCTACTTCCTAGTTATTGTGCAAATACCCCATTAAGATCTGTCAGATGACCCAACACCTCTGCAACCTTAGTTATCTGATCACATTTTGCACACTTTCAAACCCAGTCAGCAGGTATTACCTGCGCCAAGGAGGTCATGTTTTCGCTTCGGTTTGTTTGTGGATTGCGGAAAAACTGTTGGCCCTATTTTCATTCAACTTGGTGGAAGGGTGCAGCATGACCCAGTGAAGGACCCATTAGATTTTGTACTGGAACAAAATCAGGGGGTGGATATACATAATGGGAGAGAGGGCACAACATTGTACTCCTCAAGTGCCCTTCTAGCTGTACTTGTGAAGCTTTTATTTCTATTCGGTTGTATTATGTTGTATTTCTAGACTAGACTGAAATATCTAGAAATAAAAAAAGAATAGTTTTGAACCTGCTGAACCACTTCTCTCTTGTATCGTTTTTGCCAGACATTGTTTGTTTTTTAATTGAATTTAGGTGTTGATTATAAAAGCCATGCAGCCTCTTGTTTAATACAACACTGTCCAGGTACTCTCACAATGTGTTTGGGTGAGTGGTTGTAACAGACAGGAAGCTAGCTAATAAGATCTGCTCTCTTACGTTGCAAGTGCATTACAAACTGCCACAATCACATTTCATGTGGCAAAATCAGTCTATAATGTGTTTAGCAAAGCAGCTATATCTGCTTCTTTCACTGACCTTTAGTGTGTGCGTGTTACTTCCCAGGGCATCGTCTGAGACCCGTAGACAGAGGGAGTTATTAAATTGCAGCTGTATCAGCCTCACCATAAAAAATTTGAGGCATGCACATATAATCATACAGTCCATTAACCAGTTGAGTAAAAGTCTTGTTCATTTGTGTAACCCTTTAAGTAAATATTTCTAATTTAGCATGTATGACTAATAAATTCTTAAAGCATTTGGTTTTTACAAAGTTTTAAGTACATGAGCGATGCTGTTGATAGCTAAAGGTTTTACCGTCTTCCAGTCATGGTGGAGGAGATGGTTGCTTGCTTCCAAAGAAGAAATGATGAAATGTGTTACCTTCAAATGTCTACAGCAGGCTGAATGTGTTTACCTTCACAAGATTTACATGTAATCTGTTTTAATTATCTTTTCTCATCCCATCTCTTCGATTTTTAAAAGCAATTCTGTTCATTTTGAAGTTTTTAAGTCTACAACACATCATGTGGATATTTAGGTTAGACTTGAAATACAGACATTGTCGCCTCACTGCCTTTTCAAACTAAACAAATGCTGGATATTGATTTCTTCTTTCCATCTGAGTTCTTCCATTTTGCTGGTTGTTGAAGGTAATTAGCTTATATTTTACTTTGAAAAGGTTGAAAAGACTTTAGATTGAACTATTTGAAAAAGCCTCAAAAGTTTTCTTATTGTGCCCCAAGCTGCTGTAGTACCCTATCGATTTCCAAACTTATCATAAATGAGGTCTCAGTGTTTAGCTAATACAAAATAACTTTTGACTTTTGATGGCCTGGTTTGTACTTTTTCGTCTTATAATGAATAGACAGAACACCCAAAATCATGAATTTGTCTTTGAGGGTTTTACAGTCTGGTCTGCATCCAAGTATGGATTGAAGGGCGTCATCCTGCTACCAGAATAGAATAAACTCTATCCCCTTAGGTGGAATTGAAAGGTGATCTAGATCTCACAATGATTGCAGTTTGTGATCTTAATAATCCTCACGCAGTGTTTGAGCTGAGCTTCTAATTCCAAACAGACCCATGGAGATTATACTTTGAGAACATGTCACTACAGCATATCGATAAACAGGACTAAATAGAAACCCAGAGAAGCCTATAGTTATTTAGACATCATTTTCAGGGCTATATTGAGGCTTTTTATTGGTTCAAATCAAATGGAAGTTTAACCCAAATCCTATTATTTTTTCTGTTTCCCCTGATTGTACACTGTGCATTTAGACAGAACTATTAACGGTGTGTTGAATGGAGACAGAGGGACAACTTGTTCGCCGTCTATACTCTCATGTGCTGCATGTAGCTCTCACAGTGATGCATTTTGGACTTACTGTTTCCTACCTTGCTTTTATTTGGTACAGTCCAATAAAATCTGAGCCAGTAAAACAGCTGTCTTTGCGAAAGTTGTTATGCTAAAAGTCTTCATTTTGCTTATGAACAGACAATAGTGTTGTTTGTTTGTTTTATTCAATTTGTAGTATTTATATGAGTATTCAGTATTCATTTTCTGTTCTGTCTTGATATAACATTGTGTCATTAGGAACATACCAAACTAAAGCCAGCTGTTTTTGTAAAATAAGGGCTAAGCACAGCCAACTGACTTATCCTCTTTCTTTCTTTTATCAAATCCCTGAGCTTTTAGTAACTGTAGCAGCCTCTGCAGTTGCAGTGAAGGGGCAGTGTTGTTGGTACAGTTCATACAATTTGACATTTTAGCAAGGTTGTGGAAAGTCTGATTCTGACTTCTTGACTCATCTGACTAAACAGTTTGTTTTTATGGTTTCTACATTTTAATCACAATAACTTGCAATTACAACCCAAGGGCTGTTTAAAGCTGGCTGAAACCATTCTGTGAAATTCAAAGTCGCTGAGTAATCTCAACAATCGGCTCATCTGTCAGACCCATGCAGCGCTGCTGTTATCAACAACACCTTTCACTGGCAAATTGTCAGACAACATCCTGGGTTATAGAACAAATTACTTCATCCTTGTGCATGTTTTCTTTTTTTTCTTTCAAATGATATTCTTTTGTTGGATCAATTTTATGTGAAGTCAAGTGCAGAATAATTGCACGTTCATTGACTTGGCCACCCTTTGACTCTTAATACTTTCATAATGTAGTTAACAGTTCATAAAGTGGAGATGTTACTTATCTCTGTATGGCATTTCACTACTTGACTACAGTGACTGTGACTACTACACTCCCATAATGTTGAATATTTCACTTGAATAATTGCTGATTTTTTGTCCTGCAACTAGCACCCCTTAATGTTCACTTATTTTTGCAAAGAAAAGGTTTTACAGTACAGGAGGTGGAAAGGAATCCTGTAGAGCCAAAGATTTTCCATTACACCTTAAGTAATAATGGTTTTGTCAGTGGTTTCTTTTCTCCGTTTTCCACAACAGCACCAGGGGAAAATGCTTAAGGACTTGGAAAGTTTTCGGAGACATAAATCAAAGCAATGCATTTCATATCCATTCTCCTTCACCTTTCTTTCTCTCTTCTCTCCACACTTTATTTTATAACAGTGGGCATATAGATCTGAAGGTGAATACACCTGTGGCATCAAAATGAATGTCTTAATGGTAGTTAGTCCTTGACTCTTTAGCCATGTTGTACAAAATGACACCATATTGATGAAAATACCAGCCTTGTGAAAGATGGCACTAATCAGTACAATGGTTATAGTTCATGTGGCTATTTTGCTCAAGGCCTTAAAGCGCCTTACAATATCTGGAACATATCATCCCATAAATCACTAAAGTGGTGCTTTTAGTTTTAATATTCTTGTGGGCACGATGAGCATGCTTCGTATAAAGCACACATAGTGCCACAGCCAAATAATAGTTGTGATTAATCAGAAATTGATCATAATGCCTGAACTAGATGGTCACATTTATCCTCCGTAACATTTTATAAGAAGAGAACAAATTGTTTAGAATCACAGCCCAAAATATCAATGTATCTTTATTTTTATAGTTCTTCATAATGATCACAGTGGTTTTTGTCCTGGACTCTCATGTCGTTTAACGGTTAACATCAAGTGCCTCTTCTCGACTCACTCTTAATTTCTCTTTGTTTCTCTCTTCAGGACCCCTGAGCAGTGTCCCAGCGTGGTGTCTCTTTTGTCAGAGAGCTACAACCCTCATGTGCGTTGTGGGGCTGCGATGGCCCTGGGCATCTGCTGTGCAGGGACAGGCAACAAGGTGAGTGCCTCCACCTAAATTTGTCTTTTTCTCTCACGGTATTGAACTGCTGTCAGTGGAGGTCAACTGTGTTTCACAGTAATGGAAAAGGGAGGAAAAAGCTATGATAACAGCATCTTCCAAAATAAAAGCATATCCCTCTGTGGTTAAAGTAAATAAACACCCAGTCACTATCTGAGAATTTGCATTTTCTCATCCTCCAGATGCCATAAACATAATATGCATATGGGTGAACTGTATTGACAAAACCATACATCAATTTACCATAAATAGGTTCTGACCTTTTCTTGCTAGTAGTTCCAAATTGTAAAAAAAATGAGCTCTTATTTAATGAAATTCTTCGTGAAATCATGGAATTGGTGCTCATAACTAAAATTAATATTCTTCGTGTGGCGACCCACAAGAAAAGCTTAGATAGCACTTTTCCCCTACAAAGGCAGCACTGGCCCCGCTGTCCTCATTTATCCTATGTGCTTTCTTTGTGTTTTAACGTAACATGTGCGTCACTGATACAAAGACTATTTATGCTGCACAAAGGGTTTTCCTCAAGTCATCCAATTGATGGCTCCTTTGTGAGGCTTATCTCAGATGAGCGAGTACAGACTCATTTTCTGTAGCCGCTGCAGAAGTTGCAAAGAAAAGGTTACTTTTCTCTTGTCAGATGTAATGATGCCACAAGAACAAATGTTGCTTTGATAAAAAATTAATTGTGTGTAATGTTGCTCAAAAGGGAAGCCATTATTATACTAAAATGATCTTACAAGACCGTCAACTTATTTTGAACCTCATCTGCTTCAAGACAATTTTCAAATCATGCCACAGTTTGATCAAAAGACTCTAAACATAATCTTAATTACTGTATATAGTGATTAAAACATTATGTAAGCAGCTATTTTGCTTGTAGTCTATTGACATTTGATTTCATTTTTGTGGAGGGTCAACACAGAGGAGCTCATAATTTGTGGGAGGTTCTTGGTAGGTTTGCTGATAAAATGGTCCAAATTGGCACACAGTCACCGGGCTGTACCCTGTCATCGCGTTTGGGTTCACTGAAGTCCGGAAAGGAGAGTGAAGAAGACAGAAGTCGGGGGTGCTGCCAGTTCCTGAGTTGTCTCAGTATGTGGGCTGATCAGTCTCAGGTGGCATAGCCGAAGCAGAGTCATGGCTCATTGCATCCTGAGCCTTGAAGCACCAAAGTGAATGTTTTGGACCAGATCAGGCCGAGGCATGCTACATAGCTGATCAGCTCCAAAGCTCCACTGCTTGGTTTTTTCCTGAATAAGACCTCGAGCACATTAGGTCCTTTAGTGAGAGTAATGATGTTGTGGCAAGAGAAGTGGGTCACCTATTTAGATGGAGCACATTCCGTTGCCATCCTTTAATACACCTTGGGCTTTGGATATTTTTATTTCTTACTTTAAACCTAAAAGAACAAAACTGCACACGAAAGCTGTTTTCGGTAGTTGGTTTGTTTATGCTGATTTTTGTGCCATGATGAGAATCTTAAATACTGTTCAGCTTGTTTAGTGAATTGGATGGAACGATTGTTCACCAAAACCCAGCCACAATTTCAAAATACTATCATATGATACACTTTTATAAATATGTATGGAAATGGAAATCATGTCGTGGTGAAGTGTGTTCTGCACACATTTATTCACACAAGCTTCAAGACAGTTTTTAGCAGAACTGAATTAAATCTTATTTAAAGTTCAACTAGCCGTGAGGCATAAGGCTGAAGAAAACAGTCAACCACTGTACGTGGATTAAGAGGATCATAAGCAACAACATTATGTGTCAACCTGTTCTGCTGATTGGGCCTGACAGTAAATACCCTCAATTAAACCCCTCGACTGCCTATCAGGAACAGGATGTGGTCGACTGGTGTTGGCTTTACACTCAGACTTATCATCCCAGTGCACGACTGTCTCAGCCAGCTGAGCCGAGCGCACCGATGAAACATGGTTTATTTTACCTCCACTGTCATCATCCTAGTTTGTTTCTCTTTCCTCGGCGGAGCTGACGCCTCCTTCTGAGTCTGGTGGTGTGTGTTACAGCCATTACTGCTCAGCTGAGGACAGAGGAGAGTTCAGAAAAAAGAGGTGGTCCTCCCTCATTTTTACATTCGCAGTGATCATGGGAGGAAACTGAAGAAGGCGGTGCTTGTCATTAACAATTACTCAGTTTTCCAGATATGGATGACACTAATCTCATTAATGTGTGTGGTCTGGTTGCCGCTGTTGATAATCCCTTTTCCTGTATTAAACCAAACAAAAGTGTCCCTGTTGCACTGATCTACTTAGTTAGGAATGACAAAATATGAAATGTGTTTGGAGTGAAAAATATCTAATTGTCAGTTTCATGTCCACTTTGGCATCATCAAAAGAGGTCATTATTCTATCCTGTAAACGGTACTAAACAAATAATCTTCCAAATGCGCACTTGGTTTTTAATACAGTACGTTGTTGAATAGTTTTGATTGTTCACAACAACAGCACACAAAATGTCTTATGTGTCTAAAGTTCTGATCATAGACTGTGGAAAAAACTGTCCCCTGTAAAGAAAAGTATAAAAAAAATTGAGCAAGAAGAGGGTGCAAAAGAAGCAAGAGGTTAAGCTGACACGAAGAACTGGATGACAAAAATTTAAGATAGACATTAAGTAATATTAATGACCACATAAATGTTGCGGGCATTTTAAAATGCATACCTCTCCTTCTTGCAACAATGTTTTTGGTCCCATGTTTAATCACAGACACAAACTAAACACTGCAGAGAGTGAGCAGCCATGAAAGATCAATTTCTTTTTCCATTTTACCTTTAACAAGCTGGTCCTTTGCCTTTCTTGAAATACTTTCATGGGAAAACCACTTTATTTGTGTTTCATTTACATCACAGTACAATTTTTTCCACTCTAAATCCTTTTAATATCGTCTGCCATTCATTGTCCCCAATTTTGCAGTACTTATGGCAGTAGATGATTATTTACAAGCCCCATAAGGGTTGTGCAGCTTGTAAATAACATTTATTGAAAGTAAACTTAATTTTAAACATCACCAACTTCTCTGCCATGTCTTTTTCTTCACAGGAGGCCATCAATCTGCTTGAGCCCATGACCAACGACCCAGTGAATTACGTGAGACAGGGCGCCCTCATTGCCTCTGCTCTCATCATGATTCAACAGACCGAAGTCACCTGTCCCAAGGTAAGATCCAAGAGTTTGTGATGATCGCCTCTCTGTTATCATATAAGAAATGGATCACAACAGCCTGGTTCAAAGGCCTCTCTCATAGGTCTAGTAGACCTTTGAAACAGCAGAAGGAAAGAGTAGGGATGTACCAATACTGGATATTGTATTGCCATACTGTCTCAAAAAGCTGGATCGGGTATCAGTGACATTGGGGCTGATCCATTCAATTAATCTTCCGCATTATTATTTAAACATGAGCACTGGATGGGTAGGTATCAGGTACTGGTATCAGGACTGGAAAAGTGGGATTGGTGCATCCCTAGTAAAGAGGAGGAGGAGGAGGAGGAGGAGGTGGAGAAAGAAAAGAGGAAGACTTGACCAAAAGCAGAAAGCTTCAGAACTGTTAAGACAAAGGGAAAGAAATCCGTGTCATGCAAGACTGTAAAGTGACTAGTCCAGGCATAACTGCACGCACTCACCCTTGGAGCACCTCATACTTTGTCATAGACAGTTAAGATTTGCCAGACACATTTTCAAAGACTCCTCATCTGCACAGCAACAGTCCTTAAAGCTCAAGGCAGTATGCAGGATTGTGCAAGAGGCCGTTTTTTCAAACGGTGGAATGTCAGAAGGTACTACATCCATGGCTGTTTATTTCAGAGCCCCACTCTTTATAATTTTCAGCTCTGCCTCACAGTTGTAGACAGAAGTCTCAGGCCTCTAGTTTGAAGGGCAGTAAATTGGGCCAAATTGGCTGCTAACTACCCAGCACAGTGTTTACTCAAAGTTTGACTGCGGTTATCGAGATATGCTGTTAGTGCCGGGACTCCCACAGGTACAACACCATCATCATGGGCGTGGCTCTGCTGATGTGGCTTTGTTGTGAATATTGTGCTGACAGAGTAGAAGATTGAATGTGGTTGACACGCACTGTAATGCAATTTGTCAAACGTATACCTTCCCTCTAATCTAGAGAACCTCTGTCAAGGAGTCATAGATTTGCAAAAAACAAAACAAAAAAATGCAACCACCCTCTCCATCTGTGCAATTTTTATTTATTTTTTTTAAATCACATTGTCGCATTGAAAAGCTAGGTTTACGAAAAGGCATAATTGTACAGCAGTATTGCATAGTGTTTCCCAGTCTTGGTTAAAACATAGATTTCTGTGAACTAGAAACATCTCAATCTCAACAAAAACTAACTTTTTTTTTAATTATGTAATTCTCTCAAGCATGTGCTTCACAAGTACTAAACCAAAAAATTGTATTTCTGTTACGATAATTTAGATTAACAACAGGTTTCATTAGTTGACTGTTAACTGTTGGTGTCACATCAATTATGTGATTTACAATAATATCTTTTTCTCCTCCCACTACTTTAGGTGAACCAGTTCAGGCAGCTTTATGCAAAAGTGATCAACGACAAGCATGATGATGTTATGGCCAAGTTTGGAGCCATCCTGGCCCAGGGAATCCTTGATGCAGGTTAGTCTCCAAACGGACAACCCATATTTACCTCTTTATAAAGGCAGTTAGTTGGACATGTAGGCTGTTAACTGGAGAGACTCCAGCTTGATCTCATCAGTAGGAAATTAGTTTATTCATGTCTGTCACTAAGCAAGACATCAAACCAGCATTTGGTCCCACCTGCCTCTGCGTTCTCTCCCCTCAGGGTGATACGAAAAGACCCAAAATCTTAATTGTACTGTAAAACAAGTGCACTGCTCTAACTGTAATGTGGGTTTGTGGCTTTTTGCGTGTGTCGTAATTGGAGTGCCTTGAGGCTCAAGCAAACACAGAGTAACCCTCTTCGGTTGACCACCCGTGCACTGTGCCTCTGGAACAGATCATGCTAAGGTGCATTAGTGCCTGGCGTTCCTACCACAGCTCCGCTCTGCTCTGGGCCATATGGCCTGTTGGTCTCCCCCTGGTGATTACTGTTTGTCTGATGGTCTCTGTGTTTGTGTGTCTGTGAGGGTGTTTGTGGACACAAGCATGCAGCATGTGTTTGTGTGCGTGAGGTCCTAGAGGGCTGCACATCATCACATGGAGAGCTGCACACTTGCACACAAGCAGAGCACACCCATATACACAAACCCTCAATGCAGGCAGGAGCAGAAATCCATTTTCTAGCACTAACCTAAAACCCTGTGTGCAAAGCCAGAAAGAAACCAGCTCTGTTTACACACTGCTGTCTAAATACACTATCAGGTGTTGCAACTTACACAAAGTGAAGCCTTTCTCAAGTATTTGCACCGTTACTTGAAAGGATAAGTGCAGCATATGTGTTTTTGAGATGTTGTGACTCATGAATGTTTATCAGTTGTGAAATTGCCTCTTGATTAACTCCGCCCCTCCTTCTGCAACATGATTTCATGGTTATTTTGTTTTAAACGGATTAGTCATCTTGATGACAGACAGGACCTCAATCATCATATATCAAATCAGGCACATTAAGTGCAATAAACTCGGCAAGCATGCCACAATGACCCTGCGTGAGACCATCCAGACAAAGCCCTGACCACCGGTTTCATTTTTCATACAGCAGACACACTCCCCACTCTCCCCTGCTCCTTATGCCAAACTCCAGCTCTCAGTGCTTAACCCATGTTTTCAGTGCAGTTCAGAGTGTAGCTTACAGTTTAAACACGTCCATGCTGGAAACACACCACTGCTGTTTAGGTGTCAGACACGCTCAAGTTTGTGCGGTGTGAATGTTTTAGTATTCTGGTTCTTCTAAGGGGTTAGGCGTTTTTGAGGTGCATGAGTAATTGCAAGTAATTTGACAGGCGGAAGCGATTAGGGCTCAGTTTCATGATCACTGGTGCGTTACCCAGGAAATGTCAGTCGCTTTTGCTCATTTTCTCACCCTTACACCCTTACATGTTCAGCCCCCATTTACAGACCCTCATTAATTGAGCCCATAAAGTAAGACATAAGTCAGGCATATCTGGTTACGTTTTTACCGGACACCATTTTTAGTTGTTGTTTTTTTGTTTTTCGTTTTTTTTTTTCAAGAAACGGTCCATTAAATTGCTTTATTTATTTGGTTTCTCTCTCATTAATGTAACAAAGTGTGCCTCATCTCTCTCTCTTTTTTTTTTATTTGAAGTTGGTTTTATTTTTTCAAAGGGAAACGGCAAGCTGGTTGATTGTTTATGTTGTCATATAACACCTTTGAGGAATTACTCTTGTCTGCGTGCCTCCCTCACCAACTCCTTGGAATGAAAATTGGCCCACCAAACCAAGAGTTGGCAAAAACAGCGGGTGGGAGGTCGGGAGGGGGGCAACCCGCTAGTCAAGTGCTCTCAACCTCTTCTCAAGTTTTTAAGAGACTCTTAAGCACCAAGTTGTGGTGCAGCGAGCAGACCTTGTGATTCATTCCGGCCAGCGTTCAATCTGTGGGACTGGAATGACTTCAACACTGGTTCAGATGTCGAGATAAGGCACCATTTTTTATATGGCCTCAGAAAAAGAGTGAGCCCAAACTAAAACAGCAGATGATTTAACTGGGAACGTCTGGGCAGATCATGTTTTTGGGTGGAAGGGCTACTCCCTAGTAACCAACCCTTTTTAAAGGAACATTTTTCTTCCCTATAGAAATGACATCCTGGTTGGTTCCTATTCTCTCTTCCTCCCCCACCCCCTGTCTTCCTTTCTGCAGTCGCTCCCATCTGTTTGTCCCAGAAAGGCCAAGGGAAGTCTGTTACTCTGTGGTATGCTCCTAGGAGCACCCTTGACCCCTGTTCGTCACCCTCTTTTTGGTCTGCTCATTTCTATTTTGTAAAGAACACACTTTTACCATGAGTGGCCACAGTAAGGATCAAACCTTTAACAGTAAAGGGATATGTTTTTTTTATGTGCGGTTATATGAGGTATAAATATTCAATATATTGCCTACAGTTGATGGCGGCCAGCATGCCCCCAATTTGGCGAAGCAGGCAAGAGTACAGTACAGTAGCTCAGTAGTTCACTGCTGTGGGTGGAGGTTGCAGAAAAATGTATAAATGTAACACATTGACTATGAATAAGTACCTCATACAACCCCACTTTAAAAATATCTGAACTATCCCCCTGATATAATCTCTAACTACTTCAAAGACATTTGTTGTGTTGGGGACAGCTGACACACCTCTTGTGATGATCAATTTCTAATCTCCTGTGCAGCTCACATCTGTGGATAATGAATGACGTTTATTTCTTTAATTTTAAATGCAGGATGTTTTAGACAATGCATTCCTGGGTTTAATTTGCTCACCAGTTTGTCCCTGTCATATAAATCTTTGCCGTGGTATCAACAAACCAGACAGATTGAAGACAAAAGACGACCTCCTCGGGGTGGTGACCATCCTGATCTGTACCCTCATTAACCTCCGACTCCTTCATCTTTGATTCTTGAGCCAAGATGGCAGGGGTTTGTTTAACAATCAGTGACGAGTATGAAACCATTCTAATGATTACATTCCTTTTTATTGTTCAAAGAGCAGTTGCCCTCCAAGTTTGCACCTTTTCATGTCTGTGTGCTGTCTGTCCTATTGTCATGAACGAGATATCTCTGGACCACCTTTAGGGAATTTCTTCAAATCTTGGCTCAAGTATGAGCTGATCCTATTTTATTGGTCAAAGGTCATGGTCACTAAAATTAAGTTTTCAAAGTGTGCTATACAGTGGTGAGGAAACATTAGATATATTATTGTAATTATACTTAATTTGTATATTTAATTTTTATTATTTTTATCCATTCAATCTGTGCCATAATACTGAAACTCACTGTATCTTCTGTGCTCTGTGTTGTTCAGGTGGACGTAATGTGACCATCTCTCTGCAGTCCAGGACGGGCCACACTCACATGCCTTCATTGGTCGGCCTGCTGGTCTTCACCCAGTTCTGGTTCTGGTTCCCCCTCTCCCACTTTTTGTCATTGGCCTTCACACCAACCGCTATAATCGGCCTCAACAAGGACCTCAAGGTACTGAAGTGGCTCAGTGTGCTGTGTGTCAGGAGGAGTGTGTTGATGCGTTAGCAAATATTGAAGCTGACTTTTTTCCAACACAGGTTTAAAACCATTGATTTAAAAAAAGAAATGGATTCCTACAAAACATCAAGGAAAATTGTCATGAAATGCAAAGATGAAGGTAAATAGTCAGCAGCCTATATTATGAAAGAGGAAATTCAATGACAAGCCCTCAGCAAAGACAAACCATTATATATTTACTATGTAATTCATACTTTATGTAAACATGTGCATACACCTTTCTCAGGTATTGGTGATAATATATATACTTTATGTTTTAAAAAGTTGTTTCGTTAATGTTAAAATGTAACTGACGTAGGTTAAAAAAAAGTATGGCTGCTAAATGTGTATTGGCACTGCATTTGATTTGAAAATATTTAGCTTCTTGCCTTGGTAACACCTGTCACCAGCAGTCCATAACAGTCCATATCCATAACAAAGCCCCCTGATTGTCAGCTTGTTCTCGCACTCTGATGCCAAGGGATCACTGTGACATATTGGGGTCTTAAACAGACATTACATGGGCATTATCTCTTCATTGCTACCCAGATAAACAGCACCTGCCATCAGGGACATACTTCTGTGTATTGTGCATCCCGAGCTTTATCAAGACACTGGAGAATGTACTTGGTGTAAAGCCCCAAATAATACACCAGCGATAAAGAGCAAAGGGGTGGTGGGGACAACAAGGTTTAGCAGACTTGTGCTGCACCCTGCCAAGGTCTCGTCAGCACCTGTTTAACTACGTAGCACAAGTCTTAACATACTTCTACTCTTGCTATCGGACAAAGAAAATCCTTGTCATTTACGGCTTGTTGTTTTTAAGCAACAAACTTTTAGGTTAGCTTAAAGAGAGTACGATGGGTACTGCATACTACATACTGCAGTGAAATGGCAAAATTATGTGATGACAACAAAAAAAGAAGTCTCCCGCCTGGTCACATCTTGTGCTGCTCTGTTGCACCATAGGGACTGTTTAGTCACTCAGTCTCAGAACACTGTTATAATTTGAAGGCTCACACTAAACAGAAGGCACCTGGTGCTGCTGGAGATCTTCTTTTATGTTTGTCTCGGTAAAGTTGACGGAGACACTTTTTCATTTTAGCATAAGGTTAAGCCTGTAAGCTAATGGGCAAGGGAGGGTGTTGTGGTAGGCACTTCTTCTTTTGTCTAACCAGAGAAATGAACTGAACTACACTAAGCTATCACCAGTGAAGGCACGATTGTCAAATGTAAAATCATTGTGGAATATTAAAGGACAGTAAACCCAGGATTAGATTTTATTGAACTAAATGAATGTGAATCAAGTGTTTCAGTGGTAACTACTTTTTCATTTTAATATTTATTTCACTCAATTACACTGGGCGAGCAGTAGAATCTAAAATCAGCAAATCAATGTTGAAATATGGCATTTGAGACGACATGAAGCTGCCAAATAGTAGAGAAGGTTTTGATGTGACATTTTCTCTTGCAGAGAACCAAAAAGGCCCGCCGTCCATCAGTGTTTGTCTTGTGCTCCTTATCCTCAGTTAAATTAATCTCAGTATTCAGGCTGAACCTGTCTTCCTATATCACAGAGCTGAAGTTTTGCCCCCTTTCCCTGCTAAAAACCACCAGTGCACAACAATGCAATATGACTTTTCTGTTGTACTTTTGCGAGCGCTCCGTTTTCTCTAAAGATGTTCAGATCATGGTGAGGTTAAGTTACTAAGCATCCTCTCTTCTCTCCTCTTCCTGTTCAGATGCCCAAGGTGCAGTACCGCTCCAACTGTAAGCCCTCCACCTTCGCCTACCCCCCGGCTCTGGAGGTTCCCAAAGAGAAAGAGAAGGAGAAGGTGAGAACTTCGGCGCCAAGACAGATCTGCTTGTTTTGCTTTCCGTTTTCTTAAATTATTAGTTGAGGAAAGCCGACCTCGCTTCATATTGATTTGTGAATAATTTTGAATCTTTCCTGTCAGACTCCTCATTTTCTTGCCCGTCGTATTTATTATTTCAGCATCTGGCCTGTTTTTCTCAGTTGCTTCATTTCACAATCCTAGATGCTCTTGGAGAATTTAATGAAAGACCAAGCAGTGTTTATTTTGTGGTTGACTAGTTTTGTTCATTTTATATGCCATGTTTGTAGAAGGTCTGAGTGTCTATGGTATTATCTTACATTGTGGAAACATCTCTACTCTCCCTCTGTGCATGGCAGGTATCCACTGCCGTTCTCTCCATCACAGCCAAAGCCAAGAAGAAGGAGAAGGAAAAGAAAGAAAAGGAGGAGGAGAAGATGGAAGTGGTGAGTGGAAATACACAGCCCTCAAAAAACCCCTCTCCTTCCTCATTAATAATAATATTTATCTCCTTGTTTATTTTTTCTCCTTTCATTTTAAAAGATGTCTGGACTCACAACAACATATCTACATTGTAGTGTAATTAATTTGATTTTGTATATTTATTCAGAATAAATAGTTATGAGTAGGATGTTTTATCTACTGTAACGGACAGATTTAACCTAAATTAACCCTTTTTGTGGGTGGTCCGCGTAAATTCAAACAAACGGACTATTAGTGCCTTTCCGTGTAGTAGAGTTTGAAGTAAAGTGTTCAAGGATGTAATGCATTGTTGGACTACCAGACTGCTTTGGACGAGTGAGTTGCCATGTGGTATTCAGGTGTATAGTGCAGTCTGCAGGTGGGAATCACAGAGTAATTCACAACACAATTTACTCACATTATAAAATATAAATATAAAATGGCCACAAACTGGCAAAACACCAAACTGCCATTTGGATTGCCTGCTGCATGTTTTAATTTAAAATATCAATAATTGGACCAGTATTGCATTGCAAGAGGAAGTATTACAAAATATTCCATTTTCTATATTTTGTGCACCCCTACTCTGCAGGTCATTATACCCGAATCATTTTTTACAAGAGAACATTCTTTTAAGTAGACCACATGGCAGTGCTTGAGTCAGCTTGAGTCCTTGTAGTTTAAGCGTTACATACCACATGTGCCTTTTGCTGACTGCAAAAAAACTTCCAGTCCAATACCTGCTGGTATGCAGTTAAAATCAGAAATATCCGGATGCTTAATGTTGTATCTGAAGCAGATCCATGCACAAAGAAACGGTTTCTTTTGCTCTTTGACCCTGCACGCATACCCCTACCTTTTTATTTCTTTTCTCAGTCTGTCTTAATCTTTTCACTCACCCACACCCAGCGCTCACAGACAGACTCTGTCAGTCCGGAGCCAGTATAACTTTCATTGGGATTTTGTCTGGGCGTTAGCAGCGCGTTTGATCCGCTCTGCCACGCTACATCTCAGCTCCGGTGCTGAGAGACGAGCTTGGAAATGTCGGGCCTGCTCACATCTCGGGTTTTTGATTTTATTTGGCTTAACTTGAAGAGAAGGTGGTTAAAGGGGAGGTATCCACTCACTCTGGGGTCAGGCGGTTCAGAATTCAGTGGTTGTCAATTTTCTGGACAGTTTTATAGAGCGGCCTTTGGTTTTGATCGTTTTGTTGACGTTTAGCTCATCTATTTTCACTTCTTTTCTACACTAAATATGTCAACACTTAAATAAGTTGAGTAGTATAAGTAAGAAGGAAATGGAAATGGCAGGCAAAGTAACAGGGTTTGGAAATGTACATAAGTTATGTGATATAACTTGAGCTAAAATGAACACTCAATTCATCCTTTGGCAGATAATTAAGTTATGATTTTGATAATCAAAGAATCATTTTAGTCATTTGAATAATACAGTATTACATGGTTTTGCATCTTTTCTTTGATGGGTATTTTTCAGTGTCACAAAATGATCAACATATTAAGTTATGTTGCATCCCTATAATACTGTATCCTCATTTTGAAAGGGGCAGATCTGTGTGTGTACATTTAATGGTTGGCTAAGGATACAAATATTCAAGTAAAATCAGCAAGTGAGAAACCGACCGCTGGTGGTGATAATAAAAGCCTAAGCAGGCGTGCAGAAACACAGATTTCATCAGTAAAGTATTTGCGGCTGCATCTACATTTCACACCTAAAGCCTCCCATTACAAAGCGACCCAGAGGAGAGAACAGCCTCCGTGATTCACATCTGCAGGAGATGATGTAGTTTGGTCTTGAAATACAAAACTTTGTTGTGGTTTTTTATTGCCTGCTCCCTTGGCACTTTCTGTCCTTCAGTGTCTTGTTTATGAGTCTCCAGTGTCTCCTTGATGGCCCCACAAATCACTGGCCATCAAGGACGCCAGAGGAGGAAAAGACTGAATCACAACGGACTGAAAGAAAACCAGAATTTATTGCTCCTAACTCCTCCAAACTGTCAAATAACATCAAATGTCTTCTAGGAAAATAGATTTTGATGATGGCATGATTATGGTTTAGTTAAACTTGTAATAATTGTGGATGATCAACAATTGTTTTGTTCTTTTATCAAAGAGCAGAAGCTTATAAGAATCACCATGTAATGATGAGAGAAAAGGGAGAAATCTCCACAGACACTGGAGCCAGTCTCAACCAAATGTGATGCCACAGTACACACCACGTTAACGGTGATAATGAAACTCCTAAACAAAGGTGTTTAATTTACTTTTTTATAATTATTTATAACACCAATATATCTGAGAATCAATTTAATGATATTTACCAATGTTAAGGTACCCCTGAAGATTTTTTTTCCAGGAAATAAATTGCTCCACCTGTTTGATTTTGGCCTCTTTTGAACATCTCATGTCCAAAAAGTCCTCTCTCCTCTGGGACGATGAACTCACAACAGTGGTCCTGCTGTAAATGTTGACAGGTTTTCTTTCTGAATGGTCAACGTGCCATCACCCAATGAGCACTTACCCCAGTCCTTTAAATTGGAAGTACAGTTTAGTTCTGTTGCTCCAGAAATATCACATTTTATCTGGGTTTTTTTTATCCATAAAAGACTGATTATAATGTTATACAAAGAGAGGTAACTATAAATATAAGAAAATTGCAGATTCTGCAGGGCCATGAACAGCACAAGGCCATTAAGAAAAGTAATCACAGTCGTTCTGATGCAGAAAACGCTGCTTCTTTATCACAGGAGGTCCAGGAGGGCGAGAAGAAGGAGGAGAAGAAGGATGAGGAGAAGGAGAAAGAAAAGAAGAAGGAGGCAGAGCCAAACTTCCAGCTCCTGGAGAATCCAGCCAGGGTGATGCCGGCTCAGCTCAAAGTCCTCAACATGCCCGAGACCTGCCGCTACCAGCCCTTCAAACCGGTAAGACTCCTCTGTCTGTCCGTCGGTCCGTCTGGATGTGTGCGTCTCTACTGTTAAATCATACAGAAGGCTTTCGCAAAAAAGTTTTATCAAGAATTCTACAAAGGAGATAATACCAACAACAAACCCACCAGCGTTGACTCAGAAGTGGGCTGTAATCCACCTTCTTCATCGGCCTCAGTTAAGTTCACAGCTTTCATATACTAGACTAAACAAACCAAACAGGCAAGTTTGGTATTTTACCCTTCATCATTGTGGTATTTTGGAGCCAGACGGAATCATATTTGGAGGAGAGAGTGGAGCTGGAGAGGTTACACAGGTTACCAATCCTGCGGGGCCAGGTACCGTTGAGATAGCAAAGTTAATAATGGCACTAGCTAGCCCACTCGGTTAGCACGGTGCACACGTAACATTAATTAGGATGCTATATTGGCTAGAGACAAACAGGACAAGAACTAAAAGTACTTTCTGTAAAATATTAACACCAGACTCCTTAGTGTCTTTTGGTAAAACCAAACATTAAAAACATTTTTAGTTGACCAGAAAGTTGTGATTATAATGATATTTAACCATGAAAAAGAAGCTCAGAGGCTTTTCTCCCTTTTTAAATGAATCATTTAGCCTGTCAGTTGATCTGTCAAACATCTCAGAGTCCTGAAACTCTTCTCTCTTTAGGCCTATAAACCAGTGGACCGCGGTCCGCCTGTAAATGTTGACAGTGTTCCACAGTAAATGGCAGGACATGCAGTCACCCAATGAGCACTCACCCCCGTCCTGTAAAGAGGAAATACTGTTTGATTTCGTGTCTAGCAAGCTAAGCTGCTAGTATTACATTGTACAACGTCTCGTGTCAAGTGCCAAAATGGTGTCTTCGCTTGTCTTAAGTTCTGTAATGCTGCTTTCCTTTTAAGGGTTTGTTTTTACATCCAAAGATTGGTTTAGGAAGTGAAGAGGTTTTATAGACTTATCTTAAAATCTGGTCAGCATCAGGAGGTTTATTGAAATCCTATTATGTGGATCAAGTTACATTAATATGAAGTTTCCTGTCTTTGATTCTTCCTTAGCTGAATGATCCACTTGTTAGTTAAAAAAAATTAAAACCAAATCCACTTAGTACATATGTTTGTGATTTTTACTTGTGAATAAATAAACACGGCTTTAAATGGTACATCTTCATAAATATATGTGTGCTTAATCATGTTTCCACAAACCCTTTACTGATTACTAACTAAAGTAAACAAATGTGTTAATTCATTCACTATTTTTTGTCCAAGAGACTCCCTGGAGCATTTATTCTGTCTCGTTCTCTTTTTACTGTGCTGCATCAGCTGATTTCTGCTCAGTCATTGTAGTTAAATCACTTTTTTTTTACTCTGGAAATGCTGAGTTCAGTTTCTGTCCAGTTATTACATAAGCATCAAGTTCATCAAGTGTGAAATGTAAACAAATACGTCCTGTCAACATTTGTACTTAAAACACAGATCTAGTGTGTCAGTCAGTGCTTTCACTCAACCCGTTTGTCTCCTGTTTGTCCACAGCTCCATACAGGTGGCATCATCATCATGAAGGACACCAGTGAGGAGGAGGAGGAGCTGGTGGAGCCCGTCTCAGCTCACGGCCCCAAAATCGAGGAGGAAGAGCAGGAACCAGAGCCCCCCGAGCCCTTCGAGTACATTGACGAGTAGAGCTGCTCTCACAGCAAAGGTATGCAGCCCTCCACTTTGTTATGCATTCATAACTTGAGCAAACCCGAAGTGTCTGCTGATGTTCCACACGCCGTTAAACTTTCTGTCTCACCTGCTGCTCCACAGCGTGTCTGCAGCATCTTTTAATGATTATTAAATCACTGGCTGCTCGCAGTGTGAAGTTAAGGTTACCCATAATACGGTGTCGCTGATCTTTAGAAACACACTCCCACTCAGCTGTCAGGATGTTTTCTTTTTTAATTGGAAGTAAAGTTTTGTGAGAACACACAATGCACCTCCACGCCGTTGTTTCCGAGCCTAACCCAGTTTCACCCGTCACTGACGGAGGAATGTAAACAGCACTGCCATCTCCAAACACCAGCTCAGAGGGCAAACCTTCTCCCTGCACTGGCCAATGAAGCTGGATGCTTAATGACTCCTGGCTGCTTGTTGTGTTTGTGTTGGATCGGCTGCGGCCTGCCTCCCATGTAGGAGCTCGCTGTTGCGTGTGATGAGACCGATGAGGTGTCAATGACCAAATTAGGGCCTCTGTGCATACTATGTCATCTCTTAATGAGGTTCAAGTGCTGTGTGACGGAGTCAACACTGCAGAGATCATTGTTGAGCTGACTTCGAGGAGGAGGTGTGTTTGTCAGAGACCGCACGGCCGCTAAGCTGTCAGAGGGATCGTGTCGATAGACAAGGTCACAAGTTTGATGCCCAGAAAAGAAACGTGTTCAGTCTCACTGCATGAAAGGAAATCTGTTGCACTGACTGGATGTTTTCAGTCCCGTAAACACCTGCATAGTCATGCTCCATCTACACTGGTGTTTTCACTCAGTCTACCTGATAAGAGCTCCTGTCAGGACTGTTCCAGTCTGCAGATCCTTGTTTTAGCTTTGTTGCACCTGTGTGAGCTGCAGGGTCTTTAACCCCTTAACATTGTGGGCCATGAAAACCTTTTGTCAACAGTTTTTTTCAGAGGCTGTAGATGGCTCAGTGTTACAGATACAGATCCTAGTATTGAATATACTGGTATCATATGTATCTAGAATATATAGGGAATCTGTTGGTACCAATCCTGTCATGAAATCTTGTGGAAATGGGAGAAATATCCCATGCAGTCATTGGCAAAAAACATGCTGTTTTTCCCCCATGCAGTTTGAAAATGTCTGACGTCTTTTGTCCCTAAACAGTCTGCATATTGTATAAATTGGGTATGACTGCAAAGCTGAGACACTTGTGAATTCAGTGAGCCCAATTGTATTCATGTATCATGAAGTGCGTCCACATAGTAGCCATAGAATGAGCTGCTGTGACCTCTGGGATAATCACAGCCTCAACAAACTTTACAACCACAAAGTAGAAGACCTGGAGCATTCAGAAAATGTATGGCTTCCCCAGATATAGTGACAGTAGCAGGGTTTCTCAGCACTTTACAGAACAAAAGTGCTCGCCATTCAGTCGTTAAATGATGTGCGCAAATCACAGCGTGGATTTTTATATGGTGTTCCTCAAGGTCTTGGTGTCTTAATGTGGTAATTTGGAAGGAAAATGCACAATACACACTTCTCAACCCTCACAAAACGTTCTTGAATTTATCTAATGTGAACTTTTGCTGGTTGTAAACATGGGAATTTTTCTCCCTTTAATGAAATAAATGTGGCATAATGATTTTTGGATTATTAAAAGTATTTTTTTCTTCTTCCTCTTTTCCTCAGGCATCAGAAAAAGTGAGATGTCAGCATGTTGGTCCAGCGCCTCCCCTCCGTGCATCCATCTATTCACCCCGCTCCCTGCATCACCTCCTCTTTTACACGTTTCTTTCCTGCTCTGGCTCCTCAGACAGGGAATGTTTTACATCCTCAAATTGTATAATTTTCTGTCCGTACAATAAAAAATGATATATATTGGAGGCTGGAGAGTGTGTGTTTATTTGAGTGGATATTTCACCAGGCGTGCATTGAGGGAATTTCTCTAATCCCATACATTTAGACTGGTTTACATTTTCAGCACTCAGCAGCAGCTGCTTCAGTCCGCCCAGCAGTCTGTCTCTGTACAGTGAGCAGAGACGAAGTGTACATACTAAACAGATCTGGGTGGCGGGGGGAAGGAGTGAAAACCTTTCTGCATGACTTGAAGGTCAAAAGTCAGGAAAACGATCTGCCAATGGGTGATAATGAAGTGTGCTTACTACATTTGGGCAACTCAGTTTAACTGTTCCTACTTCACCTGAAATCATAGACAGCTATGAGACTTTTTGTCCACTGAAATAAAGATATCCGTCTGTGCAGTTCTGGTTCTAAGAATACAGTGTTAATGATTAGTGCTTATAAAAGGCCACAAACACATGATAAACACTTTAGAATAATGCTCCAAACTTTTAATTGAGCTTGCTTTGAAACTTGCAGGGTGCACGGGGCGATAGCCTATATACATGACCTTAAACCCGTCTTGTAGAACTTATTTAATTTAGTTTACTTTATAAACAAATTAAACTTGTTTTCGAGCCTTTTTATTATCATAGATCTTAAATAAAGACATTTTTAATTAGATCACCACAAATTGTCACAGAATCAATCTGCAGTGCAGGCTAATCAGTTATCTAAGACTATGTGACTGAAATAAACATTTGTTTGTGAATATAATATAATAATCATAAATCATTGACTTCAGAATAACCTTAAAAATGTTTAATTGAACTGTATTGGCTGTGTCTCCTTTTCTCCAGTGCTTAATTTGGCTCTATTTGATATTTTTTGCAATTCTAATTATTTACTGTACTATGACATTTTAATGAAATTTTACAGCAACCCACATTACAATTTGACAAAATTTTTTTTTTTTTTAAATCATGTATTACTGTACAATGACAGTGGTTTGAAGCAAGAAGGTCCCAAGTTCAAATCCAACTCTGGAATTTGTATGTTCTTCCTGTGTCTCTGTGTCCAGTGCAAACAAATGAAAAGCATGAAGTTAAATGTAAAAACTAAATGTTTTTTTAAGAATTTGTAACATTGTGACATTTTTTAATGAAATTTTGACGACATGCTATAATCTCGCGTGACTTTTTCAGTTTGTGGACATCCCATAATTGGTATTTTTGACAAACTATACTACTAAATGTATCAAACGAGTATAA
>CAFUXE010000686.1:0-20666 GCA_903364295.1 Serranus cabrilla
GTGAATTTTGACGAATTTAAACCACCATTGCATTGCGGAAAAAATATTCCACGTTAAACCAAAAACTGTTTAAATCGGTCTCTGCCTTAAAATTTTGAAACACTCAAATGACAAAAGGAATTCATAACACAAAAAAAACAAATAATTTAGTTAGTTAAGCCAAAAAAGGTTAGTGTAGGGGCCCCTCCAAGAATCGCTACCTTAACGTGGTGGAGGGGTTTGTGTGCTCCAATGACCCTGGGAGCTGTGTTGTCGGGGGCGATAGCTCCTGGTAGGGTCTCCCATGACAAAGTGGTCCCAGGGGAGGGGCCAGACTAAGTGCGATTCAAGGTCTACTATTGAGTGGAAAAAAAAAAAAAAAAAGAGTACCTGGCCTGGCACGGTTTTTCTGATTGGTACATTGCTCTTTAGCACTTTTTGGAACCCCAACCATGACTCAGCACTTTAGAAACCTGCCAAAGTTTACATCAGCATCTCTTTATGGTTGATGCGTTGCTCTGAAGCCGTTTTGGGTACCTCTGTTTTAACGTACTGCTATTGTTTTATCACAAGTTCTTAACCATGACTCACCATTTTTAGACAACTGCCTACATTTACAACAGTATCTCTGTAAACGATGCATTGCTCTTTTGGGTCCACATACGACTGCACACTTGTAGAAAACTGCCTATATTTACATTAGTTTTTCTGCCTACATCATCAGACTATTTCTGATTGTTGTATTGTTCTTATGCTGTTTTTGGGACCTCTTTCTCTAAATACTATTATCACAATGTCTACTCTGACTCAGGGTTTTGTACAACTGCCTACATTTACAACAGTATCTCTTATTTCTTCATGATGCACTGCTCTTTTGGGGACCTCTGGGTCCACTATTGTTTCTTCACCAGCTCTCCTCAAACATGACTGCACTTGTAGAAAATTGCCTGCATTTACATCAGTATCTCTGTTTCTGACTGATGCATTGCTCTTCAGCTGTTTCGGGGACCTCTATGTCTCCACATAATACTACTGTTTCCTCAGTCATGACTCAGTACTTTCTAAAAAAAAAAACAGACTTCCAGATTTGTTTTCTGTTTCTTATTGGTACATTGCTCCTCAGCTCTTTTCGGGACTTCTGTCTCTACATGCCACTGTATTTTGTCACCAGATCTTCCTAACCATGATTCATGGTTTTAGACAACTGCCTACATTTACATCAGTTGCTCTCCATTTCTGATTGGTGTATTGCTCTTAAGCTATTTCGGGGACCTCTATCTCCACATAGTACTACTGTTTCTACCAGTTCTCCTCAATCGTGACTCAGCAGTTTACATCAATTTCTCTTCTTCTGACTGGTGTATTGCTCTTGACTTGTTGTCTCTTATTGTGGTTTATCACCAGTCTTCCTTAACCATGAAGCATGTCTTTGGACAACTGCCTACATTTACATCTGTTTCTGATCAATGCAATGCTCTTAAACTGTTTTTGGGATTATCACCAGCTCTCCTCAACCGTGACTCGGCATTCTTCCAGTTTTTTCCCTTACTCCAAATTCTTGTTTCTACTACTTTAACTTCTTCTGACACATTTAAACCACCATTGCAGTGTAGCATTAAGCTACACTGCAATTTAGATTTAGACACACACTAAACACTCCAAACATGCTGACTTTTACATATACTGATTTTCATATTGTAATTTATTTACTTAAATTATATTGTAAATCATTGCAGACTTTGTGTGGTCTCCCTCTTGTCACATACTTTTTAGCCAGGTTGTCACAAAATGAGGGCTCGTTCAGTTAATTTGCTTGGGTGTGTTGCTTATGTGGTCTAAGAAGCGTGTTCATAGTTTGCTGTCAGTTTGAGGTTGGTACCGTTTTGTGTTCACCACTATCTTGGCAATTCAGTGCGTTTGACAGTTTAGGCTTCTCTTTGGAGGATAGAGGTTGATTTCTATTGGTGAGTTTGTTGGTCTGGGTTTGAAATGTGCTAAGAACTGGTTTTGGGAGGCCTTGTAGTCTGTATGATTGTTGTGAATATTGTCAGTTGCGGTTGTGATTTCACAAGTTTTGTTAGTTTAAGATGCGTTTTTGCCATGATTTATTGTTTGGTCAGTCTTGCATACAGGGATAGAGCATTTGTGTTTTCTGTTGAAGGGCTGCATGCAGTTTGAGTAAGTTTAAGCCATTGTGACGGTGTTAACTGTTTAAGGTGCAAATGCTTAAATTAAAGCTTTCCCTTGTAGGCTGAAGGAACGTTTCCCCCTGGGATTCGTTTGTAATTTTGGTAGTGTTGCAGTGAAAGCATTTGAGCAGTTGTCTCGGGGGCACATCCGTGGAAGTTGAGGGGTCGCTGTGTAAACGGTTGCCTTTTCACTCCAGCGGTTTTAAGTGCATAAGTACCCACTGTTAGTAGCTGCATGAAGACTAGAGGGGAGATTAGTCAGTTAGTAGTCAGTCCTTTGGGTTGGTAGTTAGCGGGAAAGTTTTGATTGTTTTGCACCTTTGGTATTGATACCGTCTCATCATGGCTACTGTTGCTGATTTTGTCCAGTCCCCCTCTGAGGATTTTCTGAACAGTTGTTGGAGACTGCTAAACATTATGACATTGAACTTGGAGAAAGTTGAATAAGGAAATTGAGGTACTACTGAGGACTGCCTTAATGGAAAATGGGGGTTTGCATGTTAAAACAGCTCATTGTGTGGTTGAGTCTTTAATTCCTCTGCCTGTAGCTTTAACATTTGAGCAGCAAAAACTGAAGTATGCAGGTTCTGAGACATTTGTCTGAGTGAGCTTGTCAGTGATGCATCACACCTGAGCAGGCTGGAAAGCAAAACTGGAAGTCGGTTGAGACTATGAAATAGCAGGTATCTCACTCAATAGGGTAAACTGATTTATTAATTAAAAAAATTTAAATAATTTAGTCAGTTAAGCCCAAAATATTAGTATAGGTCCCCTCCAAGAATCGCCACCTTAACGTGGTGGAGGGGTTTGTGTGCCCCAATGACCCTGGGAGCTGTGTTGTCTGGGGAGCAATAGCTCCTGGTAGGCAAAGTGGTTCCAGGGGAGGGGCCAGACTAAGAGCGATTCAATTATATTAAAATTATTTATCTTACATAGCCACAAATGGATGCATTAGCAAGTGGCATCTGTTATTCAAAAAATACTTAGTCCAACTAAACACAAGACCAAGATCTCACAAACACTTAAAATCTTAAAAATCACAAATAAAACAAAGTACAACAATTTTCATAAAGCCAATATTATTCAATTATAACTGACACCTAAAACATTTTATTACATAAATACCAGTAACTAACCCAATGACTTAATAATGACTTCTTATATAGACCAACATTTAAAGAGCATTTAGCTTATGAGATTGCATAGCATGTTGGCAGTTTGATATACATTTGAAATTAATGAAGATTGGATTTCAACATGTAAATCTTTAATTTTTATGGAGACTTAAGCATCATGTGATAAATTTTTGCATAAACAACTGACAATTCTTCAATGTTGTTGATTCAAAACATTTGTTAATTGGCTTTAATGGTGGCTATTAGTACTATAGTAGAGTAGCTGTATATGTATTTAACAAAAGGAACATAATGTTATCAAGCGTGTCAGGTTTACTTAAATACAGTGTTGCTATCTATTTCTCTTAATGCAAGAACTAAAACTTAAGGTCAGTCAAACCAAAATTTTAACCTTCATTTAAACACTGAAAAATATCTCGCATAAATTACACTTCAACAGCCCTTTAATCCCTTTGCTCATGACATATTGTTCTTTGAAGGAGCTTCTTCATTCTGAGGGGCTCACCTTCATTTCAAGCTAATGTGGAGTTGGCACTTGATGGGAAGATGGGAAACCTGTAAGTATGAGAACTTTTTTTTTTATTTATTTTTTTACAATGTATATGCAAATGTATGCTGCAGGAACGCTACCTGATGCCAGCGTAGTGTGAGGATGGGCAGCGCGAGATGACAATGGGGGCAGGTGCTGATCCGGTTTGGGTCGCCTCCATCACCCAAGGGACCACGGCTGGCTCCTTCTGACTGGGAGGTGGCCTTAAAGGTGCTGCTTAGTGGAGAAAAATCCTCCTCATCCTCTTCGTCCTCTGGCTCAGACTTTTCATTGTACAACTCAGCTGCTGCAACACACTCCAGCTGGTTTGGGGGATATAGAGAGAAGAATCACTTTAAAGGTATGTTGTACAGGATAATCTGAAAAAAATTATCACTTTTGACCCACTAAATGTATGTGGCAGTGTCTGTATTTTCTCCTTCTGACTTTTCTGTGTTGGGTGTCACAACAGTTCCCAGGCAGTTGTGTTTTGTGTTTGTCCTGTCACTTCCTGTTTTATTTTGTCACCCTTCCTCCTGTGTCATGTCTGGTGTCTTTACTTCCTGTCCCCTCCATTTCCCGCCCTAATGTGTTTCACCTGTGTCTCATTATCTCCTCCTCCCAGTGTGTATATATACCATGTGCTCCCTCCTGTCTGTGCCAGTTTATCTTCCTTTGTGATTTACTTACCAGCGTTTTCCTGACTGCCTGCCTGATACTATCCAGCCTGAGCCGTTTCCTGAGCCTGCCTTTTCCCTGCCGGTACCTCTGCCTATTGGACTGCCTCATCGTGTTTCCAGCCAGCCTGCACGGTACTGTCTTCATCTCATCCTCTCGTGCCTCAGCCTGATCTGCTTCATTGTGTATGACCCTGCCTGCCTCGCTAATCGCTCTCTGCTTGTCTCTAGTTAGGGCCCGAGCACCAAGGGTGCGAGGCGACGCACCAAAAAGCCTCTTGGAGCCATGCCCAAAACCCAACAGGAAGTCGGCCATCTTGACTGGAACATGGCGTTTTTGGCCGTTTCTGGCCATTTTTCGCCATCTGGACACCTCGTACTTTGACGAACTCCTCCTAGAGATTTCATCGGATCGGCTTCAAACTTGGTCAGTACCATACCAGGCCTTTGGGATCTAAAGTTATTAAAAGCATTAATGGTCATCGCAATATCTGGGCGTGGCATAGCGCTGAAATAGCGGTGAAAAATGGCGTGACGCCATAAAAACTGATATGGTTATATCTCTGCCATACTTTGTGGGATATTAAGACTCCACTCCTGAACAGGGTTGGGTAGCAATATTTCATAAATCCCCACCCCTTATGCTTAAACCACTCCCCCTTTCATACAATGACCACGATGCATACTTTAACGCACTGCTGCTACAGATTTAATCCGATCGACTTCAGACTTGGTCAGTTCCATCATAAGGCCTTGTGGATCAACAGCTATTAAAAGCTTACGTACCATCACACCAGAGCCGTTTAAAGAGAGAGTCGCGACAACTCCGTTCACCCCAATTGACCATTTTTTCACTGCAATGGCGGATCATGGAGCCTCTCAATAGTTCCCGGAAGTTGGCTGCAGCTACTCACAGCGCAGTGGAGTTGCAGTGGCGCGGAGCGTTTGAGATGTAATTCTAGAGGGTAAGACATCTAAAGTATCAGATTGTTTATTATCAGCTCACCAGAATCAAATTAACATGCGTGAATTAGCATGCCAGTGGATTATCCCCCTCTAAATTAGTAGATATAAGGCAATGTAGACAATGTTTAACTACCGTTGGCGCGCTAGCTAGCTAACGATACTTTGTGCTTATCAACGTCTTGATCATAACCTTATTTCTTACAGTCAATGAGCATAACGCAATATAATAACTTTTGCTCAGGCTCATTTTATAGAAGCCATAGCAAGAAAACAAAGCTCACTTGCACCATAGCTGTGCTAGCTGCCTTAGCTAGTATAGCTAGAAACCTGGCTATAAACAAACTTCCATATTATCCATGTATTAATCTCAAACAAATAGTTTTCCTGCTGTGGCCTTTACAAAATGAGCAGTCTTTTAAAGTGACTAACATTTATATACCATGTTATAACACTGGGGCATGTGATTGTAGAGTTGCAGGAAGGTTAACTAAGATATCCATTAGGAGTTTTAGCTAGAATACAAAGACAATGTTATACATTAAAAATTAAATGTTTTTGTTTTACATCACTATTAATATATTAATTAATTAATATTAATATGGTTTGAGAAATCAGATTTTAGAGTTCTAACTGTTAATAAAACATATCATATGGTTAAAGTGTTCATACACATGCATATCACAGAGTAGCTTAATGTACAGTAATAGGAAAAACCTCATACTCACTGGACATGTATACAGTAATTACATAAAGAATCTAAAAGACAACAAAAAACATGAAACAACTCTCTACAGATTCATAATACCTAAGTAACTAATTTCACTTGTTTTATCATGTTAACCATCAGCAGCAAAAGCTGTTAATTATCACCTCTAACAAAGTGTGTCTAATGTTTTCCTGTCTTTTTCTCCCTTCATCACTTTAAAACAGAAGAAGATCCGGAGGGGGATTCAGTGGAGTTTAAAGTTTACCTGAAATGAGAAAGCACCCTCAGCTTTGGGGGTCTTGTATACCCTTTCCTGAGCCTTATTTTTTAATAAAAAAAAACACATTAAGCTTACCAATGGAGTGTTCTTATTGAAAAAGTGAAATGCAGTGTTTGAATATGATTACCTTGCATTTTGTTGTTTTTGTAATATTAATAATGGTACGTTATTTTTTGTGGGAACACCATTCACACTCTGTTCTGAGTGATTGGAGCGTTCCCATGCAGCACAGCAACCCATGGTGGAGACGACACACATGAGGGCAGAGACAAACTGTGTGACATACCCTTCATATTTCTAAATGTACTAGTGATGTATTTAATGAAGTCATTGTGTTCAATAAATGTATATTAAATATACATCAAATACATATTAGTATATACAGCTCCTTAAGTTGTCAGGCTTGTTTAGGTTGAAATTCATATAATGCTTGATTCAATAATATATAGTATGTGGGCACATGATAATTGCAAACAGACAAATTGAATTCAATTTATTTGTAATATATTTAAAAGGTGATACAGTAAACACATTCACCTGTTGGTCTTTCTAATGCAAAAGTTAATAATATTATTAATGTATATTAGTGTTTGAGATTACTTTGATTATAATCTGTTTGGAACCCACTTCTCTTCCTCTCTCTATAAATAATGAACCATGGACAGGACATGAATGCACATGTACCAAACACTAATCCTTAAATATTTGCGAATTTTACTTTTTAAAAAAAACAAAAAAACCAAAAAAAAAAACGTATTAAACTACATTAATATAATTATATTCAGACATGGTCTTACTATGTTGTAAATAAATGCTTTAATTGACTACCAATTGCCAAATAACGCAGTTCTTCTGCTCTGCAGAATGTATTCTTATTGCCCACCAAGGACTTCCGGGAACTATCTGAAGTCTACATGGATCACGTGACGAGTAAGCATTTTGAACTTCCGTTGTCGCGACTCTCTCTTTAAACTGCTCTGGGCCACCTCACTCACACAAATCCCGCCCCCAGCTCTTACAGCCAATCGTAGCTGCCGCCAACAATTTTGATTCGACCGGTATTTCTGAAAAAACTGCAGTGTAACCAGTGGAGCTGGTTCGCAGGTTGAACCACTGCGAAGCAGCACGAGCACCGGCTCCGAACCGGCTGGGCACCGGCCCCCGGTCTGAAAAGGGTTTTGTATTGTAGTTTTTTGGGGTCTCTTTGTAGTTGCTTTGCCTCTCTGTTGTTCTTTTTCTCTCTTTGTGGTTGTTTTGTGTCCCTTTGTCGATATTTTGCCGCTCTTTGGGGTTGTTTTGTCTCTCTTTGTGGTTGTTTTGCCACTCTTTGGGGTTGTTTTGTCTCTCTTTGTAGTTGTTTTGCTGCTCTTTGGGGTTGTTTTGTCTCTCTTTGTAGTTGTTTTGCTGCTCTTTGGGGTTGTTTTCCATCTCTTTGTGGTTCTTTTTGTGTCCCGTTGAATCTCTGTAGTTGCATTGGTCCTGTTGCTGTCTTTTTGTGTCTCTTTCTAGTCATTTTATATTTCTTTGTGGTAATTTTGAGTCTCGTCTTTGTTGGTATGTGTGTCTTTGCAAGACATTTGATAGGTGACGCTAAGTAGGACCCTGACACTTTGGGGTCCTGGGCCTGTGCCCGCTAGACATGTTCAGTTATCCCAGTTATATTCATGATTGTTTTAGATAAACAAAATAAATCTGCGTTGTGCTATGAGCTATAAGTAGAGTTCTAATTAGTTGGGAAGGTGGTGAGGGATCACTTCTATTGGCAACAGCAAGCAACGTTTTATACTGAAGCAAAGACTCAGCAGTAGCTTCTCTGTCAGAAATACCACTGAAGAGCAGCTGGTGTGTCTGTTTACAGCACAAACAATCTCATGTTGGTTTGATGAAGGAGTCAGTCAAAAATAATTGCAACCGAGAACTGATTTCATGCTGCACATGGTGTGAGTAGATTTCAACACAACCACAGAGCACAGTAGAAGCTGTCCCTTGCTGGAGGGGATGGAGGTGTACAGCCTGTCGCCCGTAGCTCTTCATCTAACAGCTCACCACGGCACCTTTACTGTCTGGCAAAAATTAAAAACCGTCCACTAAAGAAAGCATGCCAAAAGGGGCTGTTTTATAAATTCCCACATATATGAATGTGTGGCAGATTTTGCTCTTCAGGCTCATCTGTAGCTCCTCCTCCCCTCTCCTCTGCCATTGGCTGGTGGATTTGGGAACCTCTCTGTTTGTGTGTTTGAGCTGTTCTGTTAGGGTTTAGTCCACAGCACTGTTGGTGTAATGTTGTCAGACCCAGGTTAAGTTACTGCTGCCTGATGTTTGTTTAGTCTTAATCACCTTTAATACTGTTGCCAAGAAGCACCGTAGGGGAGAGCTGCTACTTTTCGTTATGTTCCCTTTCTCCTGTTTTCCTGTGTTGATAGGCAGTTAGCCTCAGTGACTCTTTCTTTTTGGGCAGTTTAGTTAGCTTGGTGATTTTGTTTCACCTAAGGGCTGCTTTGTTTGTTGTTTTGGCAAGCGTTCTCCCATATCTCTTTATCTTCTATATTTGGTAATAAAAGGTTAAAAGGCTGAACCTCTTGGCTTATCTCATTCCCTTCTCTAGCTTTATATTACTCTGCTCTCCTAAGACCAGTTTGGGGGTCATAACAGGGAATTCTTTCTTTTCTTAAGTATTTTTTAGGTCTTTTTCTGCTTTATTTGACAGTGGTAGAGACACAGAGTAAAAGGGCTCTGAGCCAGATTTGAACCTGGACCTGCTGTGTCACAAAGACCAGGCCTTAATGGTATGCACTCTACCAATGGGTCACCGGACATTCTTGATAAACAATCAGTGTTAACCACTGTGACAAACACATTGTATTTCCTGTAGCTGCATCAAAATAAAAGCCACGCTGTGTTGCAAGTTGAATATTTTTAATGTGAACAGCGGCAGGAGGTTTTTCCATTTGCATTAGCAGTGACTGACACTGTGTGAAGAGACAGAACAGTTAACAGAGAGAGTCTTATGAAAATAAGTCAAAATTGCCCTGGATTACAATCATGCATCATTTTCCTGTTCATTTCTCTTGTGTGGAGAGGCAATTTGAGTCCAGCACAAAAATGGTGCTAATAATAATAATTACTTATAATACATTCAATGGTCTACTTACTCAGGACCCATTCTTTTCTGTTTTTAATATTCCATTGCTGATGTTTGGTTTCACACAACAGTGTTCTTTATTTTACCTATCCAACCACCTCATACTTCTCTATTTGCAGACTTTTTCTTTCTTTACACTATGTCACAATGACTCAAAGAGCCTTGACAAGGCATCAGTAACTGACAAAGTTTCAATGACTACAGTCTGATAAGACAAAAGGCACAGGGGATAAATAATTTTTTTGCACAGATGCTATGACTAATGAGAGTAAAACTAATTACTTTCATGTATGTCATCTTCTTTAATGAACTCAATTGCATTGATGAAGTGGAGTCTGAAATTTGGACTCAAAGTTCAAACATGTTTGTTTCAAGTACTATGTCTGTGTGCTTAAAGGAATCTATTTCGTGTGCACTTGTCTCTAGACATTGCATACAATTGTGCAAACATAATCATTATTGATATAATTATTGCCATGTTCTATAGTAGTCTAATACATGATAATAGAACGGAGGTCAACCCTGGTGTCTGTCTCCGTAACTAATGAGCAAGTTCAGAAGGCTGGTTAGTGCAGGAGTCAGGCGTGAAGCATACCATGAGCCATCTGCGAATTTACTTTCCAGATGGATTATTTAAAGACCCCATGCACATAATTCATCACAATTAACATCAGTTAGTCCTGCAGTTCTCTGAGCTGTGCTAATTTGCATGCTCTTTCTCTCTCACACACACATATCCTTGTCACTATGTTCTCCTGCCCACGATACGGAAGAAAGATTATGTGATATAACAAGCTTTGTCACAGCTACACAAAAGTTAGTCTTCCACTAACACCATAAGTTTCTCTACTGCAAAATGTCAGATAAGTGACTGATTTTAGCAGCCTCATTCATCATTTTTGTTGCATTTATTTACTGCTCTGCCTAAAGTTTGAGTCTTACCACATATACAGTTTCTTGTTGATTGGACATGTACCATGTTGATCAGCTAAGGTGTTATGTGTCTAAATGATAGATGCACCAGGGAAAGAAAAGGAACTGCCAGACATTTTACATGATTTATGGAACTGAAATCATTCCCGTGACAGAAAAGTAAAGCTTTCATTAAAAAATGTGACATTAAAAAAGTCACTGAGACAAAATGCAGTCATGTCCCACACATACCTTTATATTCCTGTTTCTTAGTTCATTAAGTTTGTGGGAAATTGATTATACAAAGACTTCTTTTAGTTATGGATGAAGGAGAGATGTGCATAAACTCCTTTGCACTCTGATTCAAGTCTAGAACAAGCAACAATGTCTGGGCCTGAAAAGTGAAGCGAATGTGCCAAGTGCCTTAACCCTGCATTCTTGCAAGTGGCCAGCAGGGGGCGACTGTTTGAAAAAGAAGCTAATTGTTTGAAAGTCTATAGGAAAACTCTCACTTGATTTATTATCTCAGTAAACATTTTTATAATGAGTTTATGGTCTCAATCACCAGTTTCAAGTCTTCAATAAAACATGTTTATTTAGTAAATGATGCTCTCATTTAAAGGTACAATTGAAAAAAGCAGAGTATGCTTTAAGGCATGGCGTCCTCATGACAATTTGGTACCAGTGTTGCCATCTTGGGGACAGTATTTACTAACTTTCCCAAGTTACTCATTTCCCAAAAGTGACTAACAACAAATTTAGCTACGTATTCAGACCACCAGGGGAGTGCAAATAAGTTATTGTAATTCATCCCCTTACATACTGCTCATAGTAATCACAATCCACAGACAAAGGTCCTTTCCTTCCTCCTTCCAAGCTCCACCCTCTTCTCCAAATATGGTGACTTCTGGTAACAAAAAAACAAGATAGCAATGGCCGATATGTTGCACTCAAGGGTTCAAATTGGTAGTCATCAAACCAGTGGGTGATGTCACGGTGGCTATGTCCATTTCTTTTATACAGTCTATGGTCTATAGACTTGTGGTGCTTGTGGCAAAGAGGTGACGAGCATTGCTGAAGATCTGGATAAATGTGATGTGAATTATGGCTTCTAATGATCTCAATGGAAAGCAGATAAAAAACTGACAGCAGCAGACTCTAACCCAGGAAACTTACTTATGCAATATACATTGTTTGCCCAAATCATGATCTTTTAATAAACCTAGTATTTCTGTTTCAACTGGCAACCAGGTGTATAGAACTGCAAACATTATCTGGAAGAAAATGCTCTTGAAAATCAAGCTTGCAATTCTACCAATAATACATGGTGGTTCTAGCCAGTGCTGCTCCCTCACAACCCCTTCTCCCTGTAGTCTGCCTTTGGGGCTTTAAAGAAAAAGCCATTTCAGTCTTCCCTGCCAACATGTGTTCAATATAAAAAGGGAAATTTGTGTGACTTGAACTATTTTTGTAATTTCAGATGGCAGGTAATTATGCCTTGTGGAAAATGTGCTTTAGCACGCTTTTATTTATTGCCATTGCTAGCCTCGGGCAACATTTGAAGATGTGTAGCAAGAATCCTGACCAGATGGCTTTCCTTTTTTGTCTGTTGCATGGGTAACATATGATGTGAGCTGAAATGTTTCTGATTAATCAACAACTGCTGCCTAAAGGTGTTAGTCTGATGAACATCTCTGTGCACAATATTAAAATTTAAAGGCATTTAAGTCTGTTGGATAGAAATCACTATTTTATTTCTTAGAGCAAAAAAGAACAAATAGACTCTAAAATCAACTTTCAGTAAACAATTGATTGCATAAAGTATATCAGCTTGCATGACAAATCCTTTATTCTCAAACTTCATATTTTAAATAAGAGATTCAATTGTTTCTTTTTTCTTTGAGTGATCATATAAAACTTTCTAACTGTGCATGCAGTGCTTATTGTGTTTGCGTATTTGTCAGAGGAGCAGTAGGTAGGCAGACAGGATAAGGAGCTTATGCTAACAGCCAGGTAAAAAATGCTCACTCCAAAACTGGGCTGCTGTGACGGTTTGCCATTAGGGATCTCACATGTGCCGCAGCTGGCACTTACAGGCACTGTGGGGCAGGAGAATACTGCTCGCTGTGAATGGAACTGAAATGGTTTTATTTATAATGGAAAACAGCACAAATATTCGCTAAATTGGAGTAGAAATTTCCATTCCATCCCTTTATTTTCTATCTTGTTATGAGGAGCTGGAGCTGACCCCAACGTCGCTCTGTGTGAAAGGACAGAGAGGCAGGTTACTAATTTATCAAGGTGAATGCATTGACTGACACAATCAAACCTGTGGACCATTTAATACATGAAAGGAAAATTGGTAAGAATAACAAATACAGGAAATATGTTAGAATGCAGAAAAAAGAAGAGAAAAAAGGAGTGAATTAACAATGGGTCAGGCCAGGTAGCGAAAGCTAACAGTGGTAAAAGTGCTTCTCATCAAAGCTTTCATTGTCACTGAGTGGTGTCCAAATGGGAGCCAGCAAGCCAGATCCATTTGCAGTTTGGACTCGTTGACCACTTCCATTTCATTTCCCAGTGTGGGATTGTTTCGGTTTTGTTTGTACCAGAGAAAGACAGCGAGTGGTGGCGGCACAAGCAGCTCTCTCTTCAAAAACAATTTTCTTCTTAGATAGCTAGAAGTCAGATGTGAAATATTGTGCACTTTTTGAAGTGCTGTTAAAGTTTCATTTCACAGAGCAGTCACACAGAGGATGCTCACTTCAAGCACCAGAGGGTCAGTGTTCTTGTTATTCCTCTATGTGTTGTGTTATTTCCCAACAACCTAAACAATATGTACACTGTCATCCCTCTTTAATTCACCGGGGGCACTAATTGCACACCTTTGGACAGTCCAATGAAATAGCTTTTAATTTAACAACATACATTTCTGAGCAGCCATCTTGGTATTTTAGGAAAGTTCTCAAAGAAATAGAAGAATGTGGTGATCCAAGACATTTCTGTTTCAAATTATTCTTCTTTTGATATCTTTGATATGTTCTTCCTTTCTGAGGAATTGTGTGTTTTTTGGCCAAATTGGCACTGCTGATGACTTATAAATACCACAATAACTTACCAATAACCAATAACCCATGACTGAGTATGGCATCATAGCTACAAGATTAATCAACAGAATCCAAAACTTGTCACATTTAATATAAATTTCAGCTCAGTGATTGGATGTTTTTCACCAAAATGCATTGTGAAATTCATATATTTAACCACTTCGCTGAAAATACAGTTTGGTCAGTTTTTTCCTTTTCTTTCAGAGGCTGTAGTCGGCTTGATTTTAAGGTAATAAACGGCAGACTTTTCACCCAGGAGAATGGGGTTTGTGTCCCATGTGAAAACTTTTGAGAATCACGTTTTTCACATAACTTACAGTAGTCATCTTACCCTCATAACTATTTAACTTTCGGCATTTACATACATTTACCCTTTTAAACTGTCCTTTATAATACCTAATCAGGAAGTTTTTGGTCCTACACCCAGGTCAGTGGGTTTGTAGCATAATTCACAGAAACTGCTGCCTTTTTTTATGGCCGCGAACCATACATGTACATGTACAATGATGTGTGTGCTATTTTGATCATGCTCCGCTGTACCGCAAGCCGCTTTTGGCAAATACTCATATGTGTCATTATGGGCGATAACGACACTCTATTCTGTTGTTTAGGTTAGAGATCTTGTTGGTCCTCGAGATATGAATGAAAATGGGCTTAATGGGTACCAACAGGTCTCCACTTTCACTTGACATACATACATGCTATTACCATACAGTTCACATACAGGAAAACCACATACACCATGACCCTTACAACCTCACACTTCTCACTGCACATATTGTATAACTCTACCATCTGATATCCTATGCTGCTGCAGCTTCTTCTTCCACCAGTCCAACCTCTCTATGTGATTAGCTTTGACCTTATGTTCTTGCACGGATGTGTAGCCTATGTTAGGTTTTCCCAGTAGAATTGCTGCTGCATAGATGCATTGAGAGCTCTGTTTGTTCCAAGGATTTTAAACAACCCAAGAAATACTTTCTATTTGCTGTAATTAACCAAAAAACAGGATTAAATTAAAATAAAATAAATAGTTAAGATGCTGCTATCATGCTTCCCGAGTAGCTTCTCTCCATTATTTTTTTTTCTTCAAATAGAGGCACTCCAACGAAATATCAAAGGATTTTTCAAGATTATTTTTAAGTGCACCCCAGTAGCCTACAAGGAAGCTTTGTAAACGTATCCCCCTGGCCTCAGAACACGGTGAGCACAGTGGTAAATAAGCCGTAGAATTATCTTTATGTGCTGGGCCCAGTGTTGAGCATTTCTTTCCTCCCTTTGAAAGGTGAATTGATCCCTCTAACTCCCCTTAACTCACATCATCTCTCTGGAGGCTTTTTGTCCAGCTCTGATTCCTGGCATCTTTACCTCTTTCTGCCAGTCAATCAATCTCAATCTCCGTCTCTCTCTCTCCCTGTCTTTCTATTTTGTATTCCCTCTCTCCAGTGGAGGTGAAGATCCCAGAGGCAGACTGCTGGAGATGAGGAGTTCTTGTGCAGTAATAGCCTATTACAAGTCATTTCTCACACACACTGTCACTGGTTCCCAACAGTCCTATCACTCCGTCACTCTGTGAATGTAGCCACATAATCAACAGAAAATGGCCAATTCAACAGTGAGACACATTTGTAAAATGCAAGGACACACACACACACACACAAGCCCACACACACAGCAAATGATGTCCTCACTTCAACTCCATCACTTCTCCTTAGTGTAAAGGGATAGTTCACCCAAAAACACATTGAACCCCAGTCATATCCAGGCTGATTTGCTGTTTTTGTTTTCGTATTGGAGTTAACAGCTTCAACACCATGAGGTTGATGTTTGCGTTTTTTAACGAAATAGCTATATATATATATATATATATAATAAGAATATCATTAAATGTTTAAAAAACAGTCGGTTGAGCACAATTTAATCTATAGAGTTAAACACCGCACAAAAACATGATTTGATATTGTTAATCAGGTTTTTCAATTACCAATTACACACATGCAAGCCAGCTAGCTAGCTAACAAGCTACTGGCATTGTGCTTCATATCAGTTATTGAAAAAGAAGAGGTTGTGGCAGATGAATAAAAATGTATATAATAACAATCATTTTAATAATGTTTACCCGACTAGTAGCCTGTTTCTGCTGCTTAGAATCATGGGTAGCAATCTAGTCCTCTCATCGCTAAGTAGCCCTCAGCCTTACAAAGGAGCTAGCATGGCTGTAAACTTTATCTCTGCAAAATTTGTGCAAACTTGGCATGAGATAGGCCTACGAATAAAAGTAGCTCTGTTCCATCACCATTCCTCATTGTGTTTGAAGGCAAATATTTTCACACACTGGTTTATTTTTTAATGAATGCTGCAATAATAGCATACAATTTAAACTTTAATCTTATTTAGGAAATTATAAACTGGGGAAATATACATTATCAAACCCCCACTAATTAATCTCTTTCTTTATCAATTATTCAGTTGTTCCCCCGAGTAAAACAGGAAATTCGATGCTCGTATATCTTTGCATTGCTCAGTCCTTTCCTCTCTCTGTCTTAATTTGTCTCCTCAGCCTTAATCTAAGATCCCGCTGTTGTTCTCTTAGTTTGTTTTTCATTTGCACTCCCTTCTCCCCACCAGTTTAAATGTAATTTAATCCTCACAAGCAGACATAGTATATTTATTTTAAGACATATACTGTAGTTGACATCCCTCCATTGGTTTAAATCACATCTTCACTGACTATTTTATCAATAATAAATTGGAATTTTGCATTTTTAGACAAAATTTTCTGATTAATTACACTAACACAAGCTATTTTCCTTGTGAATTTGGATTGCATACAGTGTTTGAGATGTCAAAGAGCGATACCAACACAAGATGAAACACACCAACAACAGAGGCAAAATACACTCTCAGAAAACAAACACCAGGGGACAAAATTAGCATTGTGCATGATATAAAAGGAGCAGGACACACCATCTGGATTGAATTTGTTTGATCAAGATATTAGCAACTAACAAACAGAATACAGAATGTGAATGAATTAATACATGGAACATTTTGAACTTTTTGTTTTACAAAGGAATCTTATTTTTAACCACCGCTAAAGCATTTGGGCACTGATTAGATGTATTTATCTTCCGTGTCAGGCCAAAACACAGCAACTGTTTTATTTAAAAAGTCTTCAACACCAAGTTTAAATCTTTATTTTTTAAAAAGTTTTTGTACTTTGAATATGTTTTTTCCATACAATTTGACCATCCTTGGAAAGCTCTGTGCCTAGCAAACTGTTATTTGGTTTTTGTACAGTAGATCTGGGTTCAGACTGCTGCCAAAAATCTAAATAAAGGTAAGAATCAGGAGTTCAGTAATGAGTATTCATGCAAATGTGACCTCCACTTGATCAGAACACAGCACAGTTTGTGATCACAGACTTGAGGATCACTCATGTGAAAAGAACAGCAAGCCACAAGACAATGACACAACAACATGGAACTGCCAATGTGAGACATTGACATGTTATTATTAGCCAGTGTCTGCTGGAGACCGACTCAAGAGGACATGTCTGCCTCACTGTAACATTTACACACGTCTATCTTAACCCTCCAAACAGACACAGCCTGTGTGATCCATCATGTCGTGTCTGCCCATCCACAAGATGAAGTTGCTGTGCTATTTCAAAAACTGAGCAAACAGTCTCGGAGCAGTGCAGCATGGAAGAGCTGAGCTCACATTTAATAGGTATAGATAAATCCTTTTCTCTTCTCTTTATTCTTTTGATGCCTGTCATTAAATTCACTGAAGGTGCTGTCTGTGTGAGCCTAAGCACTGCTGAAGTTTTTAACATACTGCAGGCACATTTTCAAAAACAGAAAAAAAAAAAAACAGGAGTGCTTTCAAATTTAAACAACCACCATTCTTTAAGTTTAAAGTTAGTGGTCTCTTATTTTGGTTGTCAGACTCAGTGTCTCAGGAGTCTGGTCGCTTTTATGACAAAGGGTACTGTCAAGCCAATGAAGTCACAAAGTACTGGCCTGTTCCTCATATTTGTGCTATTTCAGTGATGTTGCTGGCATGGTGACAGCCTCAGCTTTTCTGCCTGTTTTCAGCCTGTCAGTTGTAACACTATTTGTCATTCCAGATCTTGCCACACTGATCCTATCCAGCAGTTATCGCAGGAATTTGCACCATTTCTCAGCCACCTGTATGATCATGACTTCCTGTCTGCACACCTGTCCCTCATCCTACAATTCTACAATATCATTTAGAAGATGCTTTTATCCAAGCAACATACATTTGAGAGTTAATACAACACAAGCGAAGATCAATTCAGAAGACAACACATGAGGAAGTGCAATGTTTGAGTCAAATAGGATGTAGCTGCTATCAGGCAGTGCAGATAATACTTTCTTTCTTTTTTCATCTGAGTAGATTATGTGTGGAGGTGTTCAGTAAAGAGCTGGGTCTTTAGTCTTCTTGAAGATTGAGAGAGACTCAACAGATCAGATGGAGTTTGGAAGTTTGTTCCACCACTGGGGAACTACAGGGAAGAAGAGTCTAATTTGACACGTTAGGAACTGCAGCGGCAGAGAAGCCAGATGGCTTTCGCTGGAAGAGTGTAGTGAGCAGGAGGGTTTGTGCACCTGAATAAAACAGATCAGGTAGACAGGAGCAGATCTAGTTACTGTTTTGTAGGCAAGAGACAGGGTTTTGAATTTGATGCAGTAAGTAACGGACTCACATGCTCTTTTTGGTCTGATTGAAGACCAAGGAAGACCTGCCAGCAGAGAGTTACTCTAGTCTAAATGGGATATCATGAGGAGTGTTGTTGATTGCTCGGTCAGGTATGTTTCTGATCTTCCTAATGTTGTAGGGTGGATCGACCTGCTCAGGCAATTGTGGCCACATGAACCTTCAAGGTCAGTTGTCAGTCATATGAAGCGGGACGGGCCGGGATAACAAGAAGCTCAGTCTTGCAAGGCAAGCAGAGATACGAGTTTCCCCCTTATCAGCTCCTACCTATGTACACCCGGGACACGTTCAATCTGATAATGACGTACTCCATTTTCCCACAGTTTGTGGTTTGCACAACATGATTCCTCCAAGTGGTGTCCAATGGGCTGTGAGGTATGTTGTCTTTCATTAGGAGGGTGTGTCAGAGGTGTTACCCAATCAGCTTGTGCAACACAACAGGGTGTTTAAAGCAGTGATTCTCAACCTTTACGACTCCCCAAAATAATGAGGTTGGTATTGTTGTGTGAAATTGGGTTGTATTTGAGGGTTTTCTTGTAATTTTTTTTTAGCCTTTTGTGCATCATTGTGTAAAGTCTACAACTCTAAAGATGAAAAGGAATAGCACACAATGCGAGGAGAATGTTCCCTTTTAGGTGTAAAAGCATGTTGTTAACCAGCATTTTGAATGTCTTATGATGGCATGATAGGGATTCCTTTATATTTTCACCTATAACAGGGAGCGAACAGCACTGCAATTTATCAAGCTACATACAGTATGAAACATCAGCATCACAAGTGACATTTAACAGAAATGGCTAATTTGAATGGTAAATGACTGCATTTCTGTGCAGCTTCTTTCTTTTTTTTTTATCCTTGGTGACTACTCAAAGCACTTTACAACACAAGCCAGCATCCAGCCATTCACACACTGACGCCAGAGGCCACCATGCTCATCGGGGAACATGCACACACACAATCACACATTGTTATCAGTGTATGTTCAGTATCTTGCACAAGGATACTTTGACATGTAGACTGCAGGGGCTGCATCACCAGTCTTCCGGTTAGTCGAACCCCGCTCCACCTTCTGAGTCACAGCTGCCACCAAAGTGCTTTCCCATCACTCAGAGAGAGTTTGGGGCTCCCACATCTTTCTGCTTTTGGGCACTATTAGTAAGACACTGTTGATGTAACTTCTAAAAGAAATATGTAGTTTATCAAAGCCCTCTAGCAATAAGATCTCCAACCCGAATGACAGTATAGACCGTTTGTCAATACCGCCCATAATGACACATAACAATAGCTCACACTGTACATACACATATGGTTTGCGATTGTAAAAAAGGCTGCATTTTCGGGAATTTATGCTACAACACCACTGACCTAGCATAAGGGTCAGAAACTTCCTGGTTAAGTGTTATAAAAGACAGTTTAAAAAGTAAATAAATGTATGTAAATGCCAGAAGTGAAGTAGTTATGATGGTGACGTGATTACCGTAAGTTACATAAAAAATGTAAATAACGTAAAATAAAATTTAAGTTATGTTAAAAATCGTTTATGTTTTCACACTGGACATCACTCCTGTTCTCCTGGGTGAACGTTTTTTTTGGAATTCATCTGTCAAAAAAGGGACAAAATGAACAAAAAATGTATTTGTCTGATGCTTTACAGATATTGTGACAATATTGTAGCATGAATTCACAGTGATATTGTGACAGCCTTATTCACAATGGTGAGTGAGGAAGCAACATACACAAGTAACATTACCACTAACAAAACTCTGCAAGGACGTCCTCACACTCTTTTTGAAAGTTAAACCCACAGTCTGAAGAAAATTTAATTTAAACCCAGTAAATGGCAAAGACAGACAAAGATAAAGTGGGCTACTATGAATGTTAATGCGTGTGCCACTACTGTATATTAATAATGTTTATCAAGGAAAAACCATTAGTGGTCTGCCTGAGGGATCCCAGAGAGGAGTCTTGACTAATGAGGAATTTGAAAACTGACAAACGCTACTAAGAAATTATGACTGTCCCACTTAATTTTCTGAGTAGTGTGTCATCAGGAGGTGATGCATTTTAATAACATGCAGAAATGGAGATGTGAGAGGCCGTATTTAAACGGAAGAGCCTTAGTGAAAACTATCAGGAGCATTTGGGACAAAAACTATGTTTAAGTATCTTTTGAATCTTTCTTCACGTAACACTTTAGAAACTGTGTTCTCAATTGTTTGCATTCTTTCTCCTCACTTCTAACTTGCAGACTTGATGCTTAATTAAGATGTTCAGAAGAGTATTAAAGTACAAAGAGAGGC
>CAFUXE010000686.1:21785-35778 GCA_903364295.1 Serranus cabrilla
TCTCTCTCTCTCTCTTACTAGCCAAGCATCATCTCAAAGCAAGTGCATCAAACATTATTCCAGGTGCATTCCTCCCTGGCCAGTCAGATATTTTTCTCAGTTAAGCACTCGCAAAGGAATAATACACTCTGTCTCTGAGCAAAGTCAAAGAACATGTCAAGGACATTAGTCCCAGGGTCTAGATTCCAACTGGATAGAGCATGTTTGGTATAAAGCGGAACAGGATTTTCACAGCATGAATGCATCACTGAGATTCCTGTAGGGAACTGTGTGATACTATCAGACCAACATGAACCAGGATCCCCCGTGGAGGATTTCTGGCACCTTCTTGATTCAGTGCTACACAGCAAAAAAGTAGCATATTTCAACAGCCCTTCTCCATATTTTTCCCGTTTCTCTTTATTCTCCCACCTCGAGTCCCCTTTGAGCAAACCATAATCCCTGTATGCATGTCTTTCACCTATTTCTGTTCCTTTTCTCCTTGTTTTTTGGCTTGAGGATGGATGCTCTGATCAAGGAGAGAGAATTTAAAGCTGGGTAAAATCAAATACAAGCTAACCCACTGTTTTCAACTCCTCAAGTACATGTGCAGTGACAGTGGAATTGCTTTCAAGACAGGCAAAGGAATGATTACAGCGAGCAACAGACAAAGTGAAAACTGAACCATCTGCACACAGAAAACAACACTGAAAGTGTTGGGTGGGTTTGAAAGAAACTTTTTAAAAAGTGGCAGTTTGTTACAAAAAAAAGAAAAACTTTTACGGAAAGCAAAGGCTTCTTCCCCGTCTCATCTGACACCCAACTGATACGGAGCAGTTTTATGTCTTTTTCAGGTCTGTATGTTTCATGCTGCTGCAGCTGCACTATTTGATCCTCAGATGTCAGATGTCAGCACTGTAATGCTGACTGAAGTCTGTATTCTTTAAATCTTACATACATAACTTTACTCTATGCTGTCAGCTGGCTTCACATACTGTATATGCTCATACTTAAGTGGGCCACATTTTCTTATCCAATCAAGCCAACGGCACTCATTTTAATGTATTGTATGGTGAAAAAACATGTGTAAGGACTAGAATGAGCTAACAGAGGAATTTTGCATTACAGGTGGAAAATATATCATATCTGGCTTATACTACTACTACTACTACTACTTCTAGTACTACTACTAATAATAATATTGATAATTTAGATAAATATAACTTTAAAATAAAATCTCCAACTGCTTTAGCATACTTTCCCCGAGTACTTGCTCCACAAAGCCATTCTGATTCACAATTTTTCTTCCAGAAGAAAAATCTTATAAAACTGCTAGTTTAGCTCAATATGGGGGACTTTTATTATGCTTGACTGGCAGGACACCACTGAAATGTAATGCAACGTCAATGACTAATTCTTCAACATTAAGAAATGCAGCTATATTTGCTCTAAAATGTGTTAGCTACATTACATTATACAATGTCATTATTTATCTTACCTTTTATATTTTTTATATATATTGTTCATGCTTATGGGCTTAGATGTGGTTGTACACTATGCAATGGCAATAAAAGGTATTCTCTTCTATTGTATTGAAATCCTCCAGAGAGCAAGGAAGCCATGCTAGAATGTTAATATTGCATTTCTTGCCAGTGCAAAAACCTTTGCCAATTCACATTAAGCATCAATACTAAGCATTTGACACAAAAACTGTTCTACCTTTTTTGTTGCTATGCTTTTAGCATTCCAGATTAAGGAGCACAAGAACAAAAGCAACAAAGCAAGGGACACTTTCATAAGAGCATGGTTGAAAAATTGATATTTTACAGTTCCTTTGATGGCTTTCTGTATAGTATGTTGGGGTATAGGGATTTTTCGAAACAATCTATTATTCATTTTGTCTTTCATGCATTTTCCCATGCACAGGCCTTGTTCACAGAAGCAGTTTGACATGTCAAAGCAGGAAAAGCACAGGTCTAAATAATCAAACAAACGATGGCCGTATTACTCAATGGCTCATTGTCGTGGTTTATGGGGACACTTCAATCGAATGGAGCCATCGTTAATGTTTAAAGTAACACCTGTGCTTTCTCCTGTTGTGGAAAGTCAAAATGTCTGCTGTGAAAAGGCTCAACAGTTGCTTTCACATATATAGTCTGCGGGACTTGGTGGGATTCAGTGGTGAAGTTGCAAATTTGGTTTGCTTTCACACTGTGCTTTATCAAGTGCACAAAGCTTCTAAAAAAATGTCACGCTGTCCTTCATCTATCGGAGAACATGTGAGGGAAAGAGCTTTTTCACTCGGCATTGATCCACTGCATGATTGAATCCACTGTACAGCATTCTGTTACTAAATAATTTGAAGACTCTGTTGTTTTTGTGTGTAGCTACAAGCAACATATGCGATCATGTGACCATATTTCGATAACAGTCTTTACTGTATCTGTCCGTGAGACATTTTTTCACGCCTGCTACTACTGTGTCTCAAATTTCCTCCGAAATACAACTCACAATGCACTTTGTTCTGGCTTCTTTTCTTCGGTTAGGACTGCATTCTCACCTGCAGCAAACCTAAAGGCTAACACATACAAAATTTGTTTTTTAATCTCTCCCAGGCCTAAGAGAGAGCACAACTTATCTGTTCTTGTCACATCATCTGGGCAGAACTTTTTTCTTGTGTGTTGTCTGACAACTATTGTGTGGTTGGCCAGAAATTTGAGTTTGACGTGTGCTGCAGTGTGAGTGCCCTATGAGGACTTTCTTGGAGTTCTGCACTTGGGTTTCTTGAGATGTATGAAATGTCCTGAACAGCACTAACTTGATTCTTGTAGGAAGAAGAACGATTTTTTTCTGTTCTTGCAGAGTATGTAGGGCCCTTAACTCTGGTGCACTCTGGTGAGCCATTTTTTTAGTGGACCAGAGTTTGGTTCTTTGGTCCGGTCCGTACCTTTAAGCATTCAAACCAGCAAAAATCAAAGTGACTATCTTACAAAAAGCACAGCTCAGGTGTGAAGGCCCCTTTTGACACAAAAAAAAAACATAGAGACTGCAAAGTTCTGTTTGATGAAGTCCTAGAGGGTGATGTCCTTTCTCCATCACAACATCCATTCATTGTTTCTATCATTCAAACAACATTGCATTTCTTTACCTATTTTTCAGGCTGACTGGAGACCTGTGGTTAGAAAAGTCATATTCAAAGCCTTTAATTAAAAGGCTCTGCACACCCACACAGCAGTTATCACTTATTCTAGTTGTATGTGACCTTTGCTGAGGTTGAGGTTGGGTTAAACTTTGCTGGAAATTTTCACAGCAGACATTTTGACCTGTCACGGCAGGTAAAACTGATAACATTAACATTGGCTCTGTTCCATGTAAGTGTCCTTGTAGCCCGTGACAGTGACTCATTATACCTAATGAGCGACTGTCCGTCATATTAATAAAACCTGTGCTTTTACTGCGATGACATGTCAAATATGCTGTTAAAAAGGTCCATTACAAAACGGTACAAGCTAATAAGAATGATTGAGGTGTGAGTGTGCTTGCCCTAACAGAACAACCCAATGAATGAAGCATACCCTCTCAGTCCTGAGAGCAGGTCTAATCAGGCAATTAAGTGAAAACACCTGCTTGGGCGGGCCATGGCTGTGTAGAGCTTTAAACCATATTACAATATCATTAAAATAATTTAAACATCCCAAGCAGGTGAAAAGCTTTTTCTTTTTAGAGGAAATATTTTCAGCAAAGGTCAGATTAACAGCATTCTCAGCATGGAAAGGTTAAGATCTACTTAACCCTCCAAAGAATAGTCAGCATCAATATATATGAGAATATCAAATTACTTTGGAGCCATTTATGCTTGAGGCAAGTTTTAAATTGTGTCTGAACCATGATAGTCTCAGCTTTCCAAGACAATTTGAATGGTGCCTTTACAACAATCGGCACAGGTGGGGTGTACAATCACGTAATAAGAACATTTACAATAGTTATACAATGTGAAAGTTATATTGAACAAAATAAAAAGACAGCACCAGACATAATATTGTCATATGTCTACTCAAAAAGGTAATGCATAAGGCTGACTCCGTACTGCACCTGAAATAAATGAAATGGTCCCCTGAATCATATGATGTATTACATTTGATACTGAGTGAGAACTCAACATTTGCAAAAATATACTTCCTTACATCATGTTGGGGACATTACAAACTTACTTCATTTCCTGGAGACATATCCTGACCTAAACTTATACTTGACTAACCTTAACCAATACTTTTCTTTTGTTTTGTCTCTAATTGGAATTGGACAAGCTGTCCCCAGTTAACTCATCTCTATTTACTGTGTCCCCAAAGGTAGCCTTATTCAGGAACACACCTGCACACATTAATTCCTATGTTACCAACAGTGGACTGTTGTTTTACCCAAACCAACTGAGGACTTTTGTTTCTGGTCAAATTGAAAAGAACTGGAACAAAGTATAGTAAACTTTTTATTTTTAAGTTATTTTCCCATAATATTACAGCATATGTGCTTTTTAGGAAATTCCCAACCGGGGACTTGCATGGACTGCACTTTTCACCTAATGAGTGTTTGTGTACTACAAAGACTTTCTGTTTCTTTTTAAAAAAGAAAGAATAATTTAACTTTACTAAATATTGATGACATTAATTTCTCTGTCAAACAAAAATAATTGGTGCCACATTAATGAAAAAATAAATATTTTACCTTCATATTAAAAATAACATTGCTGCATGCATTACTATCAGGGCTGTAGTATTAGCAATACAACTTTAATTATATCACATATACATAAAGTAACCTTTTAAAGATTGATTTCACCAGTGCACTTGTTTTAATGTTCGCTTGGGAGAATCCAAATTTGTGCTATTGTTGGGCATTTTTATGCCTTGTTTGAAATGGTAAAGTACTTATAGAGGACTCCCTTCATCTTCTGGATATATATGTTGTTTTGTATTTGCTCTTAATAACTTCAGTGGGGAAATTTTTTTTGCAATCTTAGGCAGGTTTAGAATTATGTGTTGACTACAGTTTGTTATGGCTGATTGGACATCTTGGTAGGGCACACACACACACACACATATGAATACAGTCAGCTCGTCATGTCAGAGTCAGAGAACAAATGGGCAGAGAACAGCTGCCAGTGTTGCAGCAGACAGTTTTTTTTGTCCCCTTTAGAAATACCATTTGGGATTAGCACAATGGCTGAGCAAAGTGCACAGGTCTTTGTGCGTCTACATGTGTGTTTGTGTGTATGAGGCCGATAGCACACATGTGCTGCTTTTTATTAAAGTTTTATGATGGATGTTACTGTCATTTGGCTGATGCTAGGACTACAACTTTTCTTTTTGTAATTTGTGGAAGCTCCATTGCCCTCCTACGTTGTTAGAAACATTGACAGAAGAGTCAGTGTGTAATGGTGTTCAGTACTTCTGTTTGCAATTTTATAGATTTAATTACACTGCAATCAAAAGCAATTAAATGTCTGCTCTCCAGCAACAATAATAAAGAGGTGTGTCTTATTAATATGCATCAGTGGCAACAGAATTAAGTCCTCGATCAGCATTGGACAGGGGCAGCTGCCATGCACCCACAGGGCAGATGGAATTGGAAGGAAGGAAGAGACAGCAGAGGAGAAAGATAGGGTAGAATGTGAGGCACATGTTTTATATGTGTTCACACGATTTAACACTTCAGTAACTGTGATCATGACTTCCACTGCCCTCTGGCATCATTCTCCTGTTGCCCTACTAACAGCTGTTTGTTGAACACCAAACATGTTGGGGAACACTTTCTGTTTTTGCCCTCTCTCCAGACCATCTATCAGATCTCAGACTTATTAGGTGTCAGATACTGTGTGCTTAATCATCACTGCTAGTCTTGTTTTCTCTGTGTCATTTTGACAAATGAAAAACGGGAAAATGCAGACCTTACTTTATTCCAGGTGATTAATTCCGCCATTGCTGCTTATGCTAGGCTCAGCATTTGCTGACTGATTGACTCCCTGTAGGCAGTAGTGATTACAGTATTTCCACTGTTTGCCCGCTCTGTCATATGTTCACACTCTAAATGGTTTATCATAGCAAGACAAACACAAATGTGTAAATAAATGGTGCCTAGATGTGGACAAAGATGACAATTAGGTTGATCAGTTTGTGTGCCTAGGGTTAGCCCAATAGCATTAAGTATTTTGGGGCTTTTTTTCCATCTGAATTAGCCCCCATCACTCAGCACCAGAGATGGCCCTTTCATAGGTTAAAATAAACTTAGATGAGGGTCTATGAGTAGAGGGAACATGATGTTGAGGGAACTTGTGTTGTGGAACATTGGATAGTGTGAACATAGGGCTGAGGGAACAAAGACTAGAGTGGATATGGGCTTAAGGAACAAAGACTAGAGTGGACATGGGGCCTAAGAACAAAGACTAGAGTGGAAATGGGGCTTAAGGAACAAAGATTGGAGTGGACGTGGGGCAGAGGGAACAAAGACTAGAGTGGACATGGGGCTGAGGTAGCATAGGGCTTAGGGAACTTAGGGCCTCCATTGAATAGTTTGACACACTTTATTTAAAGCAATACAATATGCCAACAGTTTGTGAAATATGCTATTTCTTTTCTCACTGGGGGTTAGATGGGAGGATCAGATCCACCCCTTGTTACTTTTGCTGTTATTCTGGACCTTCCCTTTTTATTTTCTCCTTGTGTTTAAGTGAGTTGTACAGCTCGTGAGAAATGCATGGCTTTTTTTGTTCGAGTTGAAACATTCTCAACTTACGTTGACACGTATTGCCTCAGTTTACACTGCCTTGAGTGAACCTCCTTCTGTTTGCAACCAAACATTGACTTTGTATGCAATTCTAATATCTCCATAATTAACTTAGTGTTTAGTCCGAACACAACTTATGTACCACTGCCAGCCAAGATATGAACAAGGCTCAGTCAGAAAAATCAAGCTCATTGCTTCACTAAAGTGCTTCAATGAACCATTCATCTTTGTACACACTAATTTTGACACGCCATTTAAATGACACATATCTTCTGTCATGAGACCTGTGCAGCATTTCATCCACCCCCTCGGCTTCACCTGCTAAGATCTGCTTTCATGTGTTATATGAATGTATTTAGCTCTAAATAAAAGATATGACTGTGCGGCAACAGCCTGTGAGAGCAGTTGCCAAATCGAAACCAACCTGCCGTGATCATAAATCAGCCTGTTATTCAGATACACTATAAGGCCAAAAGTAGGTTGACAGCCCTGTCAACATGAGGAACAGGATTTCCTGTGAAAGTGTGGTCCATAGAATTTTCCATTTTCTATGTTTGGCGTAGAAGAACTTGGCAAGGCTGCACAGACAACCGACCTCTATCCCATCAAACACCTTTGGGATGAACTACAACAAACTGCCAGCAAGGCCTTATCGCTCAAAATCAGTGCTCGACCTTACTAATCCTTTGTGGCTTTAGAATAAATAGCAGCATACTAATGCCTGTTGATTGTGAAAGAGATGTTAAACAATCACTTGTTTTATTGTGGAATTGCTGTATCATGTCATGTATGTTATGGTTATTAGATTATTTTCTCTCCCCAAATGTCTTCTATCTCCATTTCCTCTTCCAGTCTCCATCTGTATTGTAATCACTGCTGTGCAAAAACATGATCGCAGAAAATCATATGAAATGATGGTTTTAATCAATAGTGTATTTCAGTCTGCTCAGCATTATATTCTGCCTCCCCTACTTCTTGTGTCGCCCAGAGCAGATGCTACCTCTGCTGCCTCTGGGTCCAGACAGAGCCTGGGGACCGTGGCTCCACACAAACACCATAATACCCTCCTTCAGTTCTCCTCTCATCTTCATTGCATCCTCCCATCCCTGTCCCCCCTTTCCTTTCACATCTTCATTTTTTCCTCTCCTCCTACCCGTCCTTTCCAGTCCAGGTGGCGGACTGTGGAATCATATCCTCATTATTGGCCTGTCTATATGATGCCTTGCAGCAACCTGCGCCAATCCACACAAGTGATCATTTCTCACAAACTGCTGGGGGGGAGGTAAAGGAGGAGGAGAAAGGAGTGAGGCTGAAGGCTTAATGCTCTCAATGTATCTCACATCTGTGCCTGTCAGCTTTGCTCCAAAACAGAAGGGGAGGAATAATTTGCATGCCACTTTCACAAAGCTGGGCAACAAACAAATTGCAGCGCATAACGAATTACAGAAGCCATTTGGTGACATTATTTGTATGACAAAGCATGTTAGCTTAACAAACTGGGAGACCTAAAATGAGATTAAAAAGAGGCACATTGTGTAATACCATATAACGTCAGCACACCAAGCTCCAGTTGGCTGTGTGAGAGCATGAAAAAGAAGTGGGTGGACAGGGAAAGTAATATGTGGCCACACAACTTTGGTGTACAATTAGATAAACCAGTTTAAGAAAATGCGTCTGTCCTCTTATCTTATTATTCTACCATCAGGACCTCGAGGTTGATTTGGGATTCAGGGCTCAAGCTCTAAATGTTTGTCTGTTCATTAAAGAGAAGGCAGGTCGCCTGCTTACCTTGGAGTGAACAGAGCAATTGTCTCCCAATCAATACTCTGAACAGGTACCTCATCGCAGCTCATATATAATCAATTTGCCGGAGCATTACAGCTGAACTTCACCTCCATTGCTTTTACACTCTGCTACAAAACAAGCTTTCACGCCTGTCACAGGCAGTCGAACCAAAGTGGTAAATGAATTCTTCAGCCGAATATTCCCAACAGCAGCAGCTGTGCAGAGGCGCCATAAGCTGGCTGCTTTGTACAAACGATGTAATAGAGTGTGGTTGCAGGACAATAAATCATTTTTCATGAGGTTAAAGTCGTAGTCTAAACAAAATCTGTCTTTTGGGTGTCAAACAGTCAACCATAGATCTGAAAAGTGGCTGCAAAGGTGGTTATTTGTAGCAAGCTTGATGAGAGGGGACAGATGATTCGGTCAGTTACAAGTTTTCAAGGTGGGAAAACTGTATCATAGAATCCATAGAAACATGTCACACCTCTACCTTATTCTATATGTATGCTCTTCAGGTATTACAGATCACTGATTTAGCCAGCTTGATGGCAATGTTTAAACCAATCACAAGCCCAGGATGCAGCAACAGTCCCTAGATTCTAGATCCCAACCGTTGAAGGGTGTTGGGTTTGTTAGGTTAGGGCTTGAGGAGTGAAGTTGGCTTAGATTATGGTTAGAATATCAACGTGAACCAATCATAGGCAGAGTAATGTAGAGGTCATGACTTCGCCATTGTTAAAAAAAATGGCTGCCAAGTGCGATGGTTGGGATCTAGCATCAACATTGCAAAAAAGAGGAGAAAGGAGAATGGGAAAGGCAGGGAAATACCAACAGTCTTATGTATCCTAACCTTAACCAAGTAGTCTCGCTTCACTACCTAAACATGTGTAAAACAGCTATCATCATCTTTTAAAAAGCCACAGATCACATTTTGTAGGATATGCTAAAAACGTTTTTGTAAGACATTCAATGAGCCTGTTCATGAGAATATACTGACAAATACAAGTCAAAGGACTTTTTTTTTCTACACATGTAAACTAGAGAAGCAAACATACTTATCTTAACCCAAACCATTTTCTATACGAAGTTTCATTGCCTAAACTTGGACTATCAATTTTGTTTTATTTACTGACTGTGACCATAATCTGGGACCAAATATGTAATCTCTAATCATGAATGAGAATGCAGTTTTGCTGTATGGGAAAGTATTTTTTGCAGACAGGCTTGATCATGTCACACATCCAAAGTCTCTCTTTTTGGTGTCTGTCTGTCTCCCAGTGTGTGCTGTGCTGTGTGACTGTCAGAGCAGTGCCATTTCTCAAGCAATATTGCATTTTCATATCCCTACTTATTGAATATGGACTGTGAAATATGATAAGTGTAAATGTGTGAATAATCAAAATATATGGTTGCGGTGACTGTGGTCGAAATATGTCATCTGGTGACTAATAGTTCTGAACTTTTCATCACATCTCTTTTTAAAACTTTTACTACCTAATCTTTACTACCAGCAGTTCTTTGTGGAGTTCGTTTGGTTTATATGGAATAAATGTGTTATTGCCAAATAAAATGACCATTGGTCATTATTTGTGATGATAGCTCTGAATCAGCCAATGCTATGCTGGTGTCAAACATGACATTAAACTAATGGATGTTCTGAATGTCCTGTCCTATATGCTCTAATGTGTTACTCCGCACAATTAGATTAGTTCATGCAAATTAAAATCCTTTCTCCAGCCACAGCTCACCAATGTTCAGATATTGAAAAAGTCATCATGCCATGAAGTCCAGTTCTGTCATAAAAGTTCAGGAGAATAAAATTGAATGACTGTATTATCCTCATTGGTGTCTTGTATTTGAAATATGCCACAGTGCTACCATTCCCTGCAGTCCCTGTCTGAGTCTGTTAAACTGCCATTCCTTTAAACTACATCTAGTTTGAGATGAAGAATGAGATCTTTGCTCTCTGCCCCGACCACAGCCCAGTCACCGATACCAAACTCTCTCTTATATATCATTAGTATGGTGAGATGTAGTCAGAGCCTGTCCTCTAAAAACATGTTTGCCCACATATCTATGTGTCTCTATTCATCTGTTAGTCTATTTAGCCATTGTCTCTTTCTCTTGTTTCTTTGACTCTGTCTGTTTGCTTTTATGTCTCTGTTTGTTTCTCATATGCCTTTACCTGCTATTGGAACACCATGCATTCATGCAATTTGAAATCAACAGTGGTACGGCGTGACTAATGTTTTGGCTGTAATGACAAATGTAGTTGATTACCTTCTGATATTTAGTGACAGCATTACAATTACTTGAATTAAATGAGGTGTGTCACTCCTTAGCCTTTGTGTAAAGAGCAGACAGCTTAGTGGGGGGTGAGTCATGACGCAAGTAAACCAAATATACTTACGTTAGTCTACACAATGGCTGACAGTGATGTGATCTGCTTTTTTAAATGGAATTATGGAATTATTTTTCCCTCTTTGAGATCATGGATGAGAATAAAGTGGTAAGATGTCGTCTATGTAAAAGTGCAAAAATTGTATCCACATCAAAGGTTAGCAATTCTTATCTTCAGAAGCACCTTGCAAAACAACACGCTAACATGCCACTAGTTGCTAAAGACGCTTGCGGCTGACCATGACGCTAGTTGCTAAAGACACTAATGCTGACCATTGCCACTGCTATTCCATCCAAACAGTCAAAGCTTGACTTTAACTAAAACAAAACTTAACCTAACTAACTAAATTAAAAAAACGTTATTCACAAACCGTGAGCCACGGAAGTAACTTAAAAAATGTAAGTTACGTAAAATGTCGTTTTCCTTTTGTTTCCACACAGGACATGAACCCCTTAGTGAAAGTCCGTCGTTTTTTCGGTGTGTTATTCTCCGCCTTGCTGTAAGTCATTACTACTATAGTCAAACCAGGGAATACCAGGGAATACATGCACACAGCAGGAAAATGGATCCCCATTGACGTTACATTGGTATTGTTTCCGTGCTGGTGGTACATCATTTTCACACATTACATGCCACCAGCATGGAAGTCAGTGTTAAGAGATCATGTTCATTTCAAATAATTTGGTGAGATCAGGCTGAACTAAACAGACTGATCGGCAGGTTTGTTGTGGAAGACATGCAACCGTTAAAGAGTTTAACATTTAAAACATATTGTGTTTTGTTGTTCCAATACTTAGTTGCATCAACATCGTGATAATTGGGCCATTGTAGATAGTTTGACAGTCTTTCCCACATTGTGCCAAAGCAACACTAAAATGAACATAAAAGAAAATAACAAAAAATGTTCCTAGTAATTTAATACATTTATCATGAAGCAACTGGAAATAATTGTAGTAATGAAAATATTTTTTGACAGAAGTAAAAAGAAATTGTCATTAATTACTAATTGTCAACAACTTGCCCAACACTGGAAATCAATAACAAAGAGTAGCTGTACTGTAATTGCTGAGCATCTATCATGACATCATTGCTTGACATTTGATTAAAAAAAAACACATTTCCTCTCATTAAAATGCTGACTTAAACACACTTTATTCATCAGTGCGGTCACAAATATTTGCTGTGATGAAATATGTTGGACCTGCAGCTCTGGGAGTAAAATGCCAAGTCTGGGCTTCCTGGTAGCATCTATACGTCCTGAGGCGGTGGTCAGGATAAAATGGGCTTTACTCAGCACCAATTTAATCCTGCTAAGAGCTGCTGTCTCACAGCATTTCAATTCTTCACGGGAAAAGGCCACAGGAAAAGGTCGATATAGTCGGGGGAATGTTTTGCTGATTATTAAAATGGTTACTTTTAAATGGTTGTGATGATGGTAGCAAAATGAAAGTTTACATTTCTGTCTCTTGCCTCTTTTAGCTGGAGGTGTGTAATTGTGTGAATGAAGCTGTTGTGTTGGGTGATTGTAGAGGCTGTCTTCAAACTAATGGGCCTAAGACAGTGAGGGAATAACTGAAAATGTACCCTTTAAAGGTTAATGTTTGAATTTTGTATATCATTTTCCTACACCAATTAGCAATTCTCTGGAAAAGCAGCCCCCCTACGGCCAAGCCTTTAACCAAAGACTGGTTGGTGGTAGACTCAGCCTTGATTATTAGTCACCCTCTCCTGCATTTGTGGATCATTTTCTCCCTGCATGCATGTAATTATGCTTCATCTGGAGACAGAACCTAAAGCCTCTATGGCAGTGATAAAGGGCTGATAAAAAGCTAAATATATCTTGGGTGAGATTTCATCAATGCATTGATCAGTTGCTCATTATGAACACCTGAGATAAACAGCCCAAAGGAGCCAGCTCAAAGCATCTAATCCACACAAACCCTGCAAACAAAATCCAGGTGGATTAGTGGAGTTTCATTAGGAAGGCCATTAATATTTATAAATTAATTTCACACATTGTTTAACCTGAGATGGTAAAAAGGGCTGCCTCTTTGTGAAATAATCATCAGAGCCCAGGAGGTTCATTAAGCCTCCAACTAATCCAGCAAATCCACCCGCCGACCAAGAACTCTCCAACCTGAACTGTCTTGCTCCTGAATAATAGTGGCACCTGGAGCACCGAGACATTTCTCTGTGTTGTCTCCTGGCTTGCCAGACCTGCCACTCCCAGAGGGGCTCATCTGATCGGACTGATATACAATAACAAGCCAAATGCTCTTATGGATTCTTTTTTTCTGATCTAAATCTACAGTCTGTTCAAAAGTGTAGAGGAAGAATATGCTCGCCCTGCTTATCAGGAATCTCTCTTACTACTGTGACCCTCTTGTCAAATAATGTGCTTTTCCCAACCATAGCCTGAACATCACTGCAGTTTATGACCAATGATTACCCTCCCTCCTAGTTTGATGTGTCAGCCATAAAATGTCATCATTGTAAAAAGCATGAAAGCAACAATAAATGTAGCCTGAAGGAATTAAGCTCAGAGGGAGGGGCCCCTTAAAGCAAGAATCTTGACTGTTGACAGCAGTTGACCAACCAACCCCGCTACATGGGTCATTTAGTAACAGTTCTGGAGTTTTTGACCATGTGACATTATCCTCATCAGCAGATTCATGATGCAAGTTATAGATATTCAAGTCTTCATTATTTTCTAAGCACTTTCATGCTCATGTTGCCATTTTATCTGAGACTATCCTTCCCCCCAAAAAGGACTCCACAGGTCGGCTCCTCTGAATTTAGGTTGTTTGTCCTTTGTGCAGACAGATTCAAACAATTAACATTCTACTTGAGGTCTGTTTGGTCAAGTAGATACATTATCTTATTTACTCCTGTGATTATAATATGGCCACAAACATCTTTCCCAATATAGGTAATTTTATAACTTGATAATTATATATGTTATGATATTGCAGGTTTTCTGGTAATTCAAACAGTCTATATGAAATATCCACATTATAAAGCTTATTTTTGTATGCTCTACACTCTACA
>CAFUXE010000686.1:35810-76413 GCA_903364295.1 Serranus cabrilla
GGGGGGGGGGGTATTATTGTTTCCTGTTTTATTTTGGCCCTCATCTTTGTCTCCCGTTTCAGACACTTTGCTGTCCCTGTGTGTTTCCAGCCCATGTGACTGTCTGCCCCGCCCTGATGGATTCCACCTGCTGTCACCTGTCCCTCGTTAGCATCCTCCTTTCCTCATGTATCTACTTTTGGTGTTCCCTTTTCTCAGTGTCAGTGTGTCATCTCTCTCTCCCTCTCTGTCAAGAAGTCTAGCCAGTTTTATAAAGTTTGTTTCCTATTGTTTTAGTGTTCCTGCTTTATTTTTGGATTTCCCATTTCCTGTGCTGCCTGCTTGTTTTTGGACTGCACCCTGTAAGTGCATCATTTATCACAGAATCAAACAACACAACCTGTTGCCTCCTTGGCATTTTCTGCATGTGCATCCAGGCCTGATAGCAGTTTTTACAAAAAAGCTTAATATGACCCATGTTTATGATAATTGACCTCTAGTGGCTGTTGTAATTATGACAGGAGCCAAGTGGTGGTATGGTGACTAGTATAAAGAGGGACAAAGACCCCAACGGGAGGGGGTAGGTGTGGATGGGTGGTCAAACAAACACAGGAGATTACATCCAGTAAAATTCAAGGAGTCATTTTAAATGACATGCGTGAGTTTAAGTTACACTATGTAAAGTACAAAGTTCTACGTCCTTAGGGTTAGTTCCTAACCCTAACCCTAACCCATAAAATGACTTGTTTTAACCAAAACCTTCATTTCCTAAACCTAACCAAGTGCTTCTGGTGCCTAAATCTAAATCTAAATCTTGGTTTTGTCAAGGCCTAATAAAAAAAAACATATCACACTTGCTTCCAGTTGCCTGTCATACACAAAAACCTATGAGAGAGTAAGAACAAACAACCTATGTGGTCTTTTCAGTTGGAGGTCTTGTGTTATCTCGAGGTGAGACTGTTTAATCCATTCTCCCTGTGACCACTGATATTAAAGCAGATTAGTCTGATCTGACGATAAAAAAAAGACAGGCTGTGTGCTGTGAGTCACTTGGGAGGTATCAATAGAACAACCTTATTCTGGTTGGATATGTTTGTACATAAAATTTTATGCAGAAATGAAATATTAATGCCAAATATTTTTGGCAGGACTGTAAAAATCCTTCACTCTCTTGTCACCAGTGAATTCTGACATGCTGTATAATACATGACAAGCAATGGCAAACCTAATGCGGAGGGTTTGCATTTTTCAGTAATGCTGCTATGTGTGGCAGGATGCAAAAGGTTACAGATTTCACTGCTGAGACTGGGAGGATTTATATTTATCCCCTCAGAGGCAAATCTATCTAATATGACAGTTTAATCCTCTTAGAGACGTATTAACTGTGATCAAAGAAAGGACTTCAGCATTCAAAGTTTCTCTGCAATTTTGCCACCGTCTAGTGCCTTAACTCTTGCCTTAACCCCAACAGCTGATTGTTTTATCCCTCCCGACATACTGTGGCATATAACTAGGAAGGAAATTTAATTTAATTTAAATATACGTTGCCATTTGTATCTAGTGTCTTCACTAATGTTGGGCCACACAATCATATTTTCAGGCTTGCTACTATTTTTTAAGAAATAACTCTCAAGAACATTTTCCAGGAGTCTTACTTGATAATACAGATCAGCACTTTCTAAACAGAACAGTGTTCAAGGTGAGCCCCCATTCATTCCTATGAAAGTTGTTCAGTGGCATGTAAAGCCAACCTCCTGTATTAAATTACCTGGCTCTTCTGCATCTAAGGGCTAGCATCTGGTTTAGCACTCTGAAAAAAAATTACCATATGGCTCTTATAGATTTTCCAAATGTTGTGGTATCTAAAATTAGTATAATGAAAAGAGTCATTTTGAGATGGTTGTTGTGTTAAAAGAAATGTATCCACTGATTTATGGATGCATCTTTCTCCATGTTAGTCTATGGGAACTTTTTGGGCTCAGCAGCATCATGTGACGTTGTAATTCCAGGAGTTGGCGACTACGGAAAATGGCAGTAAAGCCTGGTGCTCTTCTTGGGGGCTAAATTTAACCTGGGTTGTATTACTACTTCTCCATTGATGCAGGGTTCATGAATTGTCTCAGGTTCTTTACAGGTGACAACTACACCCATTACTGCTAACTGCTAATTCATCTGTAATATGAAGAATAATATTTTTCTGTATCCCCTTTCAGTTTGTTAGGAAGAGTCTTAAGGCGGAACGTTTATATTGCTTTGATAGCTTTGGGAGCTAAGTGAAGCTGAGACGGCGGAACTCAAACTTGTGCTACCAGCTAGCTTGCATTAGCAAATATCCTTAGTTTTAAGTCAGTCAACATTAGCAAGACACTCCAGTTTAAATTAAAAAAACGAATTTGCTATTTTATTTTGACAGCACTGGCCACCACTATTCTCTCTATCCAGGACGAGCAGGAACAATGTATTTTGCAGGTTGATTATTTTAAAATCTGTAAAATTAGTACCTAAACTAAACACTATTATTCCTCACTGCTAAAACTACATTAAAGCATATTTTCCCTTTAGCTAGATACATTGATGGAGTCATCAAACAGGATATTGTGTTCAGGACCTCTGGCTGGAATCTTCTGTTGCATATGCAGACAATTAGAGGGCTAATTTTAAAGGCTCTTGATGGTAGCGCTCTGCTGGGACTCGCAGCAAAGCCTGCAGCCCTTCAAGCTGATTGTAGAGAGGAAAAAAAATGGGCTGGATATTTAGGGTTTTTTAATTGGGACTACAGAACACAGCAGGGGGGACGAGACATTAATGATTCAGTCTGATATCCGGCACAGAAGCCTAATCTTTAAAAAGATCTCTCAGATGTTTGGAGGTTCTATACACACTCTCTAAATTCTGGAAGTTTGTCACATGAACTTCTTCACAATGGAATCAGATTGTGTGTTAATCCTAATCTGCTATCTCTGATTTAAAGCAGTGGGCTATTAATATGCATATACAGAAATGTGTAAGTCTGGTAGTTTCATGGAAGAACCTAATACAAGCAGCACATGTGGCAAAAAAAACAAAAACAACACACACACTTTGGCTGCCTGAAGGTGTATCCAAAGAATCACTGGGAGAATTGTACACATAAGACTGATTATAAAAGTGACTGCTTTTATTCTTCTGTTTCAAACACTTCACAGTCCTTTGTTGCGATTAGATTAGATAAGTAATTAAATTCATCATATTCCCTGCATGCTCCGCTATCCTTCGAGGGTTTTTTATCTGAGAGTAGGATGAAAGACAAATATGTAGATACAAGAGGACAGTGTGTGCCAGGATTCTCACAAGCTCTTAATTCAGTACCTGTATATGCCAGGATCAGTGTATGTCCATTATGTATTCTGTCATTTGACTTGAACTGACCACCAGGGGAGAGATGTGGAGATGTAGAGAAGCAGTTTTTTTTCCTCCAGGCCAGACTCACCTTTTCTGTCTTACAGAAGAAATGCATTTAATCTTATCACTGTCTTTGGCTCACTTATTTCATTCCCTTGACTGACTACACCCTCAAGCAAGACGAGGCGCAAGGGCAGGTGCAGTGTTACCTGCATACAAAAGAAGAAGAGTGTGTAAAAGGTGTTGGAAAGAAGGCCTTTTTTTCCTGATTTGTAAGCATATATCATCCCCCATTTATCCTTGTGGGTGGGCAAAATGTCTCATCAAGATATGCTCTTTGTACTATTATTGCACTTATATCAAATCAATATATTATGTATTTTTTAATGTTTAAAGTCAAACACACATTGGACAAAACTGTACACCACTCCAAGTATTCTAATTTGAATGACAGTGTCCCTGTGTGATGTTGTGTCAAATTTTAGGGGACCAAGCCTGGGGCCAGATAAAGGCACTGGTCCCCATGTTACACAGACATATTTAGTCATTCCTTACCCAAAAAACTGGATACAAAATACAAGAGTAAAAACTCAGGACGAGATCAGAGTTTGATGCATTTAGAGTTTATTCCCGTACAGAAGACATAAACTTGAGTCAATTGTCCGAACCAGGATTGACTGAAAAATCTATGTTTGGTTAGGTTCATTTATACCATTTAGTCCATCCAGTTTGGTCTACAGGTTACTGTCCGACTGTGCGTATAACAATGTGTGTGTGTGTGTGTGTGTGTTCGCTGGGGTCTGTACTTCTCCCTCAGTCTCACTCTCTGATGCCTTATTCTTGCACTCTCTGTCTTTACACTTCTCACAACACAGGTTAAGAGTGAGCAAACCTCTTTTCATCACACATACATGCTTCACACACATTATCACACTTATTTATTAAAATCAGTTATATATATTAACATAAACTTAACATTCCATGCATATTTTTCTTCCACAGTGGCTTGGTTGGCAGTAATATTATGATAAAACTCACTGACTCAAATCAGTTGTAAAATATAAAAATTGTTAGTCTCTTTAAAGCCCATTTTAGACTGCTGTTTCAAGCAGCAATATTTACGCCTCTGTAACGTCTTGCATGCAATCTGAACGCACCACAGGTGTGATGGGGGGACCAAGTGATCCTGGCTCTGTATCGCCTTCGGAGGTAGCAACAGAGGTGTTAAATTGGCGAGACTGTGCGAGGCATGATCAATGTATCTGGTAGGAAAGAACAAATTTGGACCACATCATCAGAAACAAGCCTCTAACTTGAGTCCATTAGTAATCAAATCATGTTCAGCAACATGCAAAGAACTTTGCTTGAGTTTGTGCAAACTCTACAGTGAGGAACAGCACAAACTGCAGTTCTTCCTGTGCAGCACTTTATCACTGTGCTACTGCGCTGCTCTGCCACTGCTCCGCTACACGCCACTACGTCTCCTCCCACTTTGTTCTGCGAAGCCAGATTACAATGTGAATAAACGCCAATATTATACCGTTGCGGGATCAGTATGAACACCGTCAGAGCTTGTTACTTGTACCACTTAAATGATACATTTTATTTTAAAAGGGACGTGAAAGTCTCACTTTTTCAGTGTTGGGGATCTACTCACAAACTGACAACCCAGTCATTTTTTGTGGGCAGCCTGGATGAGAAAATAATGGGATTCAACAAGCAGATTCGGCTCCCCTTCCTATGTCACATGCAAGCCTATTAGAATATACCGCCTCATATCTGAGTATTTCCTCCAACTGCTTGAGAAAGAAGCTTTGCAAATGTGCACCATATTTTTTTTCACAAGCCAATATGAGCAGTCTGGACCTTTTCAGGAGGGGAGCTTAAAGAGACAGGTATTGAAACTGAGCAATTCAGACACAGGGTGAACACAGGTGGAGAGTGTAGACCAGGGGTGCCGAATCCTGGTCTTCGAGAGCCCCTATCCTGCATGTTTTAGATGTTTCCCTCTTCCAACACACCTGATTCAAATGATCAGGATCGTTATCAGGCTTGTGCAGAGCCGATGAGCTGATCATTTGAATCAGGTGTGTTGGAAGAGGGAAACATCTGAAACTTGCAGGATAGGGGCTCGCGAGGACCAGGATTGGGCACCCCTGATGTAGACTATACAAAAATAGGCTTAACCATGTGGTTATTTCAGAGAGACTATTTATTTATTGAATTACCAGAAAACCTGTGACATCATAATATATATAATTATCAACTTATAAAATTACCTGTATTTGGATAGATGATTTTGAAAAGAAAGAAAAATGTCTACTTGCCCCAAATGACCTGAAACAGAATGTTAATTCTTTAAATCTGTCTGCACAAAGGACAAAACATTGTGTTCTTTCCAGGACAGCAGCATCATTACATGGAAGTATTTGTATGAAAATACTGGCTTGATTTTTCTCATTATGGATAACAATAGGAAGTTTTTGCGAGTCAGATGGGGAACCGATTGCAATTTCTTCTGTCGGTCTCAAGAGCATTGTTATTACTCCACTCAGCCACTTTGTTTATGCCATGTTGGTGCAGCACAGGGTTGGCAGAGTTATTAAGCGGATATATTAGAACCTTATTATCTGAATACTTCACAATCTATGGATTTGATGTATCTGTCCACAACCCTGGGGGACTGAAAAATTGGTTGTGATGCAGATGAAAGTTTTTTTTTTTACATCTTTGCAAGCTGAACTCTATTAGTGAGAAAAATAGGAATACCAATTGATCATTATCAGCTGGCATGAATCAAATTTTCTGAAAAAAAAAGAAAAAATCTGCTGTACACATTTAGCACCAGTGCTGTTTACATGCAAATAATCCCTTAACCGTTAAAAGAGAAGGACAGTGTAAGCAGTAGAGACAAGTAATTAAGGAACAATGATATAAAATAAGGAAGAGCAAGGAAAAATCAAAGAGAGCAACAAAATGAAGTGAGGAGAAAGAGGATAGGGGACAATGCAAGGACAGTACAATTTTGGGGACAAGACATTCTAGATTCATGCTTTACAAGCTCTTGTACCAACACAAGTTCCCTCTTCTTCATCTGACATAAATAGGCCGTCCAACTAAACTATATCACCGCACTTGCAAAAGGAATGTTACACACATGCCAGCATGCATAATTAATGAATGGACCTCTTGGTTGGTTATTCTCAGACTCCAAGGACTGCAGCAGAAGGCCATACTGCTGCAGAGGACTTTCATCCAAATGGTGCTGGTGCACTTGATGGAAATCACATGTAGATTCAAACACTAACATGCATATCTTGGGAAAACATTTGGGAATTTCCATCATCTCGATGGCTGGTGTTGGTTCCTGCATGCCACCATGGGCACCGAGGGGAGGGCCGTCAAGTGCTGGTCTCTGCTTGTTCCAACTTGAAGAAAGCCCCTCAGAGGGCACTCTGAACCTACTTTTCCCCTAGCTTCTAGTCTAGCTTCTAGGTTTGAAATTAGCATTTCCACCCAAGAAAAACACGTACTTTAATAAAAATTGAAATAGCTGGGAGGCTACAATAAAGGTGATTGTCAGCCAGACATGTTCTAAATGTCACATTTTTTCTGAAGCAGTTGAATTTGCTACCCTCCTTTCATTTCTTTTTATTGTGCAATCACTCAAAGAACACTTGGTGGAAGTGATTGATTCTGTATCTTGACAATATCATTTGTTTACATGTCAGTGTTTTAATTTACAGTGAAAAACCAGACCAACAAAGCAGAGAAGACCTTTCTTTAATCTTACTTTCGAGGGCATTGAATTGCCAACAAAATGCCAAGGGTTCAGCAGGGAGATGGAGCTCATGAATTTTTCATGTATTCCCTAATGTCAAACACTTCCACTGGTGGAGATCCTCAATCTTGACTGTTGAAGAAAATGTTGCGATTAGTTCTTCAGTATTGCATGACTTCTCACTGTAACATGAAGCCACACAGCTGTAAAATCAAAACATTTTCGTGATCTGGCCATGAATTGCAAAGCAGTCTGAATGGCTGCTGAAATTAGCTGTCGTCCGCTCACCACTGGGTAGATTTTCTTCTGACACACATAAATGCATATACATATGCTATGTTGTCATATTATGTGCTTTTGCTGCAGATGTTCCTTCTAATGAATATGAGGAGGTGAAAAGGTGAACTAAAGTTGCTTTAAACTAGGACAGCCAGTGTCCTCATGAGAGAAAATGCCTCTAACCCTCATTGTTGTATTCGCTTGATTAGTTGCCTGCTATATCTGAAAATGAACCCCACATTTGTCGATGTGAGCATTTTGAAAATGTGGGAAAATATAATATATCCATATTTCACATACTTTATAACTTGGGTATGGAATTTAACGTAAAAATACAGACTTTTGGTTTCACTTGGGACATGAACACTAGTCTCCTAGGTCAAAGTCCTGTTTGTTTGACAGCTCCATCTTCCCCAACCTCCTGCAGATTTTTGACTTACAGTATGTTGCCTCACTTCCTTCCTTTGAGGAGTACCCATAAATGTCATTATGGGTTGTAATACACAGCACCTCCTGGCTCATGATTTTGTGGGTTATATAAAAAATGATGGCGCTTTACTTTTCGTAGATTGAGGGATATATAAGTGAAACGCTAAGCAGACAAACCTTGTTCCAAAACAGAAGAGAATCTGCGGTTTGCTTTTACTTTCGTTGAGCCGGGGAGGAGTGGCCATGTTTGAGCGTTTACAAACAGTGAGCAGTAATTCCTGCATAGCATGCCTTTAACGCTTCTTGGAAATGCACACTGCAGACACAATACATGAACTAAACTTGACTAGGATCAGATTTGAGACTTTATTGGAGTCATCAATCATCTATGATTGATAGGAAATTGTTTTTTATGCATGCTCACAAAAAACAGGCCAGCACAGCAACATGCATAGCAGTGACAGTGATGAAACTTGACTTTCTATATCCAGTAACTTATCAATGTTATGATATACTGAACCTTTGAAACTTCAGTTCTGTGTGTCTTACAGTCAAGAAGTAAAAACTTGAATCCCTGCCTATTCCAGTCAAGCACTAATGTTAGGCTAACATGGTTTTACGGGCTGGGATCTCATGTATACTATGAATTCAAAAGAGAACATGTTCTCCAGTGGGTTATAGTAATGAATAAATTATTTATCTGTGTGGAAAGGCTCTTTTTACACTATATCCAGAAGCCGAACACACAGAAATATTCAGTTTAAAGTTGGACACCTGCAGCTCAGAGCAACTGTACAGAAAAGGTCATTATCTATTATTTATGCTTGAAGTCTTGAAGAGGAATATATGCTCTTTTGGAGATTACTTCTCTGTTCTCTCCAGGTAATGACAACGATTCATCACTGAAAGCACAAGGGAGAGGAATAATGAATCATTGAGCTTTTCTTTTGCGTTGTTTTCTATCCCATGTGTATTTTTAAGTCAGTATCATGACAACAAACACAGTTTATTGTATATACTGTGGTCTTCAACTCAATGTAATGTTGAATGCAGGGAGGGCTGTGAGTGCATTTCCAAAGATGACGCATTTGTTAGTCTGTACATGTGTTTTTATCTTTCAGTGGTATGTCTGCTCTAATATTGCTTTGCTTTCTCCAAGGAAATTTCCAGAAACACGTTCTCATTTCTGTTCTCTCTAACCCAACTCCATAGGGGCTTGGATGTTTGATATAAGTTCTATTTTTGGACTCATTTTTCTCTCCCTTGTGGAGATTTGTTGTTGGCATTAGAGACCGTGTTCTGCGGTTTGTTTACACCTATCTGGCCCAACTTGTTGAGTTGTATCAGGGGTAAATAACATCCTTGGACTTTCAGCTGAAATCATTTTCCCATTTGATGAATGGGCCTATGTGGTCTTGCTGCTTGTCTCTGAGCGTTTGTTTTTTTAAATCCAAATGCACAAACAGTGTAGTGAACCACTTCAATAGATTTGCAATTATAGCTACCTTTATAAGTTTTGTTATGTCCATGTGAGAGAGGTATAGAATAAATGATTTGGTAAATTTTGAAACTGTCTATACTAAACACAAATAGCGTACAATAATCCAAAAGATAGTGGTAATTGTTAATAAATAAATCTAAAAAGATGACATTTCAATCACAATAGCTCATAGGAAACCACATTGCTGGATACAAGAAATCTCTAGTAGACTACAGAGGCCTGTGCTGCAAACAGAATGGGGATTTTTATCTTGTGACCATCCACAATGATAGATCATATAAAAAATAACATTGGGTAGAAGATGTTCCATCACATTATTTGTGCTTTCCTGAATAATGAAATTGGACTCAGACACATCCCTAACTGAAATGCATGATATTTTACACACTATTTTGTCCATCTCTGGTAAAAAAAAAAAACAACTCAAAATCTCAAAGTTTCAAGGAAAAAAAGCGCTTTTATTCTCATCTTCTATCCTGCTGGCAACCACTACGGTCTGTGCCACTGTAGAGGTCAGTCAGACTTTATATGTCAGCGGGGGCCTCGGTTTGAAATGATCATGAAAAATAACAAGGCAGACATCTCCCACTTTGACTTTCTTCAGCCCCACCATTACCTGAGCCCAGCCCCTGCAAATCATAAATGAAGGTCATTGCTGCTCTGTTTCTTCGAAATTGGCAAGCAAGGGCAGTCACCGCTTGAGAGTCACCACACTAACATTCACACATGGAGGTGTCCAGGAATACAATGTTTCTACAATCTAAGTGAGGCACTTTTTCATGCATACATTCCTTCAATATCATGCTTCTGTGTTAGTTATCTGCAGAATCTCATTCAGATGAAGAAGGGATGACAGCTACTTCTATCCCAGTCCATTTGCGGAAAAAAAAGAGGCTCTCACCTGGAGGAGCCGATAAAATTAGTAATTTAGTTGGATTTTCATTGGACCTTTAACTCGCACGGTTATTACTTTCAATAAGCCTACTCATCTGCTCAGCTCAGACTGGAAATCCTTGCCTTCTATCCTCTTCACTTTAGACTTATTCATAAGGGGTTGGACGCCATTGTTATGAAATGGAACCATTTCATATTACTACGTTCCATTACTGTGTCTACATTCTATTACGACTCCCACCTGTCCTGCCGGGAAAGTCATTTATTTTTGACGGAGCAGGGAGAATGGAAGTCTGCAGTCTTACAGAAATAAAATGAGCTCTTTTTAGTATCAGACTGTGGGTCTCCCTTCTACAGAGACTGCTCCTCTTCAAACACAACTGTTTCTTTTTACTTACTGACTCATATTACACCATATGTGTAGCTAATTCTGACAATGGGTCGCATTTGTCTTTTTTTATTTTTATGGGATCTGGCCTGAAATCTTTTCCTGCTGTATTATTTAGCATGTATTGTTCATTCTGAATAATTATATTAGGTTTCAATCACAATATCCCCCCTGTGTTAATTGCTCAGATAAGTAAAAGAGGAGATAAAACTCTTTAATAAACTGCTGCGTTATTTGGCTTTTATGATGCTAATTAAAAGAACCAACCTTCTGTTTTCTAATTTAACAGTGTGTCTTATCTTCAAAGTTGTTACATCTTTTTGATGCCACTAGTTTCCTAGTGTCGTGTGGAAATCTAAATAAAGTGTCTCAAAAACATCTGAAATACAAATGTTGATCTTCTAATACGCAGGACAGGCAGATAATAGGGGCAAAATATTCAAGCTTTCTGATTAGTAAGTAAGTAACAGCCAAGTTCAGCCCTCTCTTTTTATCTATCTAACCCAACTTGTTAAGATGCGATGCATTGATGGACCCTGAGCCCATTTCTCTTTTCAGTGATGATTGGACAGACCCAATGTCACCAACCCTTAAGTAATGTTTGTTCTTTCCAGTCCATGGCAGTTGTGTCTTTGAGTCAATTGTGAAATATGGTCACGATCTGCTCTTCTGTTCCTGACATGTTGATTGATGCCACTGTGAAGTTGACCTTTAATCTTTTGGATATACGGTGCATTTATTCATGATTTCATCCTAAATGTTTTAATAATAATTGTAGAAATTCTTGATTTATGGCCAAAAAAATGCATTGTGTGAGGTCATAATGACCTTGAATTTGGATCTCCAAAATCTAGTCAGTCCCAGTGAACATTAGCGCAGCTCTTCAGAAAATTTCCCTCAAGCTGTTTCTGAGATATCATGTTAATGAGAATAGAATGAACATAAGGTCACAGTGACTTTGTCCTTGACCCCAAAATCAATATAGTTTATCCTTGAAGTCGAGTGGGCGTTTCACTAAGTTTTAAGAGAAATCCTCCTTGCATTCCTGAGGTATTGCACTCACAAGAATGTAACTGAAGGATGGACAGAGGGGTAGGCGGACAACCTGACAACATAATGCCTCCGCATCAGCGCGGCATGCCACCCACTGAAACATAATTTAAATTGTAACCCAGAATTCTGGAAAAAAACAACCTCTACACAAATGTGGCCCAGTTTTTTCCTAGACACCCAGGTGTCTCTGCGACTTAAAAAACCTTAGCTCAAAGATGATACGAGCTTGACTTGTTGTTGCTTCTGTATAAGTAGAGAAAAGTCTGACTTCCCTAGACTCTCTGTTAGGGGACACATTCCCAAGTGGCTGTGGGGTTTGGAGTCTGATTTCAGCATGTTTTGTCTCCATCTGACTGAGATGGAGCCTCGGAGGGAAACATCTCCCCAGGGAGTGTGGGCGACAGGGTGGAAGTCAGCGGGAGGACGTTTGACAAGACTTACAGGAGCAGCACAAGACTGTTGTGAGTGTGAGTCTGAAAACATTCCAGTCCGCATGTGGTTCTAAGATTGATTGTATCATTGATGGTTTTAATTACTGTGTTTTTGTGGAAGGATTTGCTTGGAAACAGTCCCAATGATTTCTATGATATCTGTATTTCTCACTTCAAGTTGCCTTTTTTTCCAATTGTGACATGCTGAGTTCAGGGTGGAAACAAATATTTTACATTGTGACAGCATTCTACTCTTTCTAACATCTGAATATGCACTGAGGACAACTCTGCCTCCTTAACTAATATTCCTATCCATCCACCAATCAATCGGTCAAATTTGTCTCGCTTGCCTCAGTGTCCTGACTGATGCAGAGGGTCTTGTCCATGTGGTCAGGATCATTGCTGGTGCCATTTTTGTCACCTTTAGTAAAATGGAAAGGTAAATTCCAGCCGGCAGCTTTGCTGAGTGCTCACCATCATCTCTGAATTGTCCAGCACTGTGCAGCAGTAAGATATTGGATGTTTATTATCTCCTTTATTGTCATCAATGGCCGTACTACTTTTCTGTCCTTTAATTCGCTCCACTAATGTTTACAAGGAAACCTCAATCTTAAAGGTGCTTGTCAAGGCAAATATTGCTTGTTTAAGAAGAATGTAAATGGACATAATCCAATCCAATGTAGAACAGATAATTTGTGTGTTAAATTAAGACGTTAAATACTTCCTGCAGAATAAAAAAATAAATCCATGAATATCACAGCACAGTTCCACACTTCAGTTAAATGTTTCTGTGTCTGGCTATGGGCTTTGGAACTCCAGTGATAGTGTCGCCCCATTACAATATTTAAACATTTATAAGTCCTCACTAGTTGGGTGACTGTCCTGCCACCATATTTTATAATTACAAGCGTCTGGATAAACTGATTCAAACTTAAGTATAAATACCCTATAATTGCTGCAGTAGTTGACAGGAACATAGAAGACACTTACCTTGAAACACTTCCCAGCTTGTGACTTCCAGTCACATCCACCTACACAAAGTTTTTAGGATTCCAACAATGCGTGCCAATTAATGCTGAACGCAGCCTGCTGAAACGATTACTTAAATAAAGTTATGGCCATTAGCGCCTGCTGATCCATGAGTGTTTACGTTCTCATTACTGCCGTCTATTCATCCCCGAGACAGCTGTGGAGGATGTTTACTGACCTGTGATTTGTTAGAGGGGAAACAATTGCTGCCTTTAAATTAGACGTGGACACCGCGGCTGCTTTAATATGGCTGATAGACACTGATACTGCTAATTTTATTTACCAAATTTGAGAAATACCTCTGTTTTGCTAAGATTTTCTTACATTTGGTCCCTGTTTATATGAAAGTGATAAAGAACGTTGTATATCGTCTTCTGGAGAGGAGATATAGAGAAGACCAAGAACAATATCTTTTCAAACAGATGTATTGAAAAGCACATTTCTCTAGCTGTCATAATTCTGTTGTTTTTTATCTGTGATTTACAGAAACATCGCAGACTAGTATTTGAACGTAAGGGTGCAGAAGTTGATGGGTTCAGCGTTTAGAGTAATAGCCTTCATTGCTTGATCCTATTCAAAGCAAATTCCATCCAGCTGATTACATTAAACAAACATTAACACCAAAAAAAACAAATTAATTTCTATCCATATATGTTTCTCTCCTGCTTGGATTTTTTTCTCCTTCCACTTCTTTCTCCCATCTGTCTTTATGCCAACAATGTGAACAATGGAAAGGGTTTTAGCATGAGTCAATAAATCCTAATCTCTGCACCAGCACCTCAGGGGGGGAAAAAATGAAGTGTGAAATTATGACTTGCTTGCTGGTTTCCATTTTTCCTATAGGAGAACAAACAGTCAAACAAAGCAGTGACTAATGTTTTAATATCACATCAGCTCCCTTTTTGATGACACTAATAACTCAAGTTTTCATTTTGCTCACCAGTGTTGCATACATTTAAGCAACCTTTCTGTTTTTTCCCCCTGTATGATATAACTGAAAATACACATGTCTGTTTGCTTTTTATTCTCAAAGTATCCATCCTTCCATATGCTCGTCAATACATCCCACTCACTAAAGTACACTAAGAGCTGTACAGTATGTTGCTTCTTACCGTCCTCCTACACTGAGCTGTGTGTGCTCTGTACTGTTTCTCCATCCATATATCGCACCGACATCAATCAAATGCCTTCATTTCCAACCTCCATTGTGTTGCCAGTGTGTGCTCTGCATGCAAAGTCAGTGGGTTGAGTTTAGGACTGTGAACATTGTATTTAACCTGTTTCAGAAAGAGTGTGCTTTATAAAAGAACTCTAAACTGTTGGTGAACAGTTTCCTGTTATTGAAAGCTGTGTTTTATTTTATTGCTCAGAGCATTTATACACGCTAGACTAGAAATGTAGAATTTTACAAAACACGCATTTAAATGGCTTATTGACCTGCGTCCAAACCATCCTTTGTGTCTGCAAATTTTTGTAATTGCCAACACTTTTAATTTTTAATAAGTAGTCAAATGTTTTATTTGTCCCTTTGTCTGCATATGATGGAAGTGAATGGGAGGTGAATATTCCCCAATGTTAATTTTTTGTATGTGTGACCTCATATATCTCACTCTCATTAACACAGGTGTGGATTTATCTACATCGTCGATACACAATGGAGAGTTCACCCTTTACCTCACATGCCATCCACCTTTACACGGCCTTCACACCTCAGTGCTTCTTTAGAAGGCCGAATAGCTAATAAGGGAGACACGAGCTCTCAACAACACAACTGCATAAATCTGTTTTCCAACCTCAAAAGTACATCCAGGCTGTACATAATGATTTCTTTCTAATTTGTCCTTGCAGCATTGGTACCGAAAGGAATTTAAGGCTTAACTCTGACTCCCTAAGCAATAAGTACTAGTCCCTCTGACAACAATTACCCAAGAAATCTGGTCTCCAGATGACCACATACTATATATCCTGTTATCATTATCACTGCAGCAGCAAAATTCACAACCACCCGTCCTACTCTTGCCATTAAAGCTGCAAGGTTAAGGGCTTATCTAAGTCACATAAAAGTCTTAATAGTTCATTTTATTGGCTTTAATAGCTTCTTTACATATGACACCATACATTACAACGCTCTCCAGACGGAGGGCAGGCAACTAGGGGTGGCTCTGTGTTGGTAAACAGTGGAGCGGCCGATCTGGGTTGGGAGCGAGTTGCTGCTTGCTATGCAAGTGTATAAGAAGTAACACTAAAACAGTAAATTCTGATTAGCTTGAAATCCACAAAAACAAATCTGAAACAACATCAGGAGAATCTATGAAGCTGTTTAGTCGTCAGACCCTGCTGGCCGATGCTACTCTGTGATTTACTATGGTTTATTTTTCCAGCCTTTGAAAAGTAACTTAATCAATTTCATGGTATTAACAGACCCACATGTGGGAATACCATACACCCATACAATCTTGAATTAAGTGAGTGTACATCTGTCATTCTTTCCAAAATCAATTCATGCCCCCAGGCTGCAGTTTCCACACCAGCAGTGTCAGCCATTGTTCCCCTTACGTCTGACATTGACAGAACACATGACCCATAACCATGATCAGAAATATAATCATTGGAACATGAACATAAAAAAAGTTATAGATATGTTTTCTGATATGCCAGTGGTTCAGGTTTTGTTTGGTTTCAGCAAATGTAGCGGTACCTGTTTCCCCGTTCTACTTAACTGCCAAATATTCCACTTGTGTGCATTGTGAGTGAAAGTCCATGAGGACAATAAAACTTTAGCAGTTCAGCCTGTTTAAAATTCATTACTGTCCACAAACAACAACAACAACACAAACAACCCAATTACTTGGTTAGGTTTAGGAAAAGGTCACAGGACACAAACAGCAACTTTCTGGATGAAAGTTCTTTGATTAACCCATCCATTCACCTTGTTCTCCTCCCTACATGGACTTTGTCGCTCTTTGTTCTAGGTCACTTGACTATCTCTTTTGCTCTCGTCATATGTGTTACAGCATCAACAGTATAATAAATATGTGTCATATTATTCAGCTTGCACAGACTTAATTCACTATCTTAAATCGATTTGAAAATGTTTGGACAGCTCCAATATTTGTCAACCCCGTTATGATTTGAGTATGGACTTCCACCTTCCAATTTTTCATTTGAAACCACATCACAGCTGCCAATACTGAATCATACGGTCCTTCAAGGCAGGTAAAAAAAAAAAAACCCATCATTTTTGGGTGACAGACCTGTTCAAAAGATATTTCATTTCATTGATGCAACACCTGAAAGGACCTTTGCAGACTAACATTAAAGTAAATCCCTTTGATGACAAATGAACAGAAGATCTCAGATGATCCAGTACAAAGTGGTACATGTTGGTAGACTGAACCCAACATTGGCTCTGCAGTGTATGTGCTCTCTGTGTCCACTGTGTTGAGGGATCCTTTGCTCATCATGTTTAGCTCAGCCAAAAAGTTCAAATGTTTTTGCTGTTCATAACTCATTGCTATTCTGACAGTTTGCTGTCCTGGCTCCCTTTGATTTGGAGCTGGTAATCAAAGTTAGAAAGCCATAGTCAAATCAAACGTACAGCAAGTCATTGTGTTATAGTAATAGCTATGGAAATCATTTACGAAGTTTAAAAAAGAAAAGTGGTCAGCTCAAGGCCTGGGTGGCAGAATTTAGCAGCATGAAGCACATGGAGGAAATTGGATATTAGATTGCTCAGAAACCACAACCTAGACTTACGGCAACCTTTCCCTCAAACCATGTAAGTGACCTGCTGGCACAGAAACCCTGAGAAGATTTCATTCTCTGAAAGGAATTCAAACTGATTGTAATGTGAAGCATGTGGAATGATCGGAGAATAGATGTGAGGCTGCTGAGAAAAGTGGGTACTTAGATACTGGCACAGCACTGGTGTGAAATTTGAAATGTTAAATTACAGTCTTTGCAGTGCCTTGTGATAGCAGACACCTGTAGTCACAACCAAACTGTGAGATATTTCATTTAAATGAACATATGGATATCGCCTGAATTAAGACATGGTCACGCTTTAAAACCCAATTTCTTTGCTTTTGCTTGTATTTTTTTATAGATAGCAGAGAGGAAGTGTGTGTTGGCGTGTGTGGTAAAATTATATGCGTCTGTTTTGGTCTTTGTCACCTGGTTAAATGAATTTATTGACTCCCTCTCACTCACTGCAGGAAATTGATTTAGCCCCAGAAATATTTAATTACAAACTTCATCTTGGTTAATACTGCAAAGAGAAAGTTATATGAGGATAAACAGGCACTCTGGCTAATTGGAAATTAATCATTAGAACATGGTTAGAATGAGATAGGTTCCCGTGTCTCTGTCTGTTTGTCAGTCTTTGCCTGTCTCTGTGCTCTAATCCCTAATTAAGCCTTTTATAAATTCAGGCATTGGGCTGTACATACGTGTTACTGCAGATTAAGTATTATTAGATATTTTTCGACAGATCTTTAATTGGATTGAGAATTGCAATATTTTTAAATCCTATGAGACATGTTAACATGTATGGATTTTGCAAGGGGAATCAGAGAGTGGGAGGGCGGTAAGATGTGTAAATAGCAACGACGAGACAAAAGGTTAGAACTATTAATCTGTCTCCCTGTGTGTTTTTCCCTCTCTTGTGTTTCTCCTCTGCTTCTTACCTGTTTCCCAGTGTTGTGTGTGTGGAGGGCGTGGCTTCTTTGGTTTCCCTCCACTTCAGAGTCCACACCTGTGTCTCATCATCTCATTATCAGCCACACAACAAGAACCCTGGTCTTTCCACTTCTTGGTGCCAGATAGTTTTCACTTCTGGGGTCTATTTCTAAGACCAACCTAACAATAAATAACTATCTACATTAGAAAATATACCATATTCTACAAGAAATATTTGTCACATTTGTTAAATAGTTGATGAACTTGCTGCAGCTGGCTCGTTAGTAAACATTTAAAGATACCATTTTTTTAAGCATGTCTTTTTAGATAATAAAGAGTTACTAAAAAGTACTTTAAACATTTTAGAATGCTCAATCCACTGTGAAATGCACACAGCCTCTTTTCAGTAACGAGTCATCAGGACTTCAGGATCTCTCCATAGTATGTGCCACATTATGATCATTCCCCGGCTGCATTGATGGTGCAGAGATGCCGAGAGCGCAGATTTGGAAGACCTGGAAAAAGAAATCTAGGGGCTTGAGGGTGGGGTGATTAAAAAGACAGGCTTTGTTTTTGTTTTTACAATGTCCCCTTTACTTTTCATTTATATAGTAAAGGTATATGATAATAAATGAATGCATTTCAAGCTAGCTGGGTTGTGTTTACTATACAGGCAAATCCAGGTTTTACCTTGACAGACTTTTTTTCTCTGATCTAAAAATCTGTCACTACATCTAATTATATTTGTTTGCTTAGTGTATTTTAAGATGGTAATGAGGTGTTCTATCCAATTAGCAGCTGTGTCAACAGAGATGCAACACTCTGTTTGATTAGGCCAAACTCTTCAATTCACCCTCTATTGTTCACTGCTAACTGTCACAAGCCAGTTTGGCCTTAAGGTTCTTGGCTCGAAGATAGCTCTAAGGTTGCATGGTCAAAAAAAACAGGATAATACAAATTGTCTGTAGCCGTTCACAAAGTGTTTGTTGTTCTTCATTCTTCATCACTTTCATCTGAAATGTAATTACGCTTATAAGAATATAATATATTCTAAACATGCAGGCAGTTCAGCTCCCCTTTGTACTGGCACAGCAGGGTTGGGAGTTGATGGAGAGACCGAGCTGAAAGGAATCCTTTGTGCGAGAGACTTTGAGCTAAACTTCACACTGCGGTAGAGCTTCTGGGGTTGTCTCAAAGGGATATGCAGACAAACAAAATTCCTAATTAGTTGCATAATATGCCAATCGATTTAAGTGTTGTAAATCCTGCTTGGGCAGACCTAGTCCTCGGCAGCAGTTACACACCTGCAGTTAAACGGCAGTGTGGTGTGCTTCACAACCTCATCCAATTCCTAAGTAGACATTTTATCTTTGAATACAACACAGAATGTAAGCTTTCGTGGACTCAGCTCTTTTTTAAAACAGGCTATTTTCTCAGCAAGTTACCATGTGGATATTAGATCTCAGTGAATGTGCATGCTTTTGTGGTCAGTGCACCACAGGTATCAAATGGTTTGCTTAAATAGAATATTTGGAAATGCATCTTGGCTGAGAGACAATGCAGAGCTCACACATTGTATCAACTCAATGGGAGTGCCATTTAATTATCCACCTAAGTGCACATTTTTTAACAAGAATACTAATTAACTTAAGTGTGTCCCCACTGTATACCTATGTCTGCTTGCAGGCTTTGTGTAAAGACCTGTCTTCCAAAAGCACGTGTTACAGGCTTTAGCACTCTGTGACACGTCATACTGTGAAGACTACTGTGCTTTCATTACAAAGTCACAGCAAGGAATTGTCCCGCTGTGTGTTGAAAGCCGACAGTCCCCACCCTCACCCGAGCCATATTAACGTCACAGTTCATTGTAGAGGGTCCTATTCAGCTTCGCTGATTTTTTCTGCAACATTGTTCCACTCTCACAATCCCATTACTACTTTAATATGACAGATGTGATCCTTGCTGCTTCCTCATTTACTCTTTACCAGCTAAAGCTCGCTTTAACTCCGTCAATGCAATTGACTAGACCCTTTCCCACATTTCTATATCCATTTGTTTTACTGTTGGGAATATGACTCAGATGGTGCAATGGTTCATCCACCTCACAGCAAGAGCGTCATCCTGGTTATGGATTTACATATTCTTCTCGTCTTTGTGTTTCCTGTGGGAGCACCAGCTTCCTCCCAAAGTCCAAAGAAATTCCCGCTAATTGAGCTGGAAAGTCATATAGGTTGAAGAGCAAATGTTCTCGAAGTCAAGTGAATTACGTGACCTTATTTTAAAAAAGTAAACAGGGAAACTTTCATATTTATCTTGTGGGAAGTTTGATTTTTGTCAAAAGATGTTACCTGGCACCCCAAACACCATTAGAGATAAAGGACAGATCTAGTTTAGATTAAAAGCTTGTGCAAGCAGCAATTTGTTATCTGACAAATCAAATCCATTAACTTACTCAAGTGTAGAGGAGTGTGGCCAATTATAGTTTAATTCAGAGGATGAAGCTCTGTGGCCACGTGGCTTTGCCACTGAGAAATCTGCCATCTATTGGTGATTTTTGTGAAGGGCTAATCGGATGCAAACATTCTTTCAGTGTTTTTTTCTGTGGATTTCTGTTGGAGAGGTATGTTAGTCCCTGAAGACAGCAGAAGGAAGAGTGTGAGCATTTACTCGGATCAGTTTCCATGCAGAAGGCCTAGTTTTACCCATAGATTATCAAACCGCCAGAGAGAAGAGCCGTAGCATGATGACTGGATGCTCTGAAAACATGGTTAATTCATGTCATTTTTTTTATCTCATAAAGTGTAAGCAATATTATGAATAGTAAAGACTTTCTTGCATAATTATTCCTGCATCTGTAGCTTTAAAGCCTGGAGATGATGTACTGACAGTTCACTGCAAACACTGAATAAGACCTATATTTCTCTTAAGTTTCTCACTGAAATAAGGATCTTCTGCTGCACACTCAACTGTAAGAACCTTGCAATTGAATGTGATGGCCAAAACACTGTTAACAAGGTAGTCCTAGAACTGTACAAACACATTCTGTTGCAACTTATTAGGAATGAGATAATGAGCCAACCATCTTAGCACATGAATGAAACCTCAGCGGCTCAGGTGCAGGATATAAAAGATCGATACAACACGGGTATCCGCGTGCTGGAATTAAAGCTCTGCTGTGAAACAGTCTTTATTGACAACATTTTAACTAAGCAGGCCCTCCTCAGGAAACTTTTCTTTTCTTTAGGGAACCGCTGTGTGAAATGTAAACAAGACTTTTCCTCATTCTGGCTAAAATAGATAAACTATTGCCTTAAGGCTTGCAGTTCACTCAAATACAATCTACCATCATTTTCAGGCTTTTCCCAACCAGTTTGTTTTCTTACGAAAAATAATTAACTGAATTAGTACCTCTAGTGCCTGTAGTAATTATGGTGGAAGCAAGGCATCTTTTTTTAGTGGCGGTGAAGGTTGGCGCATGGATCAAGCAAACACTTAGCCAGGACACAATGTGTGTCCACTTTGAAATGAAACAAACAAAATAATCAATATTGTTATTTTTAGTAAATTCGTAAATTAAAACTTTGTACGTGGAAACGTCACAGTGTACATAACCAGCATGCAACCATGTCCAATAGTAAGTGCCGAAGGAGTTATTTTAACCGAAACCATTACCTAACTCTTTCACAACTGTAACGTAATTATCAATGGTGATGTTTCCAAGTCCAATAGGACTTAGGTGCTATCAGTCCAAGTACTAGTAAAGATTGAGAGGGTCTAAGAAGATCGGATGGAGTTTGGAAGTTCGTTCCACTAATGGGAAACAACAGAGGAGAAGAGTCTAGATAAAAAAAATCCAATCATGACGTGTCAACATGTGTTGCGACTGTGTGTCTGCAACAAGTTAAAGACACCACTTGTCATGTTTCAAAGTTTTTTTTATGAGACGAAATCATAGGAACCCAGTCATGAGAAAACATATTTTGTCTTTTATTACTTTTCTTTATGACTGCTGAACCTTGCTTGTTTGAAGGTTCAACCACACAATCAATGTTGTACTATACATCAAAGAATCACAGCAGGTGTTCTGTGTTATTTCCTTGTGTACACTCTCTGGGATCAACAGAAAATGATGGTGTTCTGATATCAGCACATTGAACGGCTTTTGGAATAAAGCCCCCCTTAGTACTTTGAAAGCACATGGAGGAGCACAAAATGATTTAAAAAGAAATCTGGTAATATCTACACAAGATTTTGTTCTTTTATGTCACGCCATCCTTCTGGCAATTCTGCCACGTGTTCTGTAGACTCAATAGTTGTATTTGGTTGTTTTTCAGAAAAAAAATGTCAGCAACGGGCAGGCAATCAGTAAGGGCAAATTGGGAGCAGGCATGCATGCAAGCAGGATGAAGGCTGCACACCACAGCTAATGTGGCACAACATTAATGATCTGGCTGAGGAATAGTGTTTGTGGGCAGGTGTATACACTGAATGGCTGATTGAGGGGAAGGAGGGCCAGGTGTGCTGGCAGGTGATGATCAGGTGATTGTGGAGCAGCAAGGACATTTAACGATTTAAGCTATGTAAGAAGGAATGACACCACATGGTAGAGGGGGAAAATTCCAAAGTATATTGCACCTGTCACTATGACAATAATGATATGTGGCATGTATGATGTTGAGTTCAAATGATGAACCAGAGAGAGCATGATTTATCATGCTCCCAAACATTTTGCACACTCAAACTGTTCCTTCACAACACAAAGCTTTTGACAAATACATCCCAGTGTTCTTGGATTCTTTCTTCACCCAGTGAACTCGTCCTGCATGTGAATAAACTGTCTTTTTGCTCTCAGCAGTTGATATCTCTATGCTCTTTTCCTGCTTGCACTGTGACTGCTCAGTCTGTTTTATCTGCTCCTCAGTGTCAAACAGCAGCTAATAACAATTAACCCTAACTATTTTTCTCAAATTGAAGTGGCTGTCATGTCTTCCTTATGAATTTAATACTCAATGATCATGTGCTTAAAACAAAGTCTGGTATCTGGAATTTCTATTTTTGCACCAAACTATGCCTTCTTTATCGGTCCAATCAACAAAAAAAGGGGTTTTCACAGCAAATTTAGCATTAGCTATGATGGTTAGTTTGGCTTACTCCCCAATTGTTGAAGTACTTGTAACAAGGTTGGTCTACCACATTTGTGGTAAATATGCATATTTGACCCTTTGCAAAGTCCCACCCCCTAAATGTTGCTAGGCCTGTCAAGCATTTGATTTTATTCATGGGTGTTGGTAGTGTTTCAATCCCTGATCATGACAGCGCTACATGTCGAAGTATCCTTGGGCAAGATACTGAACCCCAAATTGCTGTGTTCATCAGTGTATGAATGACTCCTGATGGTGGCAGGTGACACCTTACAAGGTAGCCTTGGCCCCCAATATGAATGTGTGAATGGGTGAATGAGCAATGTTTTAGTCTTAAAGCGCTTTGATTGGTCGCAAAGACAAGAAAAGAGTTATACAAGTGCAGTCCATTTACCCTTCACTCTTTTATGCTTTTTTATTGCTTATCCCAGCCTTTGGACCACTGTCGGACTTGCAAGTTATATAACATGTTAACATCTAAGGCTACCGTTTGAGTTTGACAGGGTCAATTTATGTTTTGCATTTAAAATATCTACACACGCCACAGCATTTGTATAAAACTTACATACAGAGCCATAGCTTTTGTTAGTTGTCAATGCATTGCAAATAAAGTGCATATCTCTTTTGGGGTGGTCCAACATGCTGCGTTCAGTCTGTCTTTGAAGCTGTTATATTAGTGTACCACCTCTCCACACACATTCAAACAAACAGCAGTTGGTCTCACCAGTGCACACTATAGAGTTGATTCATCTCCTCGCTGGGCCGGCCACCACTAATCTTTCTGGAGCGGGGGAGTTCCCCCACAGCGAGCCTTGATAACAGACTTCATCTTGCAAGGGCTCGACAAAATCATGTACACGGCTCAAGAAAAACTCTTGAACTCCATTGAAAATTACAAATACGTTGACAGATGTAAGTGATATTAGGTTAAATGCAAAAGTGCTCCATTACGTTACCATGGAAAATGCCGGTTCCAGTTCAGTGATATTGCCGGAACTTCTGCTTACAATTTATGTGTCATAGGTAACATGGGGACATGGAATAAGCTGGATAGGTATTTATACAAAGGTTTTCTAGTTATATTCATGCAGGTTTTCAGTTGCAAGCAAGCCACCAATCAGTTTTTGCATTAACTAAATTTATCTCACTATAAAAATAGATTTTTTTTTTTTAAATTTTTACCACACATTCAAGTGTAACCTTGAGCTTGGATGTGATGACAAAACATTGTTAAAAGGATGGTCCGTTAACTGTTCCAAACACATTTTGGAGCAATTTATGTGGAGGGAGATAATGAGCCAGCCAGCTCAGCACATGAGCAAAACGTCAGTAGTTCAGGTGAAGGATATAAAAGATTGATGCAACACAAGTATCCACTCTCTGGAATTAAAGCTCTGCTGTTTCTTTATTGACAACATTTTCACTGAGCAGGCCTTTCACAGGAAACAGTATTTTCTGTTTTCTGTAGGAACCCACTGTGTGCAAGTCATTCTTCTCTCATTTCCTTGTTTTGGCTAAAGCAGATTAACTAATGCCTCTCGGCTTGCAATTTGCTCAGATCCAAAAAAATCTACCCTACTGTGTCTCAAGGTTTGTCTGTCTTTAATTCTGTGACTCTGGCCATATCATGACTTTTCCATTTTCAGCCCCTCAGCAGTGTATGTTTGGGTTGGAAGCCAAGAGCACTTGGTCTACAGGTATTTCAACAGAGGATTTCAAGTTATCTGGTTTTTGCAGACAGGTTTTCAGTGGAAAGCATGCCACTGATATGGGCTATGCGAAGGTACTTCATTGATGTGTGGGGATAGAGGCTTTGCTTACCTTTTTGCTGGCAACGCATTTTGCCAGCCAGGTGACCAAGCAAACAGTCTGCAGTGCTCCTTCTGTGATAAGTGTAATGAAACTGCTGAAGAAATGAGGTGAATTTCATGGACAATTATCCGTGGAAGCGAGTGGACACATAGGCAAAGTCAGTGTGAAGTACATTCTGCAGGATGAGTCTAATGCACATATACACTTCATAATTTGCACTAAAATGGAATTTTTGATTCGACAAAAATTAGTGCTGTCTTCACACAGAATGCATAATTTATTTTTCAGAAATGCATTAAATCTCTTTTGCATCCATGTTACACTTTTAGGAGTAAAGAGTTGGAGGATATACACTTTCTTCATGATATTTCAGAGAAAGCATTATTCAGGCTATAATAATAATTCACTCTAAAGTACCCTTTAGATAATTTGTTGAACGGATATTAAAGTCCTTGTGATCCGGTGGCTACAAATGGTGAATGGAAATTACTCACCATTCTGAGTTGTCTCCCATTCATTCATTTCCTGCAGCTGCAGGCCTCGATCACAGTGGTTGCAGGCGAAGCAGAGAGCCCCAGATGCCCTTCTCCCTTGCTACCACTCCCACAACCTCCTGAGCCACTCTCAGGTCAGGTGGGATATGTATCCCTCTAGCATTTTTCGAGACCTTCCCCAGGGTCTCTCTCTAGTTAGACGTGCCTGGAAAACCTGCAGAAGGAGGCATCTGGGAAACATCATGATCGGATAACCCCAAACACCTCTACTGGCTCCTGTCAGTGCAAGCAACCAGTCGATACATTTCTGTCACTATTCCAAAAAGATCAACCTCTACATTTTGGGGCGGCTTCAGTGTTAGAAAAAGAACAACAGACAATCCATAAATAGTAACAGACAAAATGATACACTGTTATTCTGATAACATAATTACTGTAGGTGAAGAATAACAAAAGTGCTTCAAAGCTTCTTTTCTCTTGGCTGAAATGACCCTTTCTGGAGACTTTTAAAGAGAATTTCAAAGAAGAGATTGAGACATCCAACAAGTCTGTCAACCCATACGACCACATGTGTTGTTTGTTTGTACCTTTAATGAGACCCACTGAAACGTAGAAGTCAGCACCCCTACCAGTTGCAGGAGATCAACACGTTCTCATACCTAGACGTAATGGTCACAATTTTAAACATTTAAACTTTATCTGACCCCACTCTGAGTAAACTTTGTCATTCTTTGTACTATGTATCTTTGCTTCTGCTTCTCCACAATTTCTATAGCCACTAGAGGGCGCTTCCTAACAATACATTTAAATATAGGCCATAATAAGCTGCTATATAGGCGTCATGGCTAACGTGTCTCACACCACACTCCACAAGAAATGTTCTTGCAAACCAATCCAATATAAAATACAATAATAAATAACCACTGCTATGTGCTTGATAACAAGCAATTTAAAATTGGATTAGAGTAGGAAGCGAAACAGTTTTCAGCATGTTGCAAATTATATTTATTTTTGCCATTTCATTCACATAAAGTGTTTCTGCGGACAACAGAAAATAGTGCTTCAAGTACAACAAGGCAGCTGGCCTCTCAATTTCACATCTCTCAACAAGTTGTATAGCTCTTCCTCTTTAAATACATATTTTGTTTACATATTCTTATGTAGTTTATTTCTGTTTTTCTTATGTAATTTATTCTACTCTATATTATGCCTCTTGACTTTTGCCTTGTATTTACTGTGATCGTCAAAATACTAAGACAGATTTCTTATGTGGAAACCTATTTGGCAATAAAACTGTTTCTAATTTTGATTACTCAATTGTCTGAGTAACTGCCAATTAAAGTCTTGGCTGACATTTTTAACTGGTTTGTTTTGTTTTAATTATCTTTTTATAGAGAATGAGAGTCAGAATGTGCTGGGACAAAAATTAGTCGCTCCAAATTTTTGGATGATGAGCTCACCTTCTTTAGTTTTTACATTTTGGTGCATTGAAGTGGGTCTTTTGCAATTGGATGTTGAAAAGATTTTGATTGACAGAAGTCAAAGCCCTCAGTGCCATCATTTTAGAAAACAACATGCACTGGGAAAGTAAAAGTGCCTACTGTGGCAACATTGTGCCTTGCCCCACACCCAGTGCAATAACTCTCTGTAGAGCAGGTTTTTCTGCTTCACTGTTTTTTTTTTTTTTTTTACCAAAAATACTGATTCATCTTCTAGGTAAAATTGCAACCCTGCCACAGCATTATCTGCACCGTCTGTCAAAGAAGAGATCAGCCATCACCTGGTTTCCAGTCGTCGTCCCCGAGAGTTGCTGGGCATTAATTTGGTCATTTTTCCTCGCCTGTTAATGAAAATGTCCCCAACTGTGATATTTGCAGGAAGGCTGGCCAACTCAACACAACAAACATACAGTCTCAGAGTTAATCGTGAGACAAACAGAGCAGCAACAAAAGAGGAAGTAGAAAGGAGAAGCCCTGGTGACCAAAACAAATTTCACTGATGGATGCCCCTAAGAGAGGCACAGAGTGTCCAGGCAGGCTGCATACTGAGGCTTTGTCGAAAACTAATGCAGCTGCGTATCAGCTTCTGCAGTGTCACTTTATTATTATTCCTTATTATTATGTTTGTTTGCAGACTAAAACATCAGCCTGACCCTGATTTTACTATTCAAACCCACACAAAAATATATGTCATTATTGTGCAAAACATGCCAAAGTTAATTTGCTGCAAGTTTCGGTATCAGCAATACTATCCTGGTGTTACTTGGTCCTGAATTGAAACTCAAAATGTGTGACATTGCCTATCACAATTCTCTCTATTTCTTTGCTTGCCTTTGCTCCTCCAAAGTGTTTTTCCCCTCAGTTCATTTCCTGCAGGTCAGTTTGTTTCCTTCAATCTTAAAAATGGTTTGTTTTCCTGCCACCAATTTTAGACCAATCTCAAAATCTCACACTTTAAAATAAGGTAGAAGCAGGTTGCGGGGGAAATTACTATATGATGACGTAAATTATCTAAAATAATTTGTTTTGTGGTGTATGATTGCAATCTCTACATCATATTTCCTACTCTCAACAATGGCAGTCTTCTTTATTAGCTTTGAGGACTATGTTTAAAGCAAAGAGCTTACTACCTCATCAGTATAAGACAATTCATTCATTCATTCATAATTTATGTATTCACTTTGGACCAAGCAGATCAACCTCCAGGATTGAAAAGTTAAGTCAATGCGGAAGTACCTTAAACCTGCATTCTTCCTAATGGCCAGAAGGAGGCGCCTCCACTATTTCCAAAAATAAGTCTGATTGTGTAAAAATCTATGAGAAAATGACCTTACTTCACACTTCACACCGGGAAAAGTTTGTTATTTTTCATACATGTGTGGGAGGTTCCTACTTGGTTGATTGAAATTTAATAATTTAATGATTTTAATGATTCGTTTTCTGTTCTTTTTTTAAATTTGCCTTTGTAAAAAAAATCCTGTCACTGTAAAGCACTTTGAATTGCCTTGTGTATGAATTGTGCTCTATAAATAAACTTGCCTTGCCTCAATATTTCCTAATGAGTTGCTGGTCTCAATGACTAGCCTTAAGGCTTCTTCAATACAGCATGTTTATGTTGTATAATTATTACCTTGTTATTGATCGGCTAACCCTAACCCCTTTCAATTCTATGTCTTGTTCAGGATTCTGTTGTACTTAAAGAAACTTTTAGCAGAGTCTGCTGTTCATTTTAAAATATGGACGCACTTTGCTAACCAAGCTTGCAAACGCTGGTATTAGCTGATAACTTAGCATCCTCATTCCCAGCTCCACCATTCAAATATGGTCACTTGGCACATCACAAGATATGCCAAGTCAAGGTTTTAAAACAATAGTCCACAAACCAAAGGTTGATGTCACGGTGGCTGTGCCCTCTTCTTTTATACAGCCTATGTCCTGGATTAGAGCACTAGTGTTGGGATTATTGGTCAACTGATGGTGAAACTATTGAAGTCTGGAAAGCTTTCTGCTGTAGTGTGATCAGCCTGATGCCAAAGCTCACCAGTAGCCAATACCTGAATTAACTTGGCTGCTTTCATACACAGGCTTGGATGAACTGCTTAGGGAGGTATGATGGTGAATGAGAATGGTGGTCCCTTGTTTTTATGAGACAGAGGTGATATGATCTGTTTATGTACTGGAAGCTTTCCCTGAGTCCTAAAAGCCTTTATCATTCTGTTTGTAGAGAAGAAGTAATTAGAGGGAATTAAACATAGTCTGCAGAATAAGCATACAAGTTTTCATTATCTGTTATTGTCTTAAAGTGACTTCCATTGTTAATCCTGTAGTTCCTATGTTTGCCACAAGTAGCAGTAAAGTTTGACATGAGACCACAGGCAAAGATTACTACATTAACCAGACATAAATAGAATCTGTCGTTTTGTTTTTCACAAAACATAAATGAATCACTGATTATCTTAAAGAGAAAAGAAAAGCAAGAAGAAATGAAACATTGTGCAGGACAAAAGGAGAGAAAGAAAATGAGTCATAGAATTTCTATTTAGGATAATGATTGTCGTAAGAAGGTCCCCCTAGGGCTCTGACATAAAAAGGCAATTGACTAGATTGACTTAAATGAGCAGTGTTCAGGAGAGTGCTGGCAGAGAGAAATTAAGCCTTTGGAAGATGGAAGTGGAAGAAGAAGATGGGGAAATTGGAGAGTAGAGAATAGTGTAAGCCCCTGTACATAACTGCAGGGCAGTCAGCACAGTAACGTCAGCAATGTACAGTAAATGAAAAGCGTGTTCTTTAAACTGATCTGCTATAAATGTTGCTTTGTTGACTCATGGTTGAATCAGACTTCCCTCTAACTTTATTCATTCTTCTGTCGTCATGATAGAATACCGTCTATCACTTGGCCACTGTTTATTGCATTGTACCTCCCAATGAATTCTAAATCTTACTGTTTGCCAAGCAGGAGGAAGGGCAGCCAAGCCGGCGTAGCCAGTTTCATTGATTTTACTAGAAGTGTGGTGCTGCAGCAGCCGCTGCGCATATGTTACATATTCAATGTTGCCTGCATTCTGATTAGATTGCATTTTAGTGATCTTGAGTAACCACAGTTGAACAATATGAAAATAGTAGCAATCGCCCCACCCTGCTAAACCATACAGATTAGAAAATGCAACAGTGATTTGTAGCAGTTTTGGAAGACACAGACAAATGACTTCATCCTGGAGCACCAGATCAGAAAACGTTATGCATGTCAGAAGAATCCATAAAGGATATGCTGGTCATATTTCCAGCTGGCAGTTCGGAAACAGATTAAAGTCGGACTAATATTCACTGGAGATTTTCTTTTCTGTTTGTTTAATATGTGCTGTCTCTGACTGCCATAGGAGATTTCTTAGGATTGCAGAGAACTAATTTGTCATTCCCTTGTGTACTTTTTGCTAAAGCTCAGTGTGTCAATGACCTAAGAAGCAGCTGTCCTCTTGTCATTTAACATTTATTCCCTCCCTTCCTTTGTGACCTACTTTTTGCTGTATCATCCTTTTCTCTCACTTTAAAATCTTATCATACACTCTATGCTTTCAGTCCCTGAATTACCTCTTTTATCTCTATTACCTGCCCAGTCTCCTCCATTTTTCCAACGGGGAATAGCAGCACTAGTTTTCCCACACCAATGCACACATACATACACCTCCATAAAGAATTGCACAATCAAGGGCAAAGCCCCAATTCTACTCTAAGATTAGAAATGGGCTGGGAAGGCTGTTGCTGTGCAGACACTTGCAGATTAAAGTTAAACAGCAGAACCTCTTACAACAGCTATACCAGACCCTGTGGTTTCTTTTCCTCTTACCACGCTTACAAGCCTGCAAACATCTCCAGCCAAGTGGGCAAATTCAAAACCATCGAGTAAAATAAAATGTGTAATCTACCTAAAGAAAGCTTTCATGAAAAGGAAAAAGAAAAGGCATCGTAACTCGATGATATGGAGATATGTGGGATAAATCACAAGTCTCGCTTGCCTTCTTTTTTTCCTTGTGTTTTCTGCCTCTGAATGCTTTATTGTCCACTGCATTAGAATTAGTTTTTTTATGATTGTATCACCAGCTAATAAAAGCCCGCCAGAGTGCAGACAAAAAAATAAATAAAAATGCACATGTCTGTTTTACATTATAGTTTTATTACTTTCCTTTTACTCTCTCAATCATTCTTATTCTTGTGTTGGCTTTTTTTGTGGTAATAAAATGGAACAAAACCCGTAAATGACAGGAGGAATCGACAGGGCCTGCATGAAACGAGGTTATGGGAGGATGTTTGGTGCACTAATTCCTGGCCACAGCCTCTGCAGCCCTTTAATTAGTTTATTCGTTTCTAAATGCAGACAGAAGATTTAAGAGTACTCTCTTTGCTTGCTTCTCTGACCTAAATGGAATAAATTGGACTGGGATTAGTTTGGCACAACATGCAGTGTGTGATTGGTGAAAAATGATTCCTACCACAAGACAATGTGCAATCCAAGATATAAAAAGCCTGACGAAATGAGCCCACCTTGGAGTTGCAACTTTTCATTTGTTGCAAAATTACTGCAATTTTCTGGTCATAGGTCGGCCATTATCGCATGGTTTTTCATCAATGTATGTAATTAGTTCTTGAATTAAACCTGTATGGGCCTTCATATTGTAAGTATACCTTGATTTCAATCATGTAATGCATATCCGCCTACACAGGTGTTGGTTTATTTTTGCCTATATTGAAATCTGCACTGAGCAGAATGGACTGGAGCACTGTTGCTATGGTTGCTGGAACAGGTGTTATAAAAAAAAAATTGGGATTTGAGTCCACGTACTGCATATGTATTTTTCAGTGCAGATGCCCTTGTTTTGTTGGTAGTAAATCTCAGAGAAATTGTGTGTGTTTTACTTTCCTAAATGCCTACCATGATTAAAACAAGTCTTTTTTATAGCTTCTTCATCTCCAGCCAGTCACAAAAGAGACGAGGATGTAATTCAAATGCAAATGAAATGCAAATACATTTATATTCCTTGTAAGAAAACGGACAGGAGAAGACATTTAAAAGGGAAGAGGTTGTGTAGATGTTTGTTTCCTTCTGTATTGTAATTGGAAATTGCTAACACACCCATCTTTTCCTTTTAATTGCTGCAAATAGTTCCTATTGCTAGTTTCTATACGACAATGGAGGCACGCTTTTTAGTATTATTGTGTTGTTGTTGTTGTTTTTTCATATCTTTATATAAGAGCAGTTCCTCAGATGCACATGTGCTTGTAACACTTTTACATAAATCTGTCAAAATACAAAACTAAAATTGTGACAAATAGACAAGATTTAAGTAATTAAAAAATGCAAAATGTAATGCAAAATGTAATGCAAAATTAAAACTACAACAGTTATATTACTGAATAAATTAATAGTATCCTCTTCAGAGAGCTGAACTTTAACCCTCTTTGGCCTTTCCAACTACACACCTGTAAAGACTGCATCTTCCTCTTTAATGCGCCAGGGGTGTAAAGCAGCCAACAAGATCTCAAACCTAAATGACGGACTAGATTGTTTGTCAATACCACCCATAACAACACATATGAGCGTCAAAAGCAGCTCGCAGTACAGTCTAAACATAGCACACACGTCATTATACATACACGTACGGCTCAGGGTTGTAAAAAAGGCTGCAGTTTCTGTTAAACTATGCTACAAAACCACTGAAACAGGTTTAGGGCAAAAAACTTCCTGGTTAGGTGTTATTAAATGGTAAATAATACATAAATGCCAGAAGTGAAGTATTTACAAGGGCGATGTGACTACCGTAAGTTACATAAAAAACATGATTCACAAAAGATGGGCCACAGAAATTACGTAGAAAACAGAATTTATGTTAAAAACCATTTACTTTTGTTTTCACACGGCACACGGACCCTGTTCTCCTGAGTGAAAGTCCGCCATTTGTTCTCAGTTACACAAATTTTTTTTTTTAAAATGATTTAATATTGCTTTGTTTCCATGGCCTTTAATGAACATCGTTACCCATGAGTCCTAGACCAGGTGTGACAAACTGATCCATGAAAGGACCGTGTGGCAGCAGGTTTTTGTTCCAACCAAGCGAGTGCAGAACTGATAAAACAACTGAGTTTAGATAGTCCAGGTGATTGAATGAGTTGAGTCAGGTGTGCTTATGCTTGTTTGGAATTAAAAATTGCATCTACATGGATCAGTTTGATCCCCCTGTTCTAGTGTCTTTACCAAACAAAGTAGCCGAATCAAGGGGGGACTGGTTAACTAGGCATGTCTGAAAGCATACCCCAGGAATACACTTTGTTATTTTATTTCTAATAATGTTGATAATAGAAATGTGTCATGAAATATTCCATTGTTTACATGACATCATGACACCCACTCATCATATACGTTCTGGCCACCTGTTGCAGCCCTGAGCACACTTATGGAGGAAGAAATGGCATCACAGACTTTATATGGTTTGTAGTGACCTAAATTGGAGACTCTTGGAGAATTTTTGTAAGTACTTCACAATTGCCTTTTTTCCACCTAAAAATGGTGGCAAAAGAAGATTGCTTGTATACCACATTTTTCCAGTAACCAATCTCAGTAGCAGCAGGTGGGCTAAAATATCTGGGTTCTGGGAGAACTGTCGTCCTGGATCTGATATAAAGCAAAGAGTCAAATCCTGAAATTAATTGCTTTTACGTTTACATCTTATTCACTGTGTCCTGGTGATTATGTTTTGTAAGATGTCAACTAAGGGTGTTGAAACTTTGCCATGCAGCTTACCTACAGCATTTTCTCCTGGTCTCACTGAAACAACAAAATGTCCTTTTATTGCCTGTGAAGACAGAGAGGATAAATGCTGGTTGGTCAACTATGGCCAACACTTCAGCAGAATCTGATATTCCTGCAGTGGAAGTGAAAGGGGATATCAGCAGGCTCAGTGTTGCTGAAAGAAAGGGATGGAGACACGATAAAGTGCGGCCTGATTTCTCCGAGCTTAGTGAAGTATCGTCCCTCCCTCCAGCTCCAACGCAACTATCAACCTTTAGAAGGTCATTACATGGATGTTTGTTGAGGGGATTAGGGAAAAAACAATGACTGGTAGGGTTGTCAAACTAATCATCCGAGCCAGAGGAGGTATAATAACCCATGGTTTGTTTGTACAAGCGTAATTATAAGAATACGTGTTTGCCTTGGGTTGTACATACTTGTGCGATCCATGTGGTGTGTTCCTACTGTAAAGTGAGCGTGCGGCGCCTTGTGTCCTACTGTTTCCTGTGGTGGATGCAGCTGTGATGTGAACAGTGTTGCTGTTTAATTGACTGGCCTCTGTGCCTGCCGTGCTCCGTTACAGACAGCCAGGCCCCGTCCTTTGGGAGGAATGTCATCTCTGCGCAGGCAGCGTTTCACCAAGGGCTCAAGGCTTTGGCAGCCTGCTTTAACATCTTGACACAACTCAGCCAGCTAATGAACAGCATTAGAGACCCATGGGCCAGCACATACAAACTCATGGACAAACACACTCACAGGCGCAAGAAAGAATCTCTTTTTTTGCATCTCACACATTTTCAGTACGCTGTAGAAGCTGTCTGTAGAAGATTATTTCCTATCCTCTCTTCTTGTGCTTTTGTCCCAAACTCCCCCTCAATGTTACGAGTTTGTATGAATTTAATAAGGAATGAAAGAACTGGGGCTACATTGTTTGATAGATATCCAAATGTTAGGGAAGTTGTTTGAATGGATTCATCAGACAGAAAAAGACAATCAGATTCCTTTTTTTCCCCACTAAAAATCATGATGATTTAAGTTCTGCATTATTGAACTCTCCCTGTTCTGTGTGTTCATATCTCCCTGTCTCCTCTTATTCACTCCCTCATTTCCCCATTAGTATTCCAACAAGGTCACTTTGGCTATTAGTCAACTAAATGCACGGATGGCCAAGTTTTATCACTTGCCCGGGCGGGCACGGCCATAAATCTCCCTCATGTGGTGACCCCAATCAGCCTGTTATGTGGAGCCGTGGAGAGGTTGAGTCTTAAATGACAGATGCGTTTGCGGTACTGTATGTGCTGGATTAGTATGTACACAGGGAGATAAACACTCGTTCAATCATTTCCCTGAGCCACCTTAACTCCACCTTTTGTCTATGACAGGTCTCCTCCAAAGGCTAAATGGCCAATCATCATCGCCCTGTGTGTCCCGGACTTTAATTAAACCAAAGGTTCTGTACAAGCTGTCACTGGACTCCATACCAATATAAACTGCAGAGTTAAAGATGGGATTTTCGGTTGCTATATAGCTTTGACAGCATTCTTAATTTAATAATGGGTCATTGCCTGAGAGCGGCATGCTGCTTCTTTTTTTTTCGAACCACTTACTCCGAGACATAACTTGTAAATGGCAGCATGTCAACATTAATACCAAGCGAGGACTAAACACTACCCCACACTGATGCTGCTGACGCTTGTTTACAGCCTTCTAAATCTTTATCCTTGTAGTAGTTTTGGACAAATATGATGAAAACTATGATAGATTAGTGAAGCCAAATGGATCCAAAGCAATCTGTCTGTCAGATCCTGTGGACCATAAAATATTTCACCTCTGCAAATACACGTTTTACAAGTTACTTGGCAGATTGCAAAGGCGGTATTTACACACACACAAATCTGAAATTTATAGAGATACATATCAAACTGGTGACATCACATTAAGCCTAAGTGCATGAACAGAACATTTAGAAAATCTTTGTTAAACATTTTGAGTTTCTTTCTGCAAATCCTCTCCGTCAGTTTTGTCATATCGGAAAAAGGAATAACCATTTTCAGGAATAGGCTGATTTGCTTTATTGCTGTACTAACTGCAAAAGAGGAAGTTAAGTATCTTTTCCAAAATGGCAAATCTGACACCAGGCATTAGTGCAGGTTATTGTCATTTGGCAAGTCAAGTGAAATGAACTGAAATTGGCAAACTTCAATAAAATGTAGCCATCATGATGTTACAAGTAGACTTTGAATTCTCACATCAAACATTACAGATTTTTGCTCTGTTTTTGAGCTATACTTATACAAAATACATTTGAAAGTGCTCGTACCGGTGCAGGTATTGTGTTCAGAGATTATTAAGAATGACAGTAATGTTATGCCATTACGGTGCTAAAAGCCCTACATCTGCATTAATATCACACACAATGAACAGCATACCCCATGTGGTGAAATCCAACACCTGAATTATTACTGCTTGAGCTCATTCTCTTGATAATAAAACATTAACGTTTAGAGTTGCCTACCATTATGCCATCTTGATTGATTATGGGGTCAGTGGATAATCCTTCGATGCAAGTCATTTAGCAGCTACATATTAAGGGAGCCTGTCAAACCCAGCTAATTAAGCAGTATTAAAATGGAGATGACAGTGCTTGGCAGGACATCACCAATCCCAGTCTCTGTGGATTTCTTTGCTGTTGGCGAGAATTGTGTTTGTGCATGAGAAAGAAAGGTCCTTGTACAAGCAGGATGTTTACTGTTAACTTTATTAGCCGTAGTAATTATGATAGGAATAAAGAAGGAAGTTGGTTGACATGGTATAAAGAGTGACAAAGTCCATGTATGGGTGAGGTCAGAGTTAATATATGGATCAAACAATTACATTACCTGGACTATGACCCAGGAGATCAGTGTCAGTGTTCCACGTGAAACCAAAAGCTAATGTTGACCTACTTAAAGTGAATTTGTAAGTTATGTCACGAACATAACTGCATCATGTACTCACAAATGTACTCATTTAAACCCAAACCATGATTTTCTGCTTAACCTAACAAAGGAGTTTTGGTGCATAAATCTTACCAAACTGAATCCGTTTGACAATGTTTACTATATTATCTTCTGCTAACAGTAGGGTTGCCAATTTAGGAAACGTGCTTGTTTACTGGAACATTAATGTGTGTTTCGAGGTGATAAGAGGAGACATGGCAAAGTTAGTCTTAAACAAAACTAAAACTGTGGCAGTATGGAAACATTTTGGAAATAAAGTAAGTCTCTCTTTCTTCTTCTTCTTCTTCTTCTTCTTCTTCTTCTTCTTCTTCAGTTTACTGGTGATTAAAAACCAGCTCAGAGGTGTTTTTTTTAGTTTAAATAGGAACAGCCATGTACTTGTATGTGGATCAGCCGTGCACATTTACCGATGAGCATTCTTAAAAGGAAATCAATTGACATATTAATTAGAAAGCATCTAGGGACCTGATAGTCTAGACAATTGACGTGCAATTTGTTAACGAAGACTAAACTTTGAATTTGAGACACGATTTGAACTTTACTTGACTGACTTTAGACCTGACTTGGGCTTCACTGCAAACAACTGCAGCTTTGACAGTTATGTCTTAGACTTAAAAGCACTGATAGAAAATATTTTGTCTGGGTAAAAATGTTGCTTTCCTACTATTCTGTGACTCGTTTCAAATTCACCTAAAAATGTTTGGGGTTTCGGTGAACAACTGTGTGTGTGTGTGTGTGTGGAGAAGAATTCCTTCTATCGTTTTTGGCCAAAGGCTATGCGATGTGTGGAGCAAGAACTGGGAGTTCCAGGAAACAACAGCCAGGAGTTACAGAGGGACACAGCCATGGCCATGCTGAATAAGGTGACCCCAGGCAGATTATTTGCAATGACAATGAGCTGTGGATTCTGGCAGCTTTTCCTCTCTGTCCATTTTTTTCTTTCTATCTATCATGTCCAACTCTTTGCTGCCATGCATCCTTATCACACTCTACCCTTCATTTTATTGCCTGACACCCTGACTGACTGATGGTCTACCCCCACCCCTTCTATTGCTCTATTGCTTTCTGCTTCATTTATTCTTCTAAGAATGGTGCACCTGTCTCAATCTTACCCCTTTCTCACTGAGCCTCTTGTCTTGTATTCTTATCTCCTCTGAACTGCTTCTTTCCAAAGCGGCAACCTCTGAGCATGGGCTAATGTGGAAGTGCCTTAAACATGCATTCTTTCTATTGGCCAGCAGGGGGCGAAACTGCCAGTTACAAAAGTCTAATTGTATGCTAGTCAAAAGGAAGATAACTTTTCACCTGATTTACTACCTCAGTACACACCATTTCTGTCCAATTTAGTAGACAATAAAGAAGGGTATGCTTTATATTTTTGCTACTTTATGATTGACAAGTCGCTACCACAGTGCACTGTGTGCTTCGTCTTTGAACCTTCATGCTTCAAAGTGGGTTTTCACTTCTTCAAACTTAACAGTAACCGTTTGATAGCTTAAAAATGTCTAATGATCCAGCTTTAGATTGTGCCTTGCTAACAAAGCTAGCGTTAGCATCGTTCTGGCTCCAGATCGTGCTCTGGTTCTGGGCCTGTACTGGTTGCAAAAAAACCCCTAAATATGGCGACAACTTTAAAATAAGATGGTGACGACCAAAATGGAGAACTCTAGGCTTCAAAGCTACAGTCCACAAAACAGTAGGTGACGTCACTGTGATTACATTCAGTATTATTATACAGTCTTTGTATTCATTTTGTCTCTCTTCTCTCTTCCCTCCATTTCTCTTCAATCAAGACTTCTACTTATCAATCTTGACAGAGCAGGTTTCAGAGACAAGACACCTCTTTGTCTGGTTTTGGGACAAACTTTCAAGATGTCAGTCCTAATTTCAACCCTGACTCCCCCTTCCTATTGTTTCATTATCTCCCCCTCAATCCAAAAAGAAGATAGTACACAAACGGAAAGGTAGCACCATCCCCTTATCTCTCCTGCATTTTTCCTGGACACTTAATCTTGTGCTGTGTAGCTTTGTTTTTATTTCTCTACTTTTTCCTTCCCTTGCCTTCTATACCTACTCTGCTTCTTTCCTCTTTAATTTGTCACTTTTTTTCATAGCTCTTCTTTGTTTTCCATCCTTATTCCCCCCCTCTCTCTCTTCTTTTATTGCTCTGTCCTAGCTTGATCCTAAGTCTTTGCAGAAATGTGGAGTGATGACGATGATGATGAAAATAGAGGATGGAGAGCGAGGATATAAATATAGAGAACTTCATCTCTTCCCTGAGATGAACCGGGACAGTTTCATTCATTATAGTGAGAATGTATCCTCATTAAATCTCAGGAACATTCACATAATTTTGTTACGTGTGGAACATTGTGTTGACATGAATACATATTTCCTGGAGGTTTACCCCAACCTTAACTTTTAAAGCTACATGCCTCAGGCTTCTGTGAGACTGCATGTACACACAGCTGTGCTTTGAACTGAATGCAAATATCAATATGATAGAATGCTAACAATGACGATATTAACCACCTGATATCAGGCTGTTCTCTCTCTCTGTTTGTGTCATGAAAGACCATGCAATAGTTATTGAGACATTTAAGTCAAAACCCAAAATTGCCATGGTGTCTTTCGAGGAATAATCATAGGAATTCCTCCTCTGCTTGAATATTTTATGGCAATCTGTCAAAAAGTTATCAAGATATTTCAGTCTGGACCAAAGTGATGGATTGAGTGGCTATTGCTGTTGGCATGGCTAAAAAGGGCAACAATAATTGTTCCAATGTGACAGGATATAAACTCAGGTATTTTAAAGTGCAATGCCCATCTACCACACCGACATCCACACCCTTAATTTTCACCTACACATTGACTTCGGACTGACTGTAAATCCTGCCCTGCAGAATGCTCCAGTGTGCCTGTAATTCTTCTGCATAAAGGGCCGCTCACACATTAACACTAAATTCTTCAGGGTTGCTCACTTGCTTCTCTCTGATGCTTATCTCCACTTAAATGTCAAAATGTTTACTTGAACTGGGCTTTCGCTAGCTTCCTCTTTTGAGCCTAATTGTTATTGTCTACAGTACAATCTGGAATAACTGTAATCTTTGATAATTAGGAAAATGTGCTACTTTACTTTTCTGTCCACACCTCTGTGCCTATTTTTAAACGTGTACCACATCAGAACAGTCCACAGTCTTTCTTCTGGGTCTTCTGATTCATTCTTCCCTTTTTTCACTCAGAATTATATGAGGACTAACAAAGCACATTGAATATAAGGGATCTCATGTTAAAATAAGAACCAAGACATCTAATTAATGACTCAAGGAACATTTGTTATTGATGACTCAGCAACCTGTCACATGGCGCCATCAGGCATCCAAGTTGACTGAAATGACACATCAAAAATAGGTCCTGGCTCCAATATTTACACAAGCCACTTGAACATGTAGGTCATGGGGTTTTAATGATGAGTATGGACCAAGACTGTGGGCAGAACGCTTCAGCAGCATTATGATGCTCTCCATATGATGCAACTTTTCTTCTACCCCGACATTCATCACTACCTACATGAGTTCGAGGAGAGGTCTAGTCTTCTTTTCATTGTTCTTCTCTGCTGCCTGTGTCTCACTAGCTGTAGCTGCAGCAGTATGGTTATTGATGAAGAGAATCGCAGAAGTATTTGTCATTCCCCCATCTTTTTGCTTGCCTGCTCAGCAGCAGTAGGCTGGAGTGCCGTCACTGACCTTGTCTCAAACTCTGAGATGGGATGCTGAGCTGCATACACATTCCCATTAAATCTTGTCACTGATTTACAACCACAAAATGGACATTTTTTGCATGTGGAGCTCACCTCTTTTGCACCGTCTGTCTTGGTTACACTAGCAATTAATTGGAATTAATTTACTGAATGCCTACCAATTGAACACTGTTTCCATCTTCCCTATAATTAGTACCATAACCAATGATCCTCTTCAGGAACCTTCATAAAAAATTGCAGTTATTTCAGTTCTTTTTAGGAACTTATTATGAAACCTTGAGCAGTCTGGGGGGGG
>CAFUXE010000686.1:81271-144357 GCA_903364295.1 Serranus cabrilla
TTTTTTTTTTTTTACAACTTTTATACATTATTTTAAAAACTTGCTTCTTCTTTGTTCCTTCACAGGCCCTTTGTTTTCCTACCTGCCCACCAGATGTCTTCCCACATGTTAGTGTCTTCCTGCTCACTCCAGCAGCTGTGTGTAATTACTTATTAGCTCCTGTGTGTCCCTCAGTGGGTTCTTAAGCTGCTGAAACTCTGGCAAAGTGTGTCTGACTTGATATGTCGTCACATCACTTAACTGGTTGCAGTGCTCTGTCTCTTCCTTACACAGATGTGCCTGCGAGCACAGAAAGCAATGCATGATCCACGTCACAAACAAAGTTAGTCGAATTTATAACATTAATGAAGCCAGTGGCATTTTCTCCATAGGTCAATGGGATTATTCAAACAACAGACCTTTTTCACAGCAGACATTTACATTTTTCATAGACGGAAAAGCACAGGTGTTAAGCCTAGTAATAACATTAGCGTGTTTACCAAGTGTCCTGGTAAACCATGACAGTGTGACAGTGATCCAGCATGCGCAATACCAGGACACCAAAAGTGCATCACATTGAATTCAGGTATGATAGATTTCAGAGGTGTGCAGGGGGGGGGCCTAATTGATGAAAAATGCGCCTAAAGTGCCCTCTTGGGAGGCAAAGATGCACCTTAATGCCCTCTTCAGAACGAGCAGATGTGCCCTTTCTTTTTCTTTTCACCCCTGCCCTTCAAAAAGTCTTCACACTCCACTGATTGATTTTAACATTTACACATAAGCTTTTCCTACCGTGACATGTCAAACTTTCATCATTTTTTTGGGCCATTTCCATCTTATTTTATATTGAGAGATACAGAGTAAAAGTGACAGAGGGGATGACCCGCTGGAAAGGGCTCCGAGCTGGATTCGATCCTAGAACGATTGCTTACGAAAACTAATGTTGTATGCACTCTACCAACTGTGTCACCAGAAACCACCAACAACAACAAAAACACACTCAAAACTCCAATACAAATTGCTGAAAAATGCAAATCGTCTGTGAGCCAGTTCCCCTGGTTCTCTCAGTATAGTCGTCCTTACTGAAAGACATGCTTGACATTGCATCACCTGCATGTACCTTTGTGTTCCAATTGCATACTATAGGGCATCATGGCATATTTATACATCACGTAATAAAAAAAAAAAATCATCAGCCAAGAATGTTTTTACTGCGAGACAATACAAAAGTTTCATGTACACCACAGCTAACACAGATCTAAAACATACTGTCTTTCATTTTCGGTGGATGATAATGGAATAATGAATAAAGTTGTCAACTGAATGATTTCATATGCAACCAAATGTGATTAATGATTGAGCACAGCCATATTTTTCCCCAATGGTCTGGGTTAGGGTTAGGGTTAGGGTTAGGGTTAGAGGAGACTGACTACCAAACGGCAATTGTGGTTGTTTGGTTTGCAGGACTTGTTGGATGATAGTTACTCTCAAGTGATCAATTATCAATGACTTTTTTTCCTAAAATAAGTGTGAAGGGTTTGTAAAGTTTTGGGGAAAAAATCATTTTCCACTCTGTTTTTTATCAGTGGTGTCTTTATAGTTAGCTGGGTGCCCTTAGCAATATAACCATTTAATAAATTGTTTCATAGCTGTTAACTGTATATACTAAAAAAAGTTGGCATAGTTTAAATTATACTGCATTTTCAGATCATTAAAGTCAATGATATTGCCATCGGAAAGCAATTGACACAATTTAATAAGGATTTCACTGCTGCCAAACTCTATTAAAAATTGGTTTCCCTCCAGCTGTGACTAGTGGGTTCTTCCAAATTGGACATTATGGCAGGCTTAACCCAGAAATAGAAGGACGTGCATAAAGTTCTGAAGCTATGTTAGACAAATGGAGATTGGATGACATTTAAGGTGGCACCACAGGGAGTCACAAGAAATGCATGTTATTTTCTGCAATGATAATGTTTTTTTTCCAACGAGCCCTCAAAACCTGCATCATATTATGCTTTATATGCCCATGATAGAGGATATCCACCATTATCTGCTAAGTAATGAACTGAATAAACATCTAGAATACTCAAACCACCAAGGTTTCTTGTTTTTTTGTCTTTGCATGAAGACATTGTAAACCCCAGCAGTAGAAACTTAGCAGGAATGGCAGAAATAGCTATCATTTCCCCAGTGATATTGCCACTGCCGGATGCTGAATTGATGCCGCTCTTGACATTATATGAAAAGGTCACCGCATGTTATCTAAGAGGTGAGGTGGCCGGCACTTTGCACCCACTTGATCTATATTAATTAAAGTTTAAACTTCTTTCTCAAGAGGTTATTGATCTGCAAATGGTCTTTGTCTGGTTTTGGCAGCATAGAGATCACAGCAGAACTCATACTGGGCTGCATTGAATAATTGACAAGAAAGTCATTATATAGCACCATGAGGATGTGAATAGTACATCTTGAAAACATTTATTATTTATTTTAACAGTGTAACCGTCCTCCAGTGGTCCTCTACCAGGCGCCAACTTCTTACCCCGACTGGAAAGGTAACTTACGCACATACTCATTATCCAGATGCATTCACAATGCATACACATCTTCCGATCTCTCAAGTGTTTTATAGATATATTTCTTTCCCTCCACCTTACATAGAGCCTGTTATGATTATAATTGGTTTAAAAGCCCAAACAGAATAAAAATCATATTCACATAAAAACCTCAATCAGAATGAGAAACAGGCCCAAAACGGTTGAAATTTTAATCAGTTGCAGAGGGATGGTAGAAACCTTTTCATTAACCGCCTATTGCAGCATCTAGTCCCCTGAAACTGAAGAGGAAGAAGAAACAAGGCCTTGGATTTCTCAACAGCCTCTAGTGAGTGTTTCTTTGAGGGAAGGACCTCTTCAGCATGGAACTTCTTTATATCTCCATATTGGAAGCGCCTTGCTGTATTTAAACCAGGACAACCTGAGGTTCTTCTTATTATAAGCCCATGTTTAGTTTCAGTCCCGTTTACCTCTCTAGTGAGGTTTCCTCAAGCACTGCAAGCTTCTCCTTTATAACCAGTGAGCTTCATTGCAATGGAAACTCTATTCTGTATGAGCCCTTTTCTTTCTTAAGACCTTTTATGGAGTTCAGATAGTCAGACTTTTGCTGGAACAACTCTGTAATGCCTCTAACCTGATCAAGAAGATCCTTGGCCAGAGAAGGTTGCTCCTCTTCAGCCATGCTTGGCTTGGCAGCACATCAAATTTACAGTCTTTCACAGTTTCACAGTTTCTCGACAGCTTTGGGTTTTTCACATTTTAGACTTATTTTGTGTAGAGGATGCTATTCTTGTGTTGTCATGTGATGTTGTTCATTATGTACATGTTTTACATTCAGAATTTTGCTTAGTAAGCTTGGGGTTTGTTTTGTAGGATATTACATCTGCTTGAGGAAAATGGATTGGCAAAATTACCATAAAAATAAAAAATGGGTTTGAATGTTTCTAAAGCTCCTGTGTTGCAGGTTGGTGGTAAAAGCTTGTTTGGATCTTGGGAAATAATCTCTTCCTGTGAGTGTACAAGTCCTCATTATGTTTTGGCACACTTTGTCAAGGAATTGAAAATCGAATCAAATTAGAAGACAACTGAATGGACTGACGCAAGAATAAATGCACCATGTTGATGTGACAAAGGGAGAAGTGAATAGAGAAATAAAGTTGAACTTTGGCTGCTTTGTGTGTGTACCATACATTTGCCGAGCTAAAGTAAAAAAGTATTGACCAGACAGCTTTGTGCTGAGTGAGACGAGCATCGACTCCGTAGGCCTTCTCTTTTGCAGAGGGATGCTTTCTTTTGCTTTCCCTGGGTATGATATACTGAAAATGAACTCATCACCGAAGGAAGGAAACGATTATTCCCTCCTTGCTTTTGAAAAGTGAATTAATAGCTTTCCATTCATCAATTATCCGTGTACCACTTATCCTGTGCAGAATTGGAGGGGACAGGAGCCTATCCCAGCATGCACTGGTTAAGATGCAGAGAACAATTCTATTGGAGGGCGACCACACAAAAGGACAGACATAAGATTTGCTGTTTTTAGTATGTCTGTTACTGAGCCTTTTACTTGCATGAGGGACTGAAAGAATATTGCTGGCATCTCATTCTCAGTTGTAGTGGGTGTTTGTCAGTTGAGATGATTCAAATGATCTCTTGATATCAATCACAGATTTCAGGCATATTGTGCTTCCACTCACACTCACCAATGACCCACAAGCTGGCGTTTTGTCTGGAATAAATTATGACAATTCATCTGCCCCAAGAAATTGAATCTTGGATTGAATTGGACTGAATCTGGCTGTATATGATCTGGTATCTTCCATTTGTCAAGTTTGGGAATTAAGTTCTGGAGCTCGTAGCTGGTGAATACCTTGCAGCCTTTCCACTTTGACTGTCCTATATTTCCATGAACTTTGTGTTCTTTGGAAATAAACAGTTCGATAGTGACAAAATGAGCCAAATTGCTTTGGCTCACCCTCAAGAAAATCACTTCTTGGTATGCTGTTTTGGTTGTTTGAACAATATAAGAAATAGCCAAAGCATAAACCACTTATTTTGTATGCTTTTTATTTAAAAAAAAATTCCCCCAAAACACATTTAACATGACTAACAAACATGAAATTCTAAATAGGACAGACAGTATTAACATTCAGGGCAATGCTGAGTAAAGCCCATTCACCTTTCATCCTCCAAGTGGTTATTAATGGCTTTAACTAAGCTTTGCGTGGAGCTTGTGCTTTCCTCTCAAATATTATTGTATTGGCAGCTGGTGGTATGTGTGAAATTAGTTTTGATGGCTCTGATGACACTCATTGCATAAATGTGTCCCTTCAATTTGGCCAGAGTCGCCTAATTTTGTGTATATTTTCTGATAATAAAGAGGATTTTGGCCAGCTGCCTTTCTGGTATTATTCTCTGTGTGAAATATTATTGTACGGGGACAGAGAGCTGTGTCAGTTGGAATCACCCTAGCTGTGTTGAATGTATGTAGTTAGTATGACAGGTGGAGGTGTTTCCTGCTAACTAGAGGTGGAGCAAGGCAGGCCAAAATAAATTGATGACCCCAAACTTTTATTTGTTTGTGGAATATGGATGGGCTAGCTCAACTCCGCTGGCTGTGCTGGGGAATTGCCAAAATTCAGCCATCGCCACAATCCACTTTGCTTGGGCCCTGGTACTAATGGGCTCCGCAAGGATCATTGCAGCAGGAAATAGAAATGGGATCCAGCAAATAAAAACGAATTTATGAATTTATACATCCACCCTGCCAGGAATACCTTAGTACTGCTGCTTATAACTTACATTTGGGGAGGTTTCGCTGCATGTACATAAATGTTTTGAGGCTAGATTGTTTTGTTGTTGCAGTTAATTGTGATGATGTTCATATTGTTCCTCTCCAGGTATGTTTATGCATATATATGGATACAGGCGAGATGTATGGTCTACCCTGTTAACATTGGCACCAAAATAAAAAAATAAAGAGATTCTGCAGCACACAAATGCAATTTTGCCCCGGTATAAGGAGCAGTTTTGTTCAATTTGTCTCTTGTTCCCCTGCTGGTACTCAGCCTGCCAGCTTCTGTCAATCAGAGACAAACTTCCATCAACACATTTCTATGCACATTTGAAGACTCGCCTGAGAAAAGTTTAATGGAAACCATAAAATTTGATTCCAGAATGTACATAAACGTTTTTAGTTTTGGATGTTTTTGTCTTTTTTGAAAAACCATTTAATGCATTAAACAGGAGGTGGAAATGCTTTTTCTGAATAAGTAAGCTGAATAAGCTGTTTCTGCTCTGCTGGTCAAGACGAGCTGACATGACTGAACAATTATAAGTTGCCCAATTGAAGTTGCCCAATGGCATAAAATTATTGTTGTTTTTTCTCTTTTCTTTCTCTTTCTTTTCGCTTTTAATGCAAACACGGCTACAGACGCTGACACACCGCTTCGGAGGCTTTCTGAGCACATTACTTTTATACCATATTGCTGAAAAATAAGTGATGCAATGCTTGACTACAGTGAGGCCAACTCACCTTGTGCAGGAAGAATACGTAAGAAGAATGAATCCAATGCATGCAACCCTTGCATCGAAATGCATTTTCAGCAGAATATTGCGTGAAAGTCCTTTGAAGAATAACTCATTCAACGAAGTGAAAGTGCGTCTGGTCTAAAAAGGTAGTACAGCTCTGAATACAGAAAGCCTGTGGCATAGGTCAGAATCCAAAAAGCTCCAGCTGATGGAGGTCAACAGAGTGTGAATGGAGAATCTGCCTTTGGCCCCAGCAGGCCTGCAGCACCAACCACTCTGTGAAAACAGGATCGCCTTTCACTGTACCAGATGGAATTTGGAGCTCATTCTCTTCTGGCTGTGGGCCACAGCATAAGTGTATATACGTGTGTATGTGTGTGCGCATACACACACTTGTGTGCCTGCACCTTTCCACTCGTTTAACTTGCTGCTGCTCTCTAGCCTTTCACTCAGCTCTGATTAAATTGCCAGTGTCCACATGAAGGCAGCTTTTCATTTCCTGTAGCTCAGAATTACACTAATCTGTGCAACTCTGTTTTGTACCTGTGTCGTCTTTGTTCCGGCAGCTGTACTCACTCTTTATACATTTGTCAACGCTTATTGAAGGTTTTATTTATTAATTCCTTAAAGACCGATTATGTTTTTTGTTGTTCCTTTTTTCCTGCCATAGCTACCTGATTACATCCTTTTCCAGTTCTGAAATTTTCTCTTTGTATCATCTTACTAACTCAGCTGGTTCTTTTCCCTGCAGCCGGAGAGCAATTGACTGTAGCAGTACAGTAACTCCTGTATATTCTTATCACTCAGCCTGTCAGTATGCCAGTAATAATGTCAAGGTGAAGGGTTTGTTCTCAGAGTAGCTGAATGGTTACAACAAATAACCTCCCGCACAAGAATGTCTTTTGAATGAAAGCAGCGCCTAACTAGTATTTCAGTATTTTTTAACTGGATGCATTGAATGCTTTCTGTTGTCATGACACACATCCAGGACCTGCGACAGACTATCTGCTCTGCAGCCACCCACACAGTAATTTCACAGTCAGAGAAGCTTGTCTATGTGTGTGTATGTGTGACTGGGAGGCCACATGCATGCATACCAGGAACAGACTCACAACGGAGTCAAGATTGTGCTGTGCGCCTTTGCTTTTAAATGCAGTTCTTTATCAGGATCAGAGATATCAATAGAGAGGTTTATGTCGAAGCAAAACACACGAGGGAAAATGTTTAGTCAGGATTTATAACCCGTGCTCTATGCAGAAAACCTCTCCATAGTTCTGTAGTTGTACTAACTTATGTGGTTTTTTCTATATTTTTAAATGTTTTGTACCATAAGGATTAGCAGAATGTAATGCTGCTGGTTCGTAGGACAAAGGAAAACAGAGCTACATGTCTGGAGAATTAACAATCAGTTGACATTCTGGAAAACATACATGGCGTTCACTGTGAGTGTCAGGAGATGGAATAATGCAGTTGTACCCTTGCCAGACCTGTCAGTCTGTACATAGTACAAATAAGAATCAACAAAGCAATACAAATAAATCACTATGGGTTATGTTTTACATGAGCATTACCACTCACAGTTAAAAAAAAAAACAGCCCCTTTTGAATCACTGATTAATTCACAAACCTTAAACTTACTGACCCAGATCAAATACACCCATGATGTTGCTTGACCAGGTGCATGCTGGTTTATATTAGCATGAGCAATTACTGAGAAACCTTCAGTGATGTGTGCAAGGCCTTTCTGCTATTATAAGGCAATCCCTGTTGTGACTCTAGAGCTGTCAGAGTTTGACAACTGTTTGAGCCAGTGTGTTGGTCAGTGAAGGAAAGAAACAACAGCTTTACATGGCATCTGATCACCATGTGATGTCTGTGTTGCCATAGTTGACAAGCTGATCTTGAGACTGTGTTAGAGGGAGAAATAATCCGATGGATGTACACATTTCTCAGTCAGAGATTCACCAGGAGTTGCCAAGTTTGTGTCAGGAGAATATTCTGATGAATGGACATTTCCTCGTTGGAGATTCTGCAGGAGTTGCCAGTCATGTCCGATCATGCTGCAAACCTGACTGACTGTCTTATTGTCAGATCTGTGGGTACTCTGTGTATATATATTGTAAATAACCACTGTCACTGTTACTTGCAGTTATGTCCCACCCACCTCTGGTTAAACCCAGCCTTTTCGCACAAAATTATATGAAATGAACACTACCTCTTAACACTGAACTCTGTGTTGGTGGCATGTAATATGTGAAAATTACGTGTCACCAGCACGGAAACAATACCAAATTAAAGTCAATGGGGATCCCTTTTCGTGCTGGGCACACGTATTACCTGGTTTGGTGTAACTTACGTGGCTCACGGTTTGTGAATCACATTTTTTAATGTAAATTCTGTGGCTTCTCTTACACCTTACCAGAATGTTTTTTGCCATTAACCTAGGTGAGTGGTTTTGTAGTCCAAACTCACTGAAACTGCAGCCTTTTTCACAACTTTGTAGAGTACATGTATGTATAATGACGAGTGTGCTATTTTTAGAACGCTCTGCTGTTTCACGTAATTTACACAGTACGTGACATCCACACAGAATTTGTTTTTAAGATGTCCTGGCCATTTCACGTAATTTTGCGAGATCAGGTTGCTTAAACAAGATCCATTTAGAGTAAAGATACAGATCATTCAGTTGATTGAACAGATACAGAACCAGCTCATCCCTACATAATTACAAAGGTGACATGTAGATGATGATGTAGAATATTAGGCAAGGAAGTAAATACAGGTGAAGTTAATATAACAGTGCTGACTTCTCAAATACTCCCCGGTCAATGCCCTGTGTTAGTTTGACCCATACATCACTCCTCCCAACAGTCCAAAAACATTTTTTTTTAAATCATATGTCGCCTTACTTAGTCACTTCCTCTTTACATCACATCATAATTACTACAGCCACTTGAGGGTTAGGGTTAACAAAAATCATCAATATGAACTGATGATGATCTATGAATTTGAGTGCATTATGTTTTGGTGGTATAACAAACAGTGAATAAGAACAGTGTGAATTATGACGCTTATTAACATTGTAATTTTTCACTGTATAAACAGGGAATGTGGCAGACTCACACTCTTTTGAGACTTTGCAACTATCACAAATCATTAGATGTCTCCAAACTAAGTTAATAAAAAACAATAAGCCCATGTGTCCTTCTCCTGCCGCTTTTCTATTAATTTTGCTTAAATGTTTCCTCTCCCAGTTTCCATCTTAAATTTGTTTCATGTGAAGCCTCAGCAGCTCTGTTACGATAATATCTTGTATTGGGCAGCATTGTAAGTGAGAACTAAAGAGGCTCACCTTTAAGCAGAAAAATCTGGTTTCATACCTGACTGAGAAAACAGCTCATCAGCTGCGAGGTTGACATGTGCTTTGGTGCAGAGAATTTTAAGTAGGGTAAATAATTTATACGTTACAGAATCTTGCATCCTGTTTAAAAAGAGGGATTCTTATTTTCTCCCAAGTGAAAATGACATTCTTTGCAGTACTGCTTAATTGTGAAGCTGCCAGGGGGCTATATTGTATCCCTCTATTAAGGGTTGTGTTCTTTTGTTACTTTCATATCTCTCTGCTGTTGTTTTCTCTCTCATCCCCTCTCACCAGCTGTCTTTCTCTTCAGCGCCTCACCAGTTTCACATGTGAAGCTGTTATTTCCCCCCCAAGTGTCTCAGCTGCTGTTTTACAGCCTTTCCTTTGTGTTTGTAACAAACGTATTGTAGAGCCACGTCCTTGTGGAAAATGTCCATACAGTTTTAAATATGATAAAATGGCAAAATTAGCTTTTTTCTTGTGGGTCATATTTGAAAAGGTGAAGGATCAGTTTAATCAATTTGATTTAATTAAACTCATGACTGATTTATTGTTTGCAGGCTCTTGCAGATATTGCAGTATGGAGATAATGATCGAAAGGAAATTGCTACTTGTTGCTGCTCTCAACCGAGACCTTTTATGTTGCACAATGTGTTCAGCATGAAATACAATCTAGATAGCATACTGTTTACTGTCCTAAAGGAAATGTAGGGGAAGGAAGAAAATAAATAGGGAAATTGTATAGCACAGATAGTAGTTGGCTGGGGAAAAAAATCCAAGTTAACAATTTTCAAACTTTCTGAATTAAATACATTAATTGCTTCGAAAAGACTTCTGTTACTCTTGCTGAACTTTAGCTGCAACTCTACAACCAATAATACACAGTTATACGTGTCATTCAGAGTATTTTACATTAACACTAATTAACACATTATATACACATACAGAAAACACAGAGTTATGGATCACAGTATGAGATGATGGGCTCTTGAACATGAATGCCTACAAGCAATTGTCCACATCCAAAAAATGACCCCATAGTTCATTTGTACAAGCAACTTATTAGGACCCATATTTCTGTTTATTGTGACAGGAGCAAAGTAGAAAGCCAGGTGACTGTGGATGGATGGGTCAGAAAAAAAGAGAGTCCCACTGTTGCCCAGTGATAAACCAAAATTCAACACTGACTTATTACATGAGCAATACAACATTATGTGCGTAAGGAGGTAATGTGCTACAACACATACTTACCTATGTCACACCCTATTCCTACTGATATGTAGCCATGCAGACAGTTCCTCAACCAAAAGACATAATAGGTTGCTTGCAAGTGAGTTTCAACCAATCACATAACACCAACCTTTGCTTTACTATATGACAGAAACAGCAGCTGACAGAGTGAAAGTCCTGTGTTTGTTTGACTCATCTATCTACCATGAATACCTTGATTTGTGGACAAGCTAGCAAACAAAATTCCACTCACCTTCATCATGCTGGGGTGCAGGCTAAAAATATCAGAGATATCCTTGGTAACCTTGGGTAAATAATTAAAAAAAACTACTTTGACTGCATGGTAGAGTTAAGTGAGAATAGATAATACTGTAATTCAGGCAGTGAGTTCTTGTGCAGGACTATACCACTGTCTCCATCAGACCATAACTGATCTGTAAACTTTGCCGTTTAGGTAAACATTGACACTGAGTACTGAATGTCTTGAGAGTTTCTTTGGGTTGTTTCTGCATGTGAATGAATAGAAGCTTAACACTCTGGAAAAGGTCAAGACAGGATAATGTTCAAGTCAAGAAAACTGCTCAACTTATTCTTTGTCCATTTACAGTCACTGTCAGGCAATTTACAGTGGCAGAGCATCAAAGGAGGAGAGATTCTTCCACATCATTCACCCCTGTGAAAATCAAAGCGTGCTTGATAAAGGATGTCCTATCTGGATGTTTTTGGACTGAAATCCTCCAATAATCCCAAAGTGTATGAGATCACAAAAAGCCTAATTTTTTGGCACTTCTTGCTTCCATCTGTGAGTGTCTTGCCTCGATACAATATGACACATGGGTCAAAAATTCAGCCGTTCTCCTGGCCAATCCTGTGAGTGTGAAACGAGTTTTAGTTGATTATTATTGCCTTTTATCTGCCGCTACAGCTGTGCTGCCTTTGATAAAGCAGAGAAGTGAGACTTTCTCAACGCGTAATTGTCTACTGCCACTGAGGAATAGATAACTTTGAGTCAAATCGAGTGGAGTAGGGAAGCTTTCTCACAAGGAGTCCCACATCCTTTTATTAACAAAGCAGATATTCTCATATTCCTTCTAAGCATATGTGAAGATTAAGTGACTTTCAGCTCTTTCAGCCACTATTCCAGATGTGAAACGGAGAAGGGGGGGAAAGGTCACTGTTACATTAAGTACTTCAGGATATCTGCACCAGGTGGCAAACTTTTAAATGCCACCTAGAATTGGACATAAGTAAAAATCCAGAATAAAGCTGTAAAGTCAAGATTTATTTATACAGCCCGTCACCACACCAGCTTCCTCTCTTCTTTCCTCCTCTGCTCCTTTCGTCTGGTTTTAATAAGGTCTGATGACAGAGTTGGCTGTCCACGGCCATACGGACAAACTGACAAGGGAATACACTAGAGGGGAACTCTGTCTCTTTCTTGTGCACTTTTTAATAACATCTGCAAGCATTTCTATCCACATTTCCTCTTTAAATGGACCCTCCTCTGAAAGTTAGAGAGGTTATCATTTCTAGTATAATTAATAATAAGTGACACAACTAATAAAATGAGTGATAAGGGATTTTAAACTACCTCATAGGGGTTGTAGCATGGCAAACTGATGAGATGACATTTTCAAAAGGCTGTTAATGATTCATCACATTAAAGTCTGAGCAGTCCATTCCATTCCCTACATGTAATCATATGTACAACCGTGCTTTGAATAATAATTTTATATGTAATCCACTGGAGAAACTGAATAAAGACTAGATTGCTGACTCATTCTTATAATAAAAGAGAGAGAGAGAGAGAGAGAGAGAGAGTGTGTGTATGTGTGCGTGCATATGGGACAGTATGGGGACCCATCTCCCGTACATACATTTTGGGGACCCACTTCCCATAGAGATCAAAGAAGTCCTCACAAGGTTAACCACTAACTTATATTATAAGTATTTTTTACGGTTCTGGCTTGGTTTTTGGTTAAGGTTGACTAGTTCTGCATTCTGGAAAATAAGCATATCACTTTATACCCCTTCCATATCTGTGCATAAAGTAAGAAGCTTAGTGAATTTAGTTTAGCTTAGCTTAAGGACTGCAACTAGGGGGGAAACAGGTAGCATGGCTCTTACGATAATTATTAAAATGTGCCTACCAACAGTACTTAACATTTGCACACCATATCTTATTTATTTAATTTGTACAAGCTCAGTGAAAGTTGTCATTTCTTGTCGTCACTATTAGGCTACCAGTTCATGCTGAACTGAAATGCAATATGCAGGATGTAATAAGAAGCGGTAGAAGATGAATGGATGGATGGATGGAGGTTGTAATTAGTGTTATTGTGGTGTCTTAGCTGTATTTGTTAGCTGTATCATAGACTGGCAGGCTATACAATTCTCCATATCCACACCTGAAAGCTTAAGTCTTACTGGGCAACCCTACAGATAAGTGCTTTGCATTCACACTGTCTGTCCCACAAGAATGGGATCTATTTCTGAGTTTGCTTTGTATTCTTTTCAATCACAGTGAATGTGATGTAACCAAACATGATTATAGTTGCTGCACACTAACTGTACATATTGAACTATGTGGCTTTAATTGCCCTTTCAAGACAAATAATATGAATGAATTTATGACCAGGAGGAAAATCACAATACATTGAATTATAAGTAAATGTTAATTGGTTGGCTGTTTGACCCCGGACTCTGTGATTTACGCTTACAGGCCTTGACAATCTGTTGACTCATGGTGGACCTTAGTTCCCAAAAGGTTGTGAATAATCCACTACTAGCCAGTAGAAATGTTAATGAAAATTTTGAGGTGAAACATCTTCTCCCTCCAGGGACTTTAGAAGTGTAATGACGTTCACTTATTCCTTTAGTTAATATTCTGCTAGTTGCTCTGTATTTGGCTGTTTACTAAATACCTAAGCTGGTAGACAGAACGGTTCCTGACCTGGTAAAATAGGGGAGCGCACACATAAGTGTACAATAGTACACATTTGTGTTAATTAACATTCATTTGTGTTTCTGGTCATTCTCTGAAGTGTTATGCAGTTGAAAAATATCTGAGTGCCTTCAAGTGCATGCTTCAGTCCTTTTCGTGGAGCTACCCACTGGGGCTCTTTGCACAAACAGAGTATATAACTTGGCCATTCATTTCAGCCCATCACATTCATGTGATGTTGCCACAGCTCTTATATTGAGTATTTGTCTTGATCACACTCATCATCTTATCTTGTCCCCAGTCTTTGCTTCGCATCTCTCTCTTTGTCTTCCCATCTGTCTATTTTTGTCACAACTTGTTCCCCTGCATTTCGTTTTCCCCCGTTTCTACTTGTTTGTCATAATGAGTATTTCCCATTTGAGAGGAAAAAATATAATAGATTGGGACAGATAAAGACTTGTGAATGTAGGGAGACAGATAGGGAAAAATAGAAAATCACAGAGTGTACGAAGTGACTTAGTCATACATAGAGAGAGAGTAATCATTTCACTCTAACTGGCTATTGTACTGCATGTGCACTGGATGGCTGAAGTGTTTGTCTAGAAGAGCATTTTCCCTTAAGGTCTCAGCTGGATGCTCCGTGGTGCATGCAGGAATGCCAATTGGCCAATCAGACTGTGAAAGAACACAGGGAGGGGAACACTGGAGCTTGTGCCTGAGTCAGTGGACAGCAGCAGCGGCCGCAGTGGCGGTGGTGTCCCTCTTTTACCCCCCATCTATCCTGTCTTTTCTCTCCTGGTGTCTGCTGCAGCCTGTTCTCCCAGACAAAAAGCCCTCCTTCTCTGGGCACCGTGCAGAGAAAAGCAGCCAACACTCCCCTCAAACATAAACTCCTTCACATTCATCGTCTAAGGCTCCAAACTGTGAAACGTGGGCAGAGCCCTCTAAACAATGGCCCCTGAATAAGTGTTCCATTACAAATGCAGACAGCTCCACTGTAATTGGAAAATACCTCTAATGAGTGAGGCTGAATGCCTGACCATGGGCCACCAAGCCTGAAGCCTGGGAGATGTATTGTATTTCTCTCAGAAGGGGTTTGGATGGGATAAAATTAGCACTGTATGTGCACCACACTTTGACACTAGCCATATTTCAGTGGAATTTCCCTTCACTTTAAAAACTCACCATGCTTCAATGAATTGGAATACATTACAGATACATGTTATGAACTTTATTGCCCCTAAGGGAAATTGCAGCATTTGCAGTATAGGTCGAGAAAAAGAAACATTTGCACATTATAAACAAATGAAAGTACACATCATCAGAATATCCATGGTGAGCATTCATCGTAGTGGAACATAAGAAATATGACCTTATTGTAAAATTGCACTTTTGGTACTATAGTTTGTTCTAAATATATGAACCACTTGAGAACACTTACGCTGGATACTGGGAAAGGGCCCTTGGTTCTCTTTATCCATCCATATGTGCTGTGGACTAGTGCGTATTTCTGTGATCAGCCCAGTAGCCACATACACGTGGATATGAAATGTTTTAGGCACCCTTTAGCTTTACTAAGGAAAACAACATGTCATAATCTATGGAGTGAGGACGTCAGGGTGGTTGAATGGGTCTAACAGACACTGGACTTTGACCCAAGAGTCCAGTGTTCAGGTCCTTTTTAAAGTCAGTTTTTATTTACTTTTCTTAAGCTTGAAGTTAACCTGTAAACTAACTTCTGTACAAAAAAATGGATCACTTTCTATTGCCATTTTTCTGTTAGTTAATTATCAGTGAAGTGATTTCTTACCAAAAACGAATCGTGTGCAAAACTGTGACCTAATGCATCAGTATGTTTTTTTTTTTCAAAGCCTTATTAACACAAACAGAGATTCAACGTATCTGTGGTTTGCAGAAACGTACAATGCAACATTTACTCTGGTAAGAGAATGGTAAATGTACTGCACTTTATAGTGCTTTTCTAGTCTTTGCGGCCACACAAATCGACTCACACTACAACTCATTCACACAAACATTCATGCTGGTGGCTAAATGGTGCCACCTGCCACCATCAGGAGTTTATTCACACACCAATGAACGCAGCATCAGGAGCAATATGAGTTTAGTATCTTGCCCAAGTACACTTTGACATGAAGGCTGCCATGGTCAGGAATCAAACCACGACCTTCCGATCAGTTGGCTTCCGCTCTGCCACCAAAGCCACCAAATTATTGGGTTCGGAGAATCACTGGTGTGGAGTTGAACATGGATTTGCATTTATTTATAACTGTGATATTTATCTTGGGAATATACAAGGTAAAACTGTTCCAGTGCACTTCCAGGAAATGTCTTGAAACCCTTGGATCCCCTGCAAAGAAAACATGGCTTCAGATGACTGAGCAGAACAAAGAAGCTCATACTTGGCATGTACAACGACTTGCTAACCATCCACAAGATGAAATATTTAAAAATGTCCAAGCACACCTGACTATCAGAGCCATTTCATCCAAATTTGCTGACTGCAGCTGGTAGGGTGTTGGTGTGGTTGTGTTGGTCTATGTTCACACCTGTCCAAACAAACCTCGCCAAGGGGGAAAACAAACTAGAGGCCCAATTTAACCAGATTTAAAAAGCGCTGGAGTAAAAACACCCTGAGTTGCAAAAGAGTTAAGTGCCAAGCAAGGGTAACCAGATAATCAGGATCAATGAAAGACAAAGTGGCTCCTCTTTGCAGTGGGTCCAATTCTGCTCATACTCAGAGTGGCGGGAGACAAATGGCTCTTAATTGGAGGCATTTTTACCCTGTGTTCCTGTGACCTGTATCTCACATACTGTAATTGCACAGCCTTTTTCTCTCCTGCCACATGGTGTAAGCAAGACACCAACTATGTTTCCTAGATCAATCTCTTCATAACAGCATTTCCTCCTCTCCATGATTACCCTTCTTTCTCTGCCAGCCACAGCAGAGCAGCAGTGGTCTCCTGCTTGCTCTGATATTACACGCCAGCCTCTCCACATTCAACAAAGAGTGAGGTCGCAACCTGTCTGAGCTTCATTCTGACTGGCAGGCATGATGGCCCTGCTGGGTTTCCCTTGGCAGGAGCAGTCTGCATTTAATCTGGCTTTGACAAAGCAGGGCTGGGAATACACAATTTCTGACCCAAATAAGGCACAAGTGGCAAAAGATAGCAAAGCAATAACAGAGCCATGACACTGACCCCTCTTTGTTCTCTAGTGTCACACAAAGCAATGCATTTTCACTGTTTTGACAGTTGTGCTGACCTGCTGTGCTATATTTATTTATATAAATATTGTATAAATACACCCCATTACAGTTAAATCTGTTTTTAATTCCTCTTGACAAATTCTTGTGTCAGTGAAACAGAATGGGGCAGGCTAAAATTGTCTCACATTTAAGTAAGTGACTGGTCTAATGCAGACTGTAATCTGAGTTGAAATGTCTGTTTATTTCTGCACAAGTCAGTGCCTCTGAATAAACGGAGCTTAAAGTTTTTCAGGGTTTAAGGTTTTATTTTAGTTTGTGCTGTCTGGTAATGGAGTTTGAACAGTTGTAATTAATACACAAAAGTATGGTGCATACATACATATAATAGACAGGTAGGAAAACTAGCAAACTAAAATAACAGAGTGCACACATAAAACAGAATATTTCTAGTCACATGAGTTCTTTTTCTTTCCACTGTTGGGGCTTTTATGAATTTGTGTCTGTGTTTGTCCTACTGCACGATTGTCAGGGAAGTGGAAATCTGTCTAAAGTCAAAGTCACAATCACAATCTGACTCTCCACCCAGCCAACTGGACTGGAAATCTATGAAATCTGGCATCACTTGAATTTATGAATCTCTGGGATCAGAGGACGTCTGGAATCCATTGATCTGTATTACCCTGTGGAGTGGACCTCAAGCTCTCCAACGCTCTCCAGACCTTTACCAAAACCTGCCCATTGAAGTGGAATTCACTGCCTCAGCTCCGTCATTACAGCGGATTCAGGCACAGCTCTCCCATGTTTATGGGACTTCCTGTGCTCATGTTAAAGAGCGAGGGAAAATGAGAGTCAGGAAGTGTAACTGTTGTAGAGGCTAACTGATTGCTGATTGGTCGACTCAGACTCAATTGGCTCCCCTGCAAGCCCATTAAACCACTCAAAGACACCAAACTAATTCACCCTTAGTAGTGACTTGCTCAGACAGCTAGATGGCACTGTATTTGTTATGTGTCAAGTGTCTCCTTTATGCATGTTCTTTTCAAAATAAAAGGAATGTTATGTCAAATAAAATACTAGCTACACCAGCATTAATCTTACATTGTCCACACATGATAACAGTACCATAACGATATAGAATCTAAATATCTAAAAAGTGAATATATTTGTTCGTATTTTAACCCAATCATCAAATCCATTAAGCTTTTTTTAAAAATCCTATATAATCATCCATAGCTCTATATAGCACAAAATTGGAACCATTCGCTTAGTATGACATGGGCTAGGGTTAAGATGATGCCTGTTACCTATAATTATGTCTCTGAGAGTCTTGATATTGCACAGGCACATTATTTTATTTAAAATAAAAGTGCCTCTTTTTGAGTGGAAGCAACTCCCAAACACATTTCAGCCCTAAATTAAAAAAATAGCCTAAGAATTAGTCAACCAATTAAAAGATAGGAAACAACATTTGAAAGGGAGAGAAAATATTTCAGGGTAATGAAATGAATAGTAGCTGACTATTGCTTTTTCTTAATAGACTGAGATTAGGAAACAGTCCATGGCCAGATGAAGGTGAAATTTATGACATATTTTAACTAAGTGTTTCATATTGACCCTTGCACAACATGGTATCAGAATATTGAACTGAGGATCATAAACCTATCAATAGGGCATGAGATCAGATCAGAAAACACAGCCGAAATGTCAGCAGCAGCAGTGCGTGCAAGGTGAAAAATTTGGTATCAGCACAAGCAAAGTGAATGTGCCATTGTTGCAAATCATTGTATAGACACCTGGTTTGCTCTGCTACATATAAGTTTTATATTAACATTTGTATCAGAAGTTGTTGGCTGTATTAAAACAATTAGATAATTGTATTTCCTGTCTTTTTATCACAGTGCCAATCAGGAGAATTTGCACCAGTCCCAGGTTTTTTTCTTCCTGTTTCTTCGTATCCTATTTCAAGACCTGCTGTGTACCAATATACCGAAAAACCTCAGCAAGACACAATCGTGCACATTCATCATTCATCAGAATCCAGCACATTTCATTCTGGCGATGTCTTACAGAAAGGGAGGTGAGGGAAAAACATCTCCTTGCCTGCTCTCAACTAGTGAGTGATATAAAACTGTCACTACTAATCAGACACACTTCTAAATCATAATGATTTTTTAGGACAGAGCTGTGTAAAAACATTTGCGAGAGTGATGATTTATTACAGCCTTTCTCGCAAACACACGTACACACACACACACAAGCACGACTGCTAGGAGCTCAAATAGAAACAAACCAAGCATTACTACCTCCACAGTGTAACGATTGGGTACAGATTCAGTGCCTTCAGCAGCCATAAAATACCTCCATTTTCATTAACCCTGAACTGAACCTGGAGTACAAGAAAGAATGGACTTTATTGTGACAGCTAGGTGGACAGGAAAATTTACAGTTGTGCCTTTTAGATGTTTTATGGTGCCGCGCTTCCCTCAAATATCCATTCAGGGCATTCATATCTCGTAATTGCTACAGCTATGATCAGTGTTCGTGTAGGACGGCCCACGCAGACATGTACACATGCAGGGATTAGAGAGCATGAACATGACTGTATAACCAGAGTTCATCTCCTGTCCTCTCCTGATGACACTCCATTTAACTGTTCCATTAAACACAAGTGGGCCCGCAAAATCTACTGATTTATTCATAACCCAGCGTCTCTGAGGCTCAGTTAAAAACCTGCTATGAGCAATTTTTTACCCAAAACCACATCATGAGCGTACTTAGTCAACATCTCCATGGCAGAAGAGGGTATTTCAACATTGCAGCAGTGAGCAAGTTATTATCCCCACTCAGTGCTAATCATATAAACTATCTGGCTGCATGAATGTAACAAAGGATTAATAAGAATATGAACGAGGATGCATAGACATTCCCATTTTTCAATTTAACTGGATTACCATCATCTACTTCAGCTCCATGAAATTGCCTAAGCTGCACAGACCCTGATACACATTTTCCCACAGTCACTTCTGTGGCCTTAAGTTAACAATAGACGGGAGGGGAGCTATTACTCTTCCCACCATGCTGCCGTAAAGTCCCATCATTGTCTACTCTTTCCTTTTTTATTTCTCCTCCCTATTCGCTCTTTTCTCACTTTCTCTGTTTATCATGTGCTTTTTTTCCTGCTCCACACTGCCCCTTCCACCATCCTCCCATCTTCATCCATTCTCCCAAATTAATCTAGTTAATGGGCCGAGCTGTTGTGCAGTTGAGCAGAACGAGGCCCGCAAAGACGCACAAATGCGGACCAACAGGAACACACTGAAGCACAATACTCATATCAATGCATGCACACAGAACACACTTAGAAGAAACACAATGAAGCACAATAGTGCATAATGTCCAGCACACTTGTAAGGCCCACACGCGTATGCAAGCAACCATGCACTGACCCGAAAACTGCTTTACAGTTGCACTGATGATTCTGCAGCTAAAAAGAAAACAAATTTGATTTACGTGTCCTGTGCATGAACCGGCTAACCCTGCCATAGCACTCCCTTAATTAGCAGCTAGATCCAAGCAAATGGCAGGGCGGGGCATTATGGGATTGACTAGTTGGGGTGGGGGTAGAGGCTTTTCCCTCAATTACTCATCTGCTCACACTTGCATCAGGGGAAGATGCGAAGGGGATGGGAGCAGTGAAGCTCACGTCTCTCTCCCACTCTTGGATTCACAACGATGGCTTCCAGAAGATTTCCCCACCATGTGAATCTTTGCATCTATCCTTCAGTGGGAATGACATGTTTGGTTTTTTAACTTAATTTTGGATGGAAATAAATCTTCTTTTTATCTAACAGTTAATACTTCAGTTTTATATGCTATTAAAATGAGTTTTCCAGCATGTAGCTGTAGTCTAGCATGAAATGTAACTGTTTAAATCATACCTGTCCCATCTCTGTTTTTAATCACCAATTCTCTGTCTCTGATATGTTATCAAGTGATTGCCTTGATCCTCACAGAAAGCATGTATGGGTGAGAGCACATCAATCAATGTATCATCAGTCTCGGTGTGATCTCTGTCTAATGAGGCTGGAAACAGCTGCTCACACATGCTTTTCTGAATAATAGATGTGATGGGCCGGTGCTTCTACTACTCATCATCTCGTAGGTTTCGTCGGCAGAGGAGAAAGAAAAAAGAGTCATCACCTTTCAGTAGACCCTGCAGTGAATTTGTGTTTTTCTTCCCTGGTCTTCGGTGGTCATAATTGAGGGATATGTATGTGTCTATTTCCTCAGGAAATGGCTGATTTGGAATTCATCTCTGGGTGGATATGATGGCTAAAGTAAACCCATACTGAGAGCGGGCAAATAGAAACTTGTGTTTAATCTGTTTACTTTGAGAAAAGAGGATCCGACATCACGGGTTAGAAAAACACTGAACAAAAAGCTACCCCGACTTTTATTCTCATTTAATGGAGCCTGTTTCAAATACTGTCCAACATCCATCCATACCTCTGTCTCCTCTGTCTGATCACATTATACAGCATCAGTTGGCCACTTTGCTTCACTGCTGGCCTCAGTGCAGCAGGGGTGGGGACAGATTGTGTAAACATTCAAGGCTCAGCCCAAATCTGAGAGAGAGATTTTCCCCCCATGTACAGAAGCTATAGCACCATTTTCCAAGCCATTTGATAACAGAATGCCTTCAAATCATTTGGGTACGGGTTGATAATTATCAAGGAAAAATACTGATAGTGTATTTGTCATCATCATTCTGAAAATGTAGCACAACAAATACTGAAGACGACCAATTCTCACTCCTCCCTCCCGGAAAAAGGCATAAAGATATTTTTTTACAAAGCCAAAAGTTAATAATTTTGATCATTAACCTCTTAAAAACCACCTGCCAAAATAGGTTTATGGGCAGGGGATGGGTTAGGATTAGAAACAGAATCATTTTGAGCCAAAGCTTATAAAAGCAGAAGGGCCAGACTGCATGTATGAGGCTTCATTTGAAAGGTAATATATTCTAACTAAATAGCATTTCTCATCCTGAAAAGTGTTTTTGGTATACATAATGCTGCAGGATGAATGTTTAGCACATTTCCTAGAATCTATCCCATAATAACTGCTCTAATTGCAAATCAAGGATCCCTCATTGGCTCAATTACATTGCATTTCAATAGGGAATACCATAGTAGTAGCAGTAATGTGCAGGTGGTCAGTTGATGGCTGCTTTTTTACTCACATTACAAGGAAGATCCAGTACAAGAGAAAATGAGCTATCTCAAAACTGAATCTACATTACATATTACATTCCTGGAGGTCGGACATCAGCAGCAATCAGTGAAATGTACTTGGCATCAAAGTGTATCTACCTCCAGGGATGCTGCCACAAATGAACACAAGGGAACATCCAGTCCTCTAAGAAATGTTCCTTAGATACACTATGTAGTGACACGTATCACACACACTTCATGCTTTTCTTCTAAAGGACACTTATGACATACGGACCATCTTTAGATCAGTGCTTTCCTCTTGAAATGATTACTGTATGCTCTTTTGCCTGCAGGCTGTGAAGGAATTCTGCAGCCTTTATCCTCGTCTCTGGCGTTGGTTCTGCTGGCATTACTCACCCGGCTTCCTGTTGCTCTGATCACTGAGCTCTGATCACGTCCTTTCACCCAGTGTTCTCCCCTCCTACTGACTTCAAAAGCACAAGATTTCATCTGCTTACAGACTGCAATGTAAAGAAGCCAAACACAGCTGTTTGGTTAAGCAGATATCCAGCGAGGGTCGTGTCCATCTGTTTTAGTAACTGTAACCGTGTGTGGGTTTATTTTAAATCTGCTCATAGCAGCTCTGAAAAATATTTTTATTTTACAGTGTTGGAACATGTATGATGAGCCCACTGTATACTAAAAACTGTTTGCTGTGCCAATTATCAAAGGTGATGGCACATCAGTATTGTACAACCCCCCAGTGTTTAAGATGATCAGTTATGTCCTGTTTGACGATGGGGTTAGGTTTGATACCAAGAGCACCTAAAGTGAAGCCAATGCAGAAGTACCTTGAGCCTGCATTCTTTCTAATGGCCGGCAGGGGGCGACTCCACCGACTGAAAAGTCCAAATGAATAGAAGTCTATGAGAAAATTACCCAACTTCTCGCTTCATTTATCATCTCAATATACCTCAGTTTATGTCTCCGTGGACATTGGAATACCCCATATTCACACAAGCCTGATTCTGCTGTTAAGGAGATAATATTGACTTTTATTAAAAGACCTTTGTTTTCACTCAATCTGTCTCTGGGTCTGCATTTGGGTTCTCTGGCCACATCCCGGCGTGACAGCGTTAGCCGATAACTTAGCCGCCCTTTCTCCAGCCCTCTCTCATGCAAATATGGGCTTTTTCAGTTCTACAAAAAACAAAATGGCAAAAACACCAAAGTCTAGGCTTCAGAACAGTAGTCTCGGCCAAATCACTCTTATTAAATTATGAATACCCTTATTAGTCCCACAATGGGCGGTTAGAAGCCTGATTCCAAACCTCTCGGCCACAGATGGTGGCTAAGTCTCTTCTAAATCTTTGTTGTTTTTTTTGTTCATTTTGTAGAACAGTGTTTTTTTTAATGAATAAAATGCTAAGAACTTTTAGCAACATTTTTGCCCTGAGCGCTTTTCCCAATTAGAAAAATTACTTTTGCAAAGAGGCTTTGTTTGTATATTTGAATGAGAATACATTTCTAAATGAGCATGCAGAGTCCTATTCTAAATAGTGCAACGCAAACCCACTCTCACTAAATAAAGGCACTCTGTTTAATTGACAGCAGTCAGTGATTTGTGTTTAGTGTTGAGCAGCATCCTAGCAAACATCCCCCTGGCTGCCATGAATAAATCGTGCATCTCAATCAGCCTTTCCAACACATCAGTGAAGAGCAACATACTCCCTCCTTCCAAAAAGCTCAACATCATTTTTCTATTGGCTAACCATGAGAGACTTTCAGCTGGCGTGGCCGCATCATCAACGGTACACAAACATCGTCAGGCCGCTCAACGTCGTCATGATGCTTGCTCATTACTTCAACTAAAACTCAAGGATCTTCTCAAGGGGAATCAATAGGAGTGAACACTCTGGTAAACACGAGGACACTTGCTTACTTATTTTATTTCCTGTAATTTCTTTTAATCTTTCATGCTCACCAGTCTGTCTGAGCAATCTAGCAGGAGTGGATCTGCCAGAATTACAATTGATCTTTCAAAAAGTTGATGGCAACATAACAAGACCCTCTGGAGTAGAGGGACATCTTTCACAGTCATGGAGTGCTGCCTAAATAAGTGAAGAAATGAAAAGGAAAACAACCCTCCTTTGAATATTTCAAATTAGGCATCCCCTAAGGATGGAGAGTTTTAACACTTTTCTTGGAAAGTAATGGTCAAATGGGACCCTATTCAGTGAATTATAAATTATGAACATATTGCCTTGTGCTGAGAGGGATCTAGCACTTTTTTCACACTGAACAACGTGCCCAATGGTACAATATAACGTGGACAAAAATGGCCCTAAGCAATATTTGTGGTTACTCCTATGGAGAAGGACATATCTGCTGAAACAAATATTTTTTTTTCCACAACAGTTATGAGTAAATGTACACATACACTGGAACAAACGTTCACAGGCACAGACAGTGCATTGTCTACATTCCCACACCATCACGCACCCGTGCACCATATTAACTGCAAAGCCCAGAAGACATTATTCTCGTTCACATTTACAATGTCTAACAAACCCAAATTCTAATCCATCTTCCTTCTAAGTGGCTCTCCAACTGAAAGTGGTTTTGTAAATGTATACTGTAATGCAATCATACATCCAACACAAAATCAAGAGGAAGTGAACTCAAGCCCATTTGTATACTTCAACCAGGCTATAGAGGAAGTAATGGAGGGGAAAATGTTTTAAATGTATGTCACACTGTACTGTAAATTATGGAGCCTCTAAAAGGCAGACATGGGTAGATCTCTTTCTGCATTAAATCAGTATTCATTTGCAATAGTTTTGAATTTCTATGAAAGTCTCTTTGTATTCCCTCACATCGTTCTCAGTGTTGATGACTCCCAAACTTGTCTATTTTCTGATACTATGTTTCTCTTTACACTTTTCCCAGTAAAGCTTTATCCAACTTCAAAGTCATGAGTAAATTCAATAAGTTGTTTCATTATTATGGTGTATGGCTGGGTGCTGCAAGCAAATGTTATTGAGTGAAACATGAATCGGAGGGAATATTAAAAGTATTATGTGGGAACACAAGAGAAAAATGGCTTTAAGAAATGATAAAATAGCAGCTAAAATTGCAGTTACATATGTCAAATATTGAAAAAGGCTTTATTCTATAGTGATTTTTATTGTAGACAGGAAATAACTTGCCCTTTAAAAAACACCAGACATATTTTGGGGCTGAAGGTTTAGACCTCCGTATGCTATCAATAGCAATATGAGGAAGCTGCACAGAACTTAGCGATAGGCCAAACCCACTGAGACAGTCCTTTAGGCTGCATGTGAAATATTCCTCTTTGTTCCCCAGACAGTCTCCTCAAGCTCAGAGTCTGATTGCAAAAGGTTGAAAAGGTCTGCCAGCCAGCCCCGTGGTCAATAAGTCAACGCAGCTTTCTGTCCAGACCCGAGGCATCCAGGGGAAATGACCCAAACACCTGACCTTCTGTGTATCCATCCTCAGAGTGAAAGCTACCTGCACATTGTCCCAATCTACACCTTAACTTAGTCAACCATGATTCTGCCACATGTGATTCACCACTTCCTGGGGAAGTTTCCAATCTTTAATACATTTAGATAATAAATATATCCTGCAGTTAATGCCACCCAGTGAAATGTTATCACTAATGTGTGCTCCACACATGTGTGAAAGTTCTAACCCAACAGCAACTGCGACAAAACTGCATATATAAAAGCTTATTTCCAAATTTAAATTGTGGAATAAGTTGATTGTCAATTACTTTAAAATGACACGAATACCTCTAGACCTCTAAACATCATTTAATGTTGGGATTTCTTGTGTGTAAAAGAAGAAGAGGAGCCAGCAACCAACAAGCAGTGTGAGGCACAGTAATAAGACAGCCTACCAGAGGTTCCATTGAGGGAAGCAGCTGTAATTATTGCTGAGCAAGGACTGACTAAAGAAAGAAAAGAATAATGGTTTGAAATTAAATAAACAACAGGGACTGTAAAAGACCCAAGGTGAACGGCCACAGCTGAAAATGAGTGCTGGTCTGATTGCTGTTAGTTTTAAATCAACTGATAGTGATTAACAAGGATGGCCAAAGGACAGAAACAAATATGACTCCAAAATTAAGAAAATGTTTCACAAAATGTAAAAAAAAAAAAAAAACAAACACTTTTATAAACTAACCTGCATCTATTGTTTCAAAATGGGAAAGTTGACCATGGTTCTGCCAGTACCAAGCTTTCGCAACTGTTATTGGATCACAGAGCAAAAAGGGGTGGGACTTAGGATCATTGATAAGATTGGAGGGCTAACTAAGAAGTTCTCTCACCATGTTTGACACAGAGGTTTTGTCTGAAGGAAACTTGTGTCTTAACATTAAAATCCAATGTTGTTATTGGAGGAAAAGACAACCGAAGAATACAGAACCTGTTTTTCCAGTCATAGATCAAACATGAGGCAGACAACGTGGACAGAGTCTAGCCACAATCCCGATGAAGAGGTCATCGGCTGGTGCCTTTAGAACGCCGGGCGATATTTTTCCTCTGTTGGCAGTGGGATCAATCGTTGGGACAGTAGCCTCACAAACCACCTTATTTTGAGAAGTGTTTACTTGACCTGGTGTACCGGAGTGCAAAAATAAAGAATCCCCTTTCATTTGCAATTTTGTTGAAAAAAAGTGTTTTGCGCTGAGCTCACAAAGTCACTAAGGTACAGAGAGGGCAGTCAGCTGTAACAATAAACACCGCTCACAGAGAGGTCAAATACGGAACAAACCACAGTTGCTTGTAGATTTTACAGCCGATTATACCAAAGTTTCTGCCATCTTAAAGTTGTTTTTTTCCAAGTATTTGCCTTGAATATGGAAATTAAAGATCCAAAACATATGACCAACATGTTGAACTTCCCCAGTAGGAGTAATATACATAAGACTTCAACAATCCTGTTTGAAAAGGTGTTAAAACAACCATTTTATATGTAACTGTATCTGTATATCTGATGTGTATAAAAAAAAATAATTAAGTACTGCAAACATTTTCACTCCTTGAACAGATTCAGACCAGCTTCTGCGCCGATCATAACAGAGCAGAATCTACATGTTAGCAATAACAAGAACAGTTCTGAAATAAATGGTATCAATACCCCAGTGGTTTTGTAGTAGAATTCTTTACAGCCTGTAAAATAGTCTTTTTTTTATGATTGAAACTCATATTGATTTATGTTTTGCTCACAAAACACACACACAGTCTAGCAAACATTATTCATAAAGGAAAAGATGACTGGAGTACAGAGTGGGATTTTTCTTTCTTTCTTTCTTTCTTTAACCAAATTGAATTCTAAAACGAGGAGCAGAGTTGATGGCTGGTCAGCGCATACCGACTCACAAAGATTAGAAATTCTCTCACAAATAATGCCGTTAGGCAACAATCTGGACTCTGATGGGTAAACAGTAGAAAAGGCAGAGAACTGCACCAAGTCCTTTTGAGCAGCAGGGAAATGCTGTGAAGTTTGTTTACTTGCACTCTGATGATTCCATTAATGTTAATTTAACAGACGAATCACAGGGGGAAATGGAATATTTTTGAAAGCTCAAAGCAGAGCGTATTCATCTGAACTGTGTTCCTATGAATAAGTAATCAGAAAAAAAGGTTAAGGCTGGTTATTGATAAAGTCATGGGATGAATCTCTTATTGTACTTGCTTTATTGTGCAGATGAGAGCGCAGCTGAGCAAAAGCAATGTTAGAAATATGTACCTGCAGCTTCTGTACAGTGTGTCCAGTACATGATTATTTAAGAGGAAATATAGCTTCTTTATAGTCTTGCTATGAATCTTAGCTACAGATATAAAAATCTGAGATATTTTTTCATTCGTACATAACAAATTAAGTCTGCTCAGTAAAAGTGAAAACCTACTGCTGCTCATTGAAACTTATTATGTGTGTGTTCACAGCTATAAATGACCGTAATGTCATAATATAAGGATCTTAAGTGTGTCTTATGACCTTTAAGAGGCTGAATAATAGGTGTTTAAGTTGAAATAATACACAATTGGAATCTGTAATTAATGAAAGTACATTTTCCAAGAAGCTTCCCCAGCTTATATTAATTTAATGTCATCTCCATTTCTGACGTTTACACCCAATTAAAGTCTCGACTCAATGTAGGCAGCTGGATGGACCCTCAATGTGAGTTCTCACAATCTCTTGCCCTTTTATCATCTCTCATGGCTTGTTATCTGCAGTAAGCCAAGAGCGTCATATAATTGCCATAGGATGAGTCACTGGCCACCTTCATTTGTGGTTGTTATTCATGGAGGTTCAGGTTCAGCACATGCTAATGGCCGTTATCCATAGGAGCCTGCATATAAAACTGTGTGTCGGTATATATATATGCTTCATGATGTTTTTCTTCCATTTTGACTTTTGAGTGTTGGGTGATTGAACGTTTTTCTCCTGCTCGCTGATAAAGTCTCGAAGGAATGGCGTTAATTGGCCTGTCAGTCTTTCCAAAACCATCCAGATTGGCGTTAATTGAACCGTAATTGTTGTGTTGACACTTCAACCTTTTCTCTTCAGTCATCCTTAGGCCGAAATGTCATCCGTCTTCTCCTCTGACAATCAGAAACAAGAAGAGCAGAAGTAACCGGGGAAATAAAACCTGTGTTTTACTGGTTTGTGACAATTATACATATTGGGAACCGCCTGTTGGAACTGAATGATGGTTTCACAATTATAACACTTTTATGTCTCAGTTCAGCTCCCGGGCACAAAAAGTCATGTGTGTGATTCTGGTGCCAAAACACCACCTGGTAACTAATCCTCTACTAAACAACATAAGCCTAACACAATGGGTAAAGACCCCCAGGAGGCAGCTTCACCCTCTGGGGACTTCGGGAACGTACTGGTGTTCACACGTGAAGCGAACAGGAATTGGATTGGGAGCCTCAGGGAGAATCAGCAGCTACTAGAAGTGACTGTAACAAAAGGTTAGGCTGCAGACAGAGGTGGCCAACAGATTGTTTTTTGTGCAGCCTGCTCTGCTGTAACCACAGACAACCACTGGTTTTGGACACTGGATGCAGTATTCTCCACTACCTCAGAGCACTTCACAATCTTGGCCTACAAAATGCCACGGCTGACAACATAGCCTGAAACGTGTTTGCTAAAATAACATGGCTTAGTCTCTGCCCCCCATGTGAACCCTGAGCTGCTGGAGAAACTGAAAACAAGCAGAGCTGAAAGACATTTGTGGCTCGGGACCAGGCGAGGTTCATTTAATTGACACAGGTGCCACCACGAGCATGCAGGGTGGTACAATGGCTCTAAAAAAATCACTTTTTATTTTATTTTTGACAATACTCTTGGGTTATTTACCCAGACGAAAACATAGTCAACTCCTTTAAACTTTTTTTTAAACCTACATGTCACTATGTGTTTTACAGTTTTATCATACACGCATAGTTTTACACAACTAATAAGTGTGTTGTTGTATCTAGCACTGGATAAAATATAATCATATTTTAGGTAGGGCCTGGCAATATAGCATATTATTTATATTGTTTTATTTATGTCTATATCATGATGTACAATTTATATATCAGTGTTTTAAATCTCCTGAAAACCCCTTCATCACTGCTCTGATGTATACAGTGACGATTTTAGAATGAAAAATAATTTGGCTCTAAATAAAATGACCTGGCTGCCGTCAGTTAGTTTACGTCACCTGCCACAGGTGAAAGGTCATCATGTGACCATGTGACCTCCGTAATGCTAACGTGCAACTGTGACCCAGGAGAGACACACAGACACACAGCCGCAGCAGATAGATGGTGAGCTTTGTGTGACTGATTATTGTGTTTATTCATAGTTTAGCTGTACACAGTGTCACTACACAAGATAATATCGGTCCTGACTGCTGGTTCTTCTGGTAAACACTCCGATGATGCTCACCTGAGTATTTTCCTCCTTGCTGTGAAGTGGTTGCTGTTATTATGTGCTTGGTTTGCCTGAACACTGAAGCTTTTGAAGCTGATATTACAGACTCGGGAGAACTTTGAATCTTTTTTTCCTTTCTGTATTCTGTGGTTGTTCAGTCACCTGTTGATTTGTGTGAGTTGAATGAGTGTCTGCAGGTCTGCTAGTGGCTGTAAGGACTTGTGCTGTATAATGAGTCATCAGCTGTTATAAGACCATGTATTGATACATGCACTGAGACATTTTTAGCTTTCAGTACTGATATGTAGACTACCTCTAATCGTACTGTTTATTTTTTTGCATGCTAAAAAGATAAACATATGTAAGTCATGTTTCTTTGACATGTGCATCATATATTAAACCATCATAACATTTTCTAATTGATGTTTTTTGGTATTTTCCACACTGATTTCAAATGTCATTTCCATGTCATTTACAATTTTTTAACTAAAGCGATTAGCATTTCAATCAATAATTAGATTATTCACTTTGTAACAGCTCCTCTTTAACTGAGTTGAGATGAAAGTCTATGGATTTAGTGCAGGAAAGTAAAGTGTTAAGTTGCTGCTTTGTGTACTGCATTGTGATGACAAATTTGTTAAACCAATATTTTGGTTATCTAATATGTTATTATGTTAATATAGGAGGGCAAAGCAGCTAACAGGATGTGCTGTTTTGAGTGGAGGCCAGTAAATGCGTGAGTTTGACATTTTTGTTTTTAAGTATTGTTCTCTGTGCCCCCTTTTTTGTTTTAAATTTCGAGCACCTGCCCCTTTAAATGTCTCTGCATGGCTCTGGTGTCGACTGTATGATGATTCTAGCCGTCCCTGCATCACATATGTGCATTAAAACATTCTTGGTTATTAAAATCAACAACCGACCAAGTAAATGAACACAAAGTATTTATTTAAACCGGGAAATTGCACACCTAAGCTTTTAAGGACTGTGAAATGAAAATAAATAATAGCACGATGTGGGAACATGCTGTAACCATTGTTCTGTTCACAGTGTCTCTCCATGTGTCTTTGTGTCAGTGTCTGCCTAAGTATGTTTTCTCAGAACTGACAAGAATTGTTGGACATCAGATCTTGTATCCCGTGTACCTAATTAGTGATCTTAGAGGCAGTTGCAGGTGGCGTCATACTGTAAGTAAAGATGTGTGAAGAGGGGCAGGCTAAGGGCAAGGCTCAGCATATCACTCACTAATGTACTGTCTTTAGCAAACAAAATGCATGAACTGCAGCTCACCCCAAATAAGTGGATAATGGACTGAAACATGATGATTTTGGGATGCTAACTCTTCATACTTCACACATACATGCCCAGGAGAGTGGTCTGATGGGCGGGGGAGTGTGTGATAAATGTGGAGTTTAAGTCAATCTTTTAGTTTAATATAAACAAAACTTACACACTTCAAACTATTCATTGGTGCTGGATAAAGTTAACCCAATATAACAGTGATTTTTAGAGTGTAGGAATTCTGGTAGGCTTAATAATCCTAAAATGCCCCATAAAAGAGGAAAACGCAGGAATGACATAGAAAAATCCCTCTCTGTTACTCACCTTGTGTTGTGTTCAGGTGGAGGCCTCTAACCGTCCTGGTGTGCTGTTTTGCTTTGCTTGCATTTTCAGCAAGCTCATCCCTGATTGGCTGACAGACGAATCAATGTGATCACAACATGATCTGTGAGATTAAATGGTCATGGCTAAGAGTCCAATTAGCAGCTTCTACCTATGTCCGCGGAGCTATAGTCACAATGTATAACCACTGGTATTATTCCTCACATTCAGGCCTTTGGGAATGACACATGAATGAATCTCACAGCACATAATTGGCCCCTTATGCTGTTGTGTCAGATCAAAGAAGATTAATAGTTCACTATGATCTATAAGACAGGGCTTTTATGACTTTATATCACTGGTAGAAGAACTGTGCATTTAAGCTGTTTTTAAATGCTTATTCACCATTATATTTGTGCAGAGGGACCTAAAATGTCTAAAGGCGAAACGGCTTACTGACAGCAGAAGTTTTGGAAAACTCTAAGTCTATTGTGTTTGGTTCTAGACCCAAAATAAAAGTCGCTGTAAGTTATTTAGAGAACTGTGGTCTTTGCATCCAAGTCTCCCTGTAATTACTCAAGAAGATTAATGCAGGAATAAATCCTAAGTCTAAGACTAATCTACCAAATATGGATGGTCTTACATGAATTATTGTGCTTAGCTTTATTTTAGTGCGACGCTAGTGCAGCTTCTGTTAATATGAAGGTCAATCTGTTATGCGGAAATGACTGAATGTTTCACACAGCAGAACAATAAGGTTTGCTTTTTTTTTAAAACTCTTTTAAATTAATGTAGACAAACACACAAATGTATAACACTGACATGAAAACAATAACCATCCACAGAGAGAGAGAGAGAGAGAGAGAGAGAGAGAGATTGGTTGTAAAACTTGGCTAACTTCCAGGTCTTACAATGTCCTTCAGTACCAACTAATATTAACACAACTTATGCGCATCGTGGTGCTGCATATTATTAATGGTGGGGCCCATAATTATCTTTGTGACAAGCTTTAGTTTAGCAGATCTGGGATCTTTTACGTCAGTGCTCATGCTGGGGCCAGAATAAGCTGCTAACACTATTAAATCACAAACAGAAAGGTCAAAGCATGGCGTCATAACAGCTGAAATGTTAGTTTGAGAAGATTCTAAATGTGTTTCCATTGTAGTTGAATATCATTTTATATTAATGTCTGTCAAGGGACTGATGGAATGGTCCAAGAAGGAAAGAAAATATTGTGAGAGATTTTGTTTCTCACTTGGCTGGATTTTAGATCTTACACACCACAGCACACCCCAGGCTCTGAGTAGGTTCACAGGAAGCTGTGCAGTGATAGCAGGATAACCCAAAAAGAATTTTTTTTATCTTTTACTTTAGCACTGAATTCCAAAACAATGCCAATTTAAAGTCAGTGGGGATCGTTTTTTCTGGTTTAAACTGTCTTTTCAAACGTCTTTGCAGAAAGTTTTTTTCTCCTAAACCTAGGTCAGTGGTTTGGTAGCAAAAATTCACCCAAACGTTTTTACAACCGCGAACCTTATGTGTATGTATAATGAGATGTTTGCTCTTTTTAGAAAACTCTGCAGTTTTCACAAAATTACCTGAAAGGACCACGACTGCTGAATTTTGTGTTAAGAAGTTGTGGTCATTTCACCTAATTTTGTGAGATCAAGTTGTGTTTGTATTAGCCCATTCAATACCCAATTGTTGATTCCTTACATTTCACTTTCTGTCTTGTTAGATTTAGGCACAGAAAAAAGGTCCCTGTTTTTTTTCGTTTCGGTTTAGGCTATAAAGGTCAGGGCTAACAGATTCCAGGTTCTATCTTATAAAAAAATAGTTTTTAAAGTAAAATTAATTCACGTCAATGTCAAAAGTTAAGCAGTTACATGGGCGTCGTTAGTACTGGAAGTGACATTGTTACGGTGGTTACGTGGGACAATCCGAGCAGCGCGTGAATGCACCATTGGCCCTGGCGGCAGTCTGAGCTCTTTGAGTCCTATTCTAGTTCTGTCTGTGATCAGAATCACTTTGGAGTATTTTGGATGTATATCAAACTCCCATGATGAGCAATTAGCAAGTGTTTTAAAAAAGAAAGTGAAAGTGAATGAAAGGGATAGTTGTAGGAAAAAAAAACTCTCCAAGACAAATGTGTTAGCATATTTTCAATGAAATAATGACAAATTCCTCATACTTTAATCTCCATTTCCACTGAGTGGTTGAGGTTTTAATACAGCCTTAAAAGAGTGTAAATCTGGAAGGCTGCAAGATACTTTGCCTCTTCAGCAGCATTACCAACTCTGTGCTCTCAATGACTGCTATTCATAGACTCCCTTCTATCTGGGCTCATTATTTTCAGGTTTCATTTATCAAATCTGGGAATTAATAATGTGTGTATTCTGCATATTAATGACAAAATGAATAATACAAAAACCCAATTGAAAATCACATTTTGAAATAACACTGGCAACACAAGCAGTCTTTATTAATTACTGAAGGGAGTCTGGTGCATAATCAGTAGCTCATATGTGTTCTCTCCAAATTTTCCTGAGCTGTGCTAATTTCAAGAGCGTGTTTACTGAAACCTAGAATAGTCGGTACATCCTCTTACGGCAGGAAACAGAGCAACTTCAGGAAGAATACAGACAGAAAAATCTGTTTTTCATTTATTAAAACTGGTTTGGATTACATCATATTTTTCTCTCTTTATAAAACAATATCTGTACACCCTATTCTTATGTTCTTTTTTTTATTGCCTTGGTGGCCAGAGGCAGCAACCCTTGTTCAGAGTTAACTTAGTGTAATAACAAATGCAGATTCTGAGTCTGACAGGTGATGTGTGAGGAGGAAATGAAAACGCAGTGTGAAGAGGAAAAGGAGGACAGCAGAATGACTAGAACATTACTTCCATGATGCATTACTTGGCCGCACCCCCTGTGGTGCAGCTCTTTATTATCTGCCAGGGTCACAGCACCATTGAACTGCGGGAGAGCAGGAGGTATTCACTAGCCATTCCTGTGTTGACACTTATTAACATTGGATAAATCAAGCCAATTAGCCCACCCTATACGCCCACCACACATACTGCACAGGCAGAGAGAAAAGCAATGCCAAACATATACATAGGTTATGTAGTTTATCCTTAAACACACAAATGAGAGGCTCAGTCTGACCCACAGACAAACACAAATGTCCACTTGTAGAAAGAAATCAACAAGTTCTTTTTTCACGTTGTGTTTACTGCAATTGTGTGCAGCTGGAAAGGACACAGAAGCAGAGAAGAAAAAGATTACCTCTGGGCATGTGAGCCCCAGGCACAGTTTCACAGAACCACTTCCAATCTAGGACACAACTCCCGCAGCCTGTGGGCAGGAGGAACCATCGGGATTGCTCTCCAGTCTGATTAACAAGGACGGAAGAAAGGTGCATATCTATTGCATGCACAACCTCTTGGCCTCTCTCATTTCACTATCCAATATCCAGGAGACGCTAGATTCTCCGGACATTCATCTTTTTTACAGCAGTAATGTTGCTTGTCTGCATGCAGCCCTCCCTGAGCCAGGGTATCAGATTTCATTATGCTGTGCTGCAGCTAGGCCCTCACCGATTTAATCAAGGGTCTAATCATACTATTGCCACTAATCACAAATACATCCCGGGATCAATATGCGTTTCACATATGCAAAACCTCTCAGCAGCAAACAATGATCAGTGTGTGTTGCATCCTGTTTGAAATCAAGCACAGAGAGCCATAAATTAAACATGACTTTCACAGTTGTACAACTGAACCCTCCTCTGTTCTTTTACATCAAATGTAACCTGCAATGAATCATTTATTATAGCGCTATAAATCCACTAGAGCTCTAATTGGATTAATTTGGTCATTAATTAAAGGGAGGATGATTGAGGGAACACCCCACTCGCTATTGTGAACTTCTGTTTTGTTGAGCTATCGCATGATTTTAGGCCACTCATAAATCTATCACATCACATCTGGATACAAGGTGGAGATCTCACGGGGTCAGACACACGGTGGTATCTGGTATGATTGATGAGTTAAGCTGTAGATGAAAATATGAGAAAGGAGGAGGGGTTGATGGGAAATCGGTGTTAAATTGATGGTTGTGATTTATTGAAATGGGGTTGTATGAGGTACTTCGCCACTGCAGCAGCTAAGCCTATTTTAGCTACCTTAAAAAATGACCCATCGAAGTGTATGCTACATTTACTGGAGAATACTTTCACCGCTTGACCTTTGCTGTCAGACGAACCCTTTTTAAGTTGATGCAAAAAGGAATTTAAGACATTTTCTATGCTATTGTAAGGGTTACATTGAAAAACACTGGAGTTGCCATAGACTGTATAGAAAAGGTGGAAGTAGCCAATGTAATGTTTTTTACTTTTTTGCATCCAGTGCATGCATTGAACAGATCTTGAACTGAACTGATGCTACGTCATCAGCTAATGCTTCACTTACCAGGCCGAAGTTGCCGCTTGGGACCTGCTGGTCCAGTGCGGTGTCAGTCTTTTTGTTTTTTGTTATTGTGTGACTTTGGTGTTTTAAGGGGTTAGTTGAAATTCACCAAAGTTGCACAATAACCTAACCAATTATAAAGATCAAATGAATGGTAGACCAGCAAATTCCCCGTTCTGCAAGGTAAAATTACTGTTTTGGTCAATGGAGTGTGGTCCTTCTGACAACAGCTTGGAGCAGCTTGAACAAAGCGGCCTGACAGCAGGGTCAAGCTGTGAAATACTCTAATAATGGCATTCATTTAAACTGATGTTGATTATTTTCTTAGATGGGCCTTTTTGTAGGTGGCTTTAATATATTTTGTTGCTGCCTCCATCCACAGCAGTACATTGTTTCATTTCAGTCCCTGTACTCCTGCCTGCTTCTCCAAACTGGGAGCATGCCAACCACCATCTACTGTAAGTAATACACTGGCTGGGGCTAAGTACCTCATACAACCCCATTTCAAAAAATCTAAACTGTCACTTTAATGTTTATAGATTTACCTACATAGTGTGTGGATCTAAAACTTTACAAAGTAGGGACTTATTCTGTGGATAGATTTGCTGTAGCTCTGCTGCTGCCCTCTGTTCTTCTCTGCAGCAATGCACTCATTTGTTTATGCCACGGGTTTTATGTCTTCTCTGGCTTTTAATTTCTCAATAGAGCAACTTTTATGACTGCTAACGACAAGAATTACACAAAATGTTTTGTGAGCACATCTCAGTGAAACTGAAGTGGATGTGGGTTTTGTTTAATGATGAATTTGAATGATGCCAGACACTTGTTGTTGTCCTTCTGTTAACCAGAGTGATGTCAACAAGTGACAGGAACTGTCTAGACCCGCTAATCCTCCCCTGCCCTTACGCTGCCACACCTCATTAATCATCTATACAACCCCTGAGCTGTGCAAAACTTTACAACAGGGTACAAACATCAGTTCCTACAAGGTATTTGAATTGTATGGACATTTGTTATGTTTTATCAGCAATAAGTCAAAATTAGAGTGAAAGGGCATTCCTATAGACAGAAGAGACTTTCTTAAGAGTGTTGGAGCCAATATGGGTGTAATTGAGGTTCATGTTTTGTGGGTATTTGTATGTCTGACCAAAAGGGGCTGGTAACACATGTCACCCAATTAGTTATTAAGTAGACACCGGTGAGTAAGTTGGAGCGCAGAATTGTGTCTCTTAGAGCAATCTACTGCAATCTATTCTATCTTCATCTATCACAATTAAAGGAGGCACAAACAATAAGAAAAATTGCATGTCGCACAACTACTAACAAACTTAAAGGAACTACAAACAACGTCGCTACAGACCAAAAAATCAACAAGCCATAAACAGGTAAGTGTGTGAAGAAGTGTTTCAGACATCACCGTGGCTGTTGGTAATGGGCCAATTTGCCAAAGCAATAATCAAATTGATATTTTATATTGACATGCACGAAAAGGATGAGAAATGTCAGAGGAAAAAGTCAACACTATCAGGGATGAATGGAGTGGATGAGGGCTGCAACATTTATTCATTATCCTTTAATGTTTATCTGAACTCGGGTCGCGGGAGGCTGGATCCGTTTCCAGCTGACATCGGGTACCCCTGGAAGGTCTCTCTCATTCACTCCTACGGGCAATTTAGAGTCACCAAGTAAACCGAAGCTGCATGTTTTTGGACTGTGTGAGGAAGCCGGGGGACCTGGAGAGAACCCACAGAGACACAGGGAGAACATACAAACTCTAAAAACTTTAAATGCTGGCAGCAGCAGCAGAGAGGGGAACAGATTAAGAGTTTGACTGCAGTGACATGATGGCTGATTAAGATTGTGGCAAAATCTGGTTGTAAAAAAGAGTGAACGCACATAATCAGCTGATTAAGAAGTGTGAGGAGAGAGAGAGAGCGAGTGTGAATGAGTGAAGCATAGAGATTGTGTTCCTGATTGAGCCGACAATTAATTTAATGACAGTTAAATCAGCTGTCATTCTCAAATCTCACTGACAAAAATCTTACATGGTAAAATAGAAATCATGATCCATCTGCTGTCACATCCTGAGCAGGAAACAGGATTAGTACAGAGAGCAAAGGGTTCAAACAGGAGCACTAGAGAAGTATGAAAGCCCACACTCTAATACACACTTCATTTTAAAGTGTTTTTGCACAATTTATATATATGATTATTTAGTTCTTTATGTGTTTTGTTCTCGTTGAATTGAATTAATATTGAATTTCTCAAGGTTTCATGCAAATACATGCTTATACAAAGGTGGAAAGAGGACAGAAACGCTTTGCATTGGCAGGACTAAAGTACGATCATACTGAGCTTTCTTGTGTTTAGTCTCATCATCTTCCTTTGACATCCTGCTGACCTCATAACAAGTGACAGTGAACACATGGTCACAGCCAAAATTGTTATTTTAAATTACTTTGGGGATATAACAGGAGAGGGTAAAACAGGAGCATGCAGGTAAATGTCCTTCAAAAATCCTTGGGGATGTGTTTTTTAGGTTTCACACCAAAACAGTGACTTTCACACAATACCATGTTCTTCATTCTGCACATGAAAAAAAACAGCCATCATGATTTAAACATAAAATTTAAATACAAATTTTATATTAAAATATTCTTGATTCCTTTAATATAGTTACCAACACACCGTAAGACACGACAGCTGTGTGAGCAGGATTCCTAACAGCATGCATTGTGACTTATGCTTCCTGTTTATGGAGGAGAGCAACAAGAATGTCCCACAGGTTGCCTATTTATACCCTCCCCCTTAAAAAGGAGCGCCTTCCACAGCTGCGGGTGTAACTTATAGTGAAGTGCTCGTGAGTAGGGATCAGTTTAAGGGTCTACACGTGATGTCACTGGATGTGCATTCGCCACAATCAGTCCCCCTAAAACCCAACAGACAGCATCTGCCCTGTATATACATATATATTTATATATTCACATGGAGGAAAATCTAGACAAACACCGGCACAATTATGAAGAGTTCTTTAAGAGCAGAGCAGAGCTTCAGAGAGAATTCAAGCTGAAGTATTTACTGCTGAAGACCCACTGATACTGTGCACAAGACACACTTAAGCGTGTCTGTCAGACGCCCCAGGCTTTCCACTGAGGGTAGGTGGATGGATACAACAAACGGCGGACTTTCACCCAGGAGAACGGGGTTTGTGTCCCGTGTGAAAACAAAAGTAAACAACTTTTTACGCAACTTCCATATTTCACATAACTTCCGTGGCTCACTGTTTGAAATCAAGTTTTTTATGTAATCTACATGTTTTTTGTAACTTCCGTGGCTAATATCACCCTCATAACTCCTTCACTGCTGGCATTTACACACATTTATTTACTTTTTAAAGTTTTTAATCTTGTATAACGCCTAACCAGGAAGTTTTTTGCCTAAACCTAGGTCAGTGGTTTTGTAGCCATGTCACCGAAAATGCAGCCTTTTTTATAAACGTAAATCTAAAGTGTTAGTAAAATGACATGTGTGCTATTTTTAGAATGCTCCGTTCTATACCACAAGCTCATATGGGTAATTTTAACAAATGCTCATATCTGTCGTTATGGCAGGTATGGACAAACCGTCTATTCTTTCATTTTGGGTGAAGATCTTGTTGTCATCTGGTAGTTAAGTGTAGAAGAAATTGTTTTTAATCCAAACCTTGGTCATTTTATTCTAAACTTAGCAAGTGGTTTTGTTGTCTTTCGGAACGTTTTTTCCTTTGTGAACATGCAAGTTTATTTTTGAAACTCACTAAGGATGTAACTACTTCAAAGTCATACACCATCCCTGACACATCCAAAAGCGAAACTATGGGATTACATACCGAGGTTGGACAAGTTGGGACAAGAATTTATTCAAACTGCATAAGGGTTGGCATAAAGCGGTAATGTCTGTGAAGGGTAGACATGTGGGGACCTATAGACTTCATGGTCATTCAGATATCTTGAGGTCAAGAAACCCCTTTGAAAATGATTGTACCAGTTTTTCCCTTGCCAGATTTAGCTGCCTTTGGAGTGTTATTTAGCTCCCTTCCCAACAACATACATGGCTGTTCCAATGGATGCCCCAACTTTTAAAGCCTCTTTAAGGCAATATTGCTGGCAGTCACCAGGCTTTATCCTTTGGGGGTTATGAATGTCTGCACACACATTTCATAGCAATCCAATCAATAATTGCTTAGATATTTAAGTCTGGAACAAAGTGGTGAGACTGACGTTGCCACTCCTACAGCCATGCAGCCAGACTGACTGAAAATGACATCTCATAGGACAAACAACTCTAAGCACTGGCAAATGACTTAAACATCTTCTTGCCAGCTCTGTCTGTTTTCTCTGTGTTTATTTGTTTTTGGACACTTCTGGGCTTTTTCTGTCATCCTTATTTTAAAAGACACAATCACATGAATTATGGATCATATCCTCAAGCAAAGCCAACTCACAGAAAATGTGCATAAAGGCCTGAAAGAGCCTGTGGGAGAGCCCTCATGCGCTTCCACTATAGATTTTATGGTGGGGCAGCCCCGAGGTGCTGTGGACTTACTAGAACTGTACATCAAAGTCTGTGAGTCTGTGACAGAAAGATTGGGTGAGACAGACTCTGAGAGGAGGGAGAAGAAAGAGGGAGATGTGGGAATGAAGGGGCAATGACGCACGTATACATACACCGTGTAACATTGATAAAATTCAACTCATCTGTTATCATCATTGATTTTACTGTCCAGAGTGATATTCACACGTCCTCTAAACTTAATAATGTTATTTGATACTTTATTTTCAGTACAGCTAATGCACACTGACAGGCTGAACAGGGTTTACTAAAGTTTTTTACTACATGCATGGTGGTGTATCCCAAGGGGAACTGAAACTCTACGTCAAACACCACAAATAGATTTTTTTGGGAGTCAAAAAAAGGACAGTATTTTTCACTCGTCACCGCTACACCAGACTGGACATGAATAGAGCAGCAGAACCTGCTCAGAAAGAAAACAAAGAGAAAAAACTCTGTGAATTTTATCTGTTTTCATAAAATGGAGAGCATATGGAAGGCAGTGTAGACAGATGCCAATTTTCGAGTCACTCTGCCAAATGGTCTGATTGGTCAAACATAATTTCCAACATAATTAGGTGGATTATAGGGATATAGAATGATGCCATGCCATGCTGATTCTTATTTATGATAATGCATCGTCGCAAACGATTTATATTGCTTTTGCATACACTTTGCTTGCATATTCTGACATGAATGGTGAGGTAAGGATCGTAAAAAAGATGAGAACTTTTCTGTATTTATGTAAGTGATGGTAACTATTCACATGACTTAATTTACATTTATCTGGCACCCAGGGTTGTAAATATATAGTGCAGGCAGTGAGGATGCAGAGAGAGAGAGAGAGAGAAACGGGGTTCTCCAAAAAAGTATCGTCCTTAGTTGGTTGCAGCCAATTACTAAATGATACGCTTATTATTACCACTTCAATGAATAAGTGCTTATTGTCTTTGATGTTTTTGTCATGCAAATGATGCAGTGATGATTGTTGGGTAATATGCATGTTGGTGTTGTCCAATTTCAAGTCTCTATTTGATCTAGTATGCTGTAGGACCCATCTTTATTTCGTGCACAGTGGCCCCATGGTAACTACTTGCACCTATCATCATAAGTGCAGGGTATATAAAATAAGGAGCTTTATCTAGTTGCCTATTAAACTTTATTATGAGAAATGTTCAATCACCCCTATTCAATGACATAATTCATATTCCACACGTTCTTTTTCCACATCTTCATGATTTAGCTTTTAATCCACTGCATAACATAAAAGACAACAGTAAAAAGCAATGAGATTAATGTTGCGTTGATGTAAGTATGCATTGCCTATGAAACATATTTGCAAGTCACTGTCTCCATGTTCAAACAACATCCTGATAAATGACACTAAAACATTCACATAACTGCGCAGTGATAATACATAACAATGTGCAATGGTAAAGGCAGATATTTGACAATATTCATCTATCTTTTGCTTAGCAGTGCAAGAGGTCTGCAGCCAATTTGGCACAAAATGCTACAATAAATATTAAAATGTGTGTTTCACAATGGCAGGGAGCAAACTCAATTCAGTCCACGTCCACACTGGGCAATGGGTTTTCCTATAATTATATGATCTGACCAAAGAAAATGAGCTGACTTTCTCTGGGAAATAGTCTGAAGATGGCGATGCACGTCAGGAGAAACGTGCACAGCAGACTGAGATGAGTAAATTGATGTTTTAACCTTCTGTTAATGTAAAATTGAAGCTTCTTTTTACCAGCAAACATTTTGAGATACACAATGTTCGGATGCTACAGTTATCATAATGCTGTGACTGTACAACAAGTGTAACTGGAACTGGAGGCAGAAGTTTTAAGCCTTCAGCGCTCAGATAGTAGAACTTAATGCTGCTGAGCAGAAAACATATTTTTCATGTCTTTCTTCTCTGGACCAGTGATGAACGACTGCTGTAATAGATCTGAATAAGAAATAGAGGTGTGTGTGTGTATTTACGGTTGTGTGTCTGTTCTTGGTGAATTGAAAACAAGCATCATTCAGTTCAGATTTTTATTCCGATTCCTCACATCAACCATCAGTGGACCCATTAAATGGTTAAGATGCTCCAAGGCCATGTAGCTCTTAGTGATTGTTATTCAATGCAGCATGTTTCTTCATTACCTGGTGGATTTTAACATTATGCAACACAAAAGAAATAAATAAGTACATTAGTCTTTTCTCGGAAGAAGAAAGCAGTGGGATGATACCACTGTTTCATGTAATAATTGTCTCTGCATCTCAGCAAATTGTTTTGTGCTTTCCTCTGATGTTTTCTCAAATATGATGAAAATAGAAGTGTAATGAGGGGTACAAAATAAAACATCTTTGCATTTCAGAGACATATGCAGTTTCTCTACTTCAGTGACCCAGCTTCTGCTGATATGTATATTTAATTGGGTTTAATTTTACTCTTGGAATGCTTACCGTCCAAATCTTAATTGAAAGTCTATATCGTTGCAATCATACTAGCAGCTGAATTTGTCCCTGCCTCCTGAAAAATGTTTCAATTGGCATATTTACATGTCCTTAAAATATGACAAAGATTAAAAAAAGATGTATATTATAATAATTAACTGACATTTGGACAGAAAATAATTTAATGGCCTTTTTTAGTTATCTGGTTTGAGATTTCTCTCTGATGAAGCAGTGAAGAGCGACTAACAGTTGGCTGTGGACTCAAACCTTACCCTTTACTCTTCTTAAAACCCTGTTCCAACTTGGACCAAATACAAAATACAATGTTTATTAGATTGTAGCTTCTGACTGAATTCCATCTTTGATATTACGGAAGTGTCAGTTCTGTATTTTACTTTTTAGGCATTTAAACGAGAGAGAGAAAGTTCATAATACAGAACCCTTGAAATTGAATCATGCCAACCAGACAGCAGACAACTGACTCTGGAAGAAAGTCAAGTCAAGTCTACTGTCTGTAAGATTTGTGGTAATTTCATCCATTTAAAATTTGTGATGACACTGTCCTTTATCCTATATCATTCACTATAACCTAATGTTGTGTCTCTGTCTTGTAGGATTGCCTATGTGGCCTCTGCCAATAATTTGACTTTCTGTAAAAACCTCTTGAATGAAGAACACCAAGCCCCCCTGACTGACAGCAACTTGGAAGACAACAACTTGAAGGATCCCACACCACTTCATGATGCCACCAAACTCTGCGGTAGAACCAGTGCAAATATGGACATGCAGTTACAGTGAAATTATCACCGACTTCAGAGAGCTGGTGGTAAATGAGGCGCATTTATAAGGACAAATATAAGTTCGACTCAAACTCCTTTCCATTGGGATTCAGTGGCAGGTACATGACAAATTTATTGAAAAAATAAAGGTTGTGATATTAGTAGTGCAATATATTCAGTGTGTCCTTATGACTGGGCAGGTAGTGGTTGCAAGACACTTCATGGTGCTATCAGTGTCTACGATCAAATTTTTGTAAATTTGCCCCTCAGTCATTTATTTTCCCCTAATGGTAGAAAATGACACATGTGTTTAAATTTTGAGGCACAAAGTTAATACAGTTCATCCTGGTGGGTGCAGAGGTCTCTGTGCCATATTTAAGAGCAATGGCACACAATAGTGGCTTAGTACAGATATTTCAGTGTGGACCAAAGTGGTAGAGCAACCAACTGAAAGCTAGCACGGTGAATGAATGAATAGTCTTAATACCTGCATTATTTATATTGATATTTGTCTCACATAGTCCATATTTTGTGGTTTGGGGTGTTAATAGGCACCCATATGTCAGTTATGCCTCAGGGCACCTAAAGGCTGCATCCAATGCGTAGCTGACTGACATCTTTTGACCCCACCGGCACCAGAACCACCAACAATAGAGAAGTGGAGGTGATGATGATCAGACAGGTCAGACCGGTTATGTAGGTATATACACAAAAAAACACAACAGAAATAGATTCTAAATGAGTTTTTACTCTTGTAGCAAACTGTTTGTGTTGGGCCCTAAAGATTAAACAAAATTCAAGCTACTGGTTCAGGACTGTATTAACTGCAGGGAACGTCAAACCTGCTCAACACTGACATATTCCTCTTAAAACCATGATAGAGCCACGCAAGACAAATTGTTTTATGTCTTCTGGTCTCAGCCCTTGAGACTCTCAAATTGCGCACGAGGCGCGTCATGAATTTGGTAGTGTTCAAGTGGGCTAAAAAGCCGCTGAACTCCCCTCCTCTCTCCCCCTCCCTCCCTCCTCCTCCCCCTTTCCCTGAATCCTTCGGGTCGAATACTCATTCACTCTGATGTGTGTGCGTCAACGCGCGGTCTCTCTGCCGCGGCTCGGGACAAAACCGCACGCAGCTGCTTTCATTTTCCAGAGCTCGAGACTGCACGAGCAGGAGGGGAGCTCGCGCTTCTTGCTGTAGGGATATCACCTCCGACGGACTTGATTCAGGACAAGAACACACATTTTTCACCAAATAACGACCACGTAGGTGGTAGTTACAGGTGCCGTTTTGTGGGGGAAACAAACTTCTAAATCTTTACCGTCACCGGTTTTTAATGTGTTTTATGTGTTTGCGCTCAACAGTGAGGTAGACTTAATGCGGGCAAATTTTACAGGAGTGTCGGCGTGTGATTTATCCCGTGGATGCGGCTGTCGGGGTCGGTGTCTGAGCCCTGCAGGAGCAGCCTGTCATAGGGCATGATGATTTCTCTGGTTCTTCACAAGTGGATGAGGAATATTTCACCGGAGATGCTGCTGTTGGTGCAGATATTGTGGTTTTTACCTCTGACTGGAGCGGCTCCTTCTCTGACTACCGAGCAGCTGGACACCGGGGTGGTAAGTTTTCTATCTTTTCTACACAGGGGGTGGGAAGTTTGCTACTTAGCCTATTAGCACTTTTTGACATGGGGGGTGAGGGGTGGGAAGTTTTCCCCACTTGATACCACCATTGGACGTACAGTATTGTGGTGTATTTTTCAACCAGACCCCCTCCTGAGGAAAGGCAGTTTACCCTACTTTTAAATTTCGTAGGCAAATCCTGTCCTCTGTCCATACTTGATCTGCATTTTAACTCCTCGCAGCAGCCTAGTGAAGCTCGGCGTTGCAGTTGGGTTGTGATGTAAAATAAAATAGGACCCTGCTCTCCAAAGCAGGATCTCTGTAATGGCTTGCAATAAATAAATGTAAATGTATTTGCCTTGGCGGAATATCGACCTCCCTCACGACATGCTGACATAGTATATATCCTGCACTGATGAATGGCAGACGGGGCTCACTTCCAGCACAGTGACAAACCAAGCAATAAGACGTTATTGGCTATTTCCTCTTCTCTGTCATGCCTCTAAGAAACTGCTCCAATATGTCACCTGATGCCAAGTTTCAACAATTACTATGTAGGGTTGTTTAAAATGAGGTGTGATGGAGCAGTAGATCCTGCTGAACCAATTAAAAAGGCAATTTATGACCCTGACAGAATTTTAAAATATTAAGAGTGTGAGCTGTGGGTCTACTGGTTTAATTTTTAAGTAAAATATAATTGTGAACATATGAAACAAATGAATATGTCTCTTTTCTGAATATTCACTTAATTTGTTTTATAAATTGCTGCTGTATGATAACTTAAAACAAATAGAATCACGTTTATTCTCCAATGAACTGCAACTAAATTAAAGCTATCATGCGATATTTTCATTGACATATGATTTTGCATGTTATTTTATCAATTATTCAATCAGAAAATAGTGATTAGTCTATGCCCCATAAATATTCAGTTAAATTTTAATTTTACACAATAAAACTCAGGACATTTTTGTAAAAATTACTTTAATGATTAATCGATTTGCAAAATAGCTGGCAATTATTTTTCCGTCTGTAGTCCACTCATCATTGCACTTACACAAAATACTTCATCTTTAATGAGCAGAGCACCTGCAGATAAAACAAGTATCTACCAATTAGTAACTCTTGAGACAACATCCTAATTAATTGTTTGCTTTAATGGCTCTAATATCAACATGCATTTCTTGTTTGCATGGATGGATTCACACTCTATCGCTGCTCATCAAACTTCTGGCCTCTAAATGTCTCTCTCTCTCTCTTATTATTTTGGGGGTAGACAAGCTTAAGAATGAACCCTATTATCAAAGAAATTGCTGAAATATTTCTATTACTGGACCACCGCCATTAACTCCCTGTATATGTGTGCTGCCAGAAAGCCATTCATTTCCTTGGTCTTAAATACTCTCAGCTGCAGACAAGAATTGCCTCTTAACTCCACGACTTTGTTGAAACCAGTCACGTGGTGTTAAGTGCAAAGAGAGGGGCTTCAAGTCAATGACACATTCCATCTAGTAATGCATACAGGGATAGCTGATAGAAAGAGGAATTATTGTGTTCTGGGCCATTGTTACATTGTTTTTTTCACTGGAGATTCAGCATGTTGGGTAGATAAATGCAAATGATGTGCTGTTAGATCCTTAAAGCTGCCTTGATACTATATTATCCCTTATCAAGCTACGTTTGAGTGTGTGAGCAAACACTTGGCTTCTTCCCCATTCAGCAGGAACAGAGCAATGTCGAGTTCTTTTTTTCGCCACACATCCACTGTAAGTGCAACATTCACTGCTGTTCTGTTGCTGGTTACTGAGAAAACGACCTGTGTTTATTGCTCGTGAAGTATTTAACTCTGCTCATCAGCCACATGTTTACTTCTGCCCTCTGTCATTTCACGTTGTACAACTGGTTTGTATAAGCTCCTGTGCTGTGAGCAGCTGCCCACAGATTCTTTTTATGAACCTACAAACCAAAACAATGAAAAGCGGTTGAAAGCTGCAGTGTGCTGAATCCAAATCCTCAATGAGATTTGCAGCACAAATAAACCTTTTTATAGTACAATAATTTTGGTGTTGCCTATTGCTGGTTTAGAGGATTTCTCGTGTAGTTGTAAGATTGAAAAATTACATATTTCTAAATGCTAACAGAGTTTCTCCTAAATAACTTTCAACTAAATTAAGGTAGATTTGTTTGTCTAAATATAATTTGTCCTGCCAATCTGGGTCTATGTATAATCGCTATAAACATATCTGCATATGAATGCTGCATATAAATCTCTAGGAAACAAGGTTTTGATGTCGGTGTTCTGGTTTCTATTTCTGTTTGTAATCCCAGTATTAACCAATAAGGTTGGGTGAAAGAGATGTAACGCATTGGCTAAAATGTAGTCTTGAAACCCATCGACCATTAAAACTTATTTATCTGCATTAAAATGCAATTGTCTATTGTAGGGGTCAGCCAAAATGTCATCATGTGCACCAAAAACACCTACAAAAAGTAGCATCTGCAGTTGCTAATTGGACTTTGAACAAAGACTGGTGTACGGATGATGAAATCTTGGCCCAGATATCTATTATCTGTTAAACCTGGATGTCCACTGGCTGAACCAGAATCCCCTGAAATATTGTCTGTTGCCGTTTGAGGATACATTGTTGTCAAACCAGTTTGTTCCGAGATTGCCCCATGTACTGTAAAGTTTAAGCAATAACTTACCAGTCATGTCTGGGCGTCTTTGCAGAGAAGATTTGAATTTCATGTCTAGAAATAGAGCAGCAACTAACTTGATAAATCTGTTGATTATTTTCTTGATTGATTGTTTAGTTTCTCAGAAAGGTAGGTCTAGGTTTTCTGTCTCAGAAAATAACAAAAATAGCCCATTTCCCGAAGCCCACGGTGACGTCTGCAGCAATCTTGTTTTTTCATCCTTGGGGCGAATGGGATTGCACATCCGAGTGTGATATCAGGGCTTGTTAACAAAGGCAGACACAGATTTTTCTCAGGTTGTTGGTTTGGTTTAAAAGGGGGTTTAGGATGACCGAGGGAGTTGGACAGCCAGATGGACAGATGAGCACCCGTCCGCAGACACACTCTTCCCCTGTGACTGCCTGATTGACTTTTAAATAAGACTTCTCCTGTGCTGATGAAATTGCTCTCAGCTGTTGAGAGCAGGTGGATAATTGGTTGTTGAGGGTTTGAGTGGGCTCCCCCATCTCAGCCCAGTTGTGTTCGTAAGTACTATACATTTGGGACACGGTCCACAAAAACAAGCGTCTATCCACAGAACCGTGTCCTGATCTCCAGCTCTGCTGCTCTCCAGCCCCATTACACTTCAGAGCCACTGTGCTGCATCACTTGGCTTTTAGTCGAGCTTGAGCGCTGAATGTATCTGTCTCTCATTGTAACTACTGTACAGTAAACTGCGACGGTAATTAGCTGAACCACAAACTTTAGCACAGCTCTGAGGCATCCAGCTTATAGTTTGCTGTTATCTAGCCCAGTATATTACTGCAGAGTACCAATTTGCATTTTCAGCATTTTGCAGAACTGCTACATAACAGCTATAATGTTATCTGCACTATGTTTTCCGCTCATCATATCGTTTTACTCCTGATGACTGTTTTCTGCGCTACAGCACAGAGACTGAGCTCCTAAGAGGACTCTTCAGAAGCAGTGCCGTCATAAGACTGAGACCAGGTCACCTGCTGATAAAAGAACCTTTAATATTTTTAAATACGTTGAAACTGACCTTGAAGTATTTTGTATTGCATTTAATGTCTTTTACTCAGGAAAGATTTATTTCTGTCATTTAATATGTGTTGTACTAAATAAAACGAGCGTGCAGCGTATGCCTGATGAGACTACCACACCCTGCCAGTCTGGTTCTAATTCTCATTTGCTTTATAATTTCTTCAATGAGAATACCATCTGGTCTTGCGTCCACTGAATAGAAGAGAAGGGAAAAAAAGTGTGTGAAAAAAGCCTAGTAGACGCCACCCTCCTCCGTCTACTTTCACCACCAGTCCCACTCACTCTCCCTCACTGCTAAAACTCATAACACTGAGTTCTCATGCAACTAGCCTGCCTGGCTCCAGTACACCCAGCCCTCATTAGTCCTCTTTTTGCCTCTCATGAGTGCGCATTTCACCAGTATCATATTCTGTCCCCTCAGTCTTTCGGTCTCCTTCCCCTCAATTTTCTTCTTCCAATCCAGATCGGCGGCTTTCTTCTACCAGCGCATCATGGGTTCTTGTGATTACACCCAGAGGCCCAGGGGTGGACAGGGCTCAAAGAGAAAACTGGATGCAGTGACAGTCAAGGGGATGTATGATGGAGGGATTGCTGTGCTGAAAATAAGTAATCAACCAGTCAAGTCCGAGTCAAGAAAGTTGGTAACTTGGTAAATGAAAAGAAAGAGAATATATCATCTAAAGAGTGGCAGACATAAAGTTGGGACTACTTTTTCTTCAATGTGTCAGCTTAATGATCGAGGGAGAGAGTTCACTTTTGGAAGTTATCTAGCTGGATCATTGGGATACTTTTAGCTCTCCTGTCCCACTTCCATCAAACTGTGTGACCTTTTTGTTGTTTCATGGGGCTTAAATCCAGGGCAAGGACACTTTTTTTCCAGGGACATCAAGTAGGAAATGAGTATACTGTAGGACAGAATACACCATTTTGTAATGATTGACAGAGAGAACATGAGAGTGTTCAACATGTATTACATAGTACATTCACAGCTTCTCAGGAAGACGGAGATACTGTGGAAACCCACTGGCCCTTCAATGCGCTCCTATCCAATCTGTCATCGCAGCTTTACTAAGTGAAACAGTTCTCCAGGGAGTTGCAAGTTTCTGAGGAGATTGTCAGAGTTCATAATATCCTTAGAGGCAATTTTCAACAAAGATCTTAAGGGTCGCAACACTTTATTGGCTGCTAGTGCAGCATGGCGGTGTGGGACTGATGCGTGGCAGCTACTAAATTTATGCCTTATGTTTTAACAACAACAGCAGATAACTTTGGCTGACTTCATGACCTAAAGTTAATAATATAGACAGGACTTCTGGTTAAAAAGTAGCAGGTCAGGGGTTTATAAACACTGCCTGGTTTCTAGCCTTTTCTTTCTTGACCAATATCTTTAATTCCTGTGTGTTACTGTGCTGACTGACTGATATGGTGCCACAAAGACAGACATTGACTATGGTGTAGATTTTCCTTATAGTAACACTTAAGACAGAAATCTAAATTCATCTGCTGCACAAATCTGTCCAGTCCAGTCCAGAATTTCAGACTAATTTGCTTTATATTTTGGGTAAATTAAAACTTTTTTCTGCCAAACTATAAAACATGGCAGACCGTGCAACCACATGAAACCACTCTGCTCCTTTCACTCCAGCTGAAAATGTTTGCCTTCTGGATGAATTTAACAGTTACAAGGACAATTTACAATGAAAACTCAGTTTAGCAATGCAAAAACTACTTTTACTACTACAAATAACTCATCAGTCAGGCTCAGGATAGTTTCTTTTGGCAAATGAAACACGGCATGTGTTTGTCTTAGAGTAAGTTCTTGGGAAATTGTCTCGACTAATCTAAGAACAAAGTTCAAGGGAAACTCAGCCGGCTTTCTGTCAGTGGAGTGAGGGGAGTACATGCAGATGAACAGCATTTGGCTTCCCTCCATATTTCCAGTGCCCAGAGCTCCTGACTCAATGCCGTGTCTGCAGACACACTGCAATGACACAAAGTCGGTTGAAAAAAGTTGAGTTTCCTTTTAAAACTGTTTGGAAAAGGGCAGACACTTTCAAAAAATACCTGACAGGTGATTGGATGAATGAGCCACACACCGTCAGTGCAGAAACCACTCGGGAGAGGAGCAAAGCCTTCAGTTCTGTTCAGTTGTCTGCTCCTCTTTTAATGAAGAAATACTCTCCAGTTCTGATATAACTGATACTGTTGTAGCATCTAAGCTCACTTCTTTAGGAGCTGCCATTGTTTTTTTAAATAACAGTCACGTCTTGTTTCATGAAAGGAAACATTGATATCTAAAATATCCATCCGTAGGCACGGATACAGTAGATCTACCCTTGTTTGATTCTACAGAATTGATGGATTTGATAATGTGGGCAAGGGAGTGCTGTTTGCCACAACAGAGCTGCACGCGATAGTCTTTTTCCAATGGCTTGGACTGACTTCATTACTGGAGCAGACCCACTCCGGGGCTCCCCATATAGAAAACCTCAAATCAACTCCATGTGGACAGTTCTATTTTAACCCAAGCAGCCCTGCCTCTCCCTCTTGTCTTCGACCAGATCAAGGTTTTGGTTGCCATTGCTATTCAAAGGGCCGACCAGATCTTGTAATTACAGTGGTTTCTGGTGTTGCGCTGCATCGCATGCTGAAGCCTAAAATAATCCACAGCGCTGCCAAACTGAACTGCCAATAGACTGCTTTAATAGTACGATCAAGAAAACCCGAAAGCAACAACAAAGCTGCTCTGAAATTGCTTGCAGGAATTGGCAGAATTATAATAAATGTGGTTTTGTGTGTGTGTGCATGTCACTTTCTTCTTGTGGGTTGCAGTAAAATGTGTGTGTAGGCATGACTGCATGTGTGTGTGTCTGTCAGCCACACTGGTGATCTCATAGTTTGTCTTATTTGTCATTTTTTAACAAGTTGTATTGGAACGGATGACGACAAAAAGGAAAGGGGGTTGGATGAAGGCCACTTCTTATCATCTGTGAAGTGAACTTCAAGACTGTTATGTGTTTGTGATCCCATTTCTCTGAAGGTCCAAATGACATGAAGAGAATCAGACAGTAGGGGGAGGGAGGACCAAGAGAGATTGAGTGGGTGGCAGAGATAAGATATGTCTCCATCCAACTATCACTGGCAATTAGGCCCACTTTCTTTTAGCCCAGTGTTGATACTCAACTTCCTATCAAGTGAATATAATGAGCCACTAACAGTCTGCTACATTTCAAGTGCTACTCATGATCGTGTGAATTGCATTTGATATGATTTTCTGAGAATTGCAGTCTGGACTGGGGTTAATCTTACTGAACAGGGCCATGCTCTTTTAGTTTAAAAATAGAGTCAAACACATATATAGATGCACACACACATGTTCATCTATATATGTGTGTGTATTTCTGCATGTGCTTATACATGCCAGTTGCCGGCATTCCTCAGCTAACACTAGAGAGGGATTGTCTCCTTTGTCAGGATTGCTGCTGCAGTAACACATGGCAACTATTTCATGGCTTTCTTGTGGGCTTTATGAACGGCATACAAGGACAAACCATAAATACATGCTCATGTATGTCATTTCTCCGACAGCTCTGAACTGCGAAAGGCACTTATGAAGACAAATCTTGAGCACACTTGTACATTAGCATAGCAATAACAGCATACCTTTTATGAAGTATCCTGCCCCTGGTTTCTAGAAAATGGATTTGATGGACATTTTTCCATTTCCGTAAAGGCCACAAAGATTAAAAACATCTACATGTGATATTGATTAACTGAGGTTTTGACAGAAAAACAATTATATAACGGTGAGTGACCTTTTCATCGGGATGTTGTTTGAGATTTGAAGATCATGCAATGAAAAAGAGCAGGTTGTACTCAGAGTTTCATGTCTGAACATTTCCAACTCAACTTCAGTGTACTGCAACAAAAAGCGTCTTCAAACCTTGAATAAACTGTGACTGGAGCGAATGTAATCCTTTTGAGACATTCTTATTGGACATGATTTTTTCACATAAAATGGTTTGAAATTTTCAAATTGTCAAATGTGGAGACAACACAAAATAAAGTAAAAAGAACAAATTGAAGCTTAACTCAGGGATGTCTGTCAGGTGTGTGTATGTTTGCTGTACAGTCTTCTACCTTATCCCCACTATCAGGGGACACCGGGCAAGCTTTATTCAATCCTTGTGTCTGTGGGATTTGGCTGGGTGCCATGCCACATGACGGCCTACAGAGAGAGGAACTTCAAAGAAGGTTTGGGGGCTTTTTCCCCTCACTGGAGACACTGAAACGTATGCCTGTTAAATTAAGCTCCAGTTACAGTGGGTTGTCCTAATTGGCGCCATCAGTTTGTTTATCTTTAATCCGTGGCTGACATTTTGAAGTCCCCTTTCTCTTCTGCATCCCATTCTTTTCCTTATATCACTCCTTAATTCAATGCCAGAAATCCATCCATAGATCTATTTTGAGATGATTCATGACCTGACACATAATATGTCAATATATTGGATAACTGATACAGGATTTTTTCTTCAGTAGATTCATCTTCAATGAATGAACATACAGTAGTTGCAGGTTTTTTTGTGTGTCAGGCTTTGTACATTCTGAAAAAGATAGTTTGATCATGGATAAGTACCTCATTCAACCCCACTTCAAAAACTCCAGTGTATTTCCTACAATAGGTGGCATTCGATACTCGCACACAAAAGAAGCAGGCAAGATGACCAGCATGGAAGCTATGCAATGCACTGTTGTTGGTGGGAGCACCAACATCAGATTCAGTGTATGCATGCTATATTTAGAATATTTTCATCGTTTTACCATGGTGACAGAGGCCATTGTCAATGCCACCAGGCTCCATTAAAAAAAACATCATTCAACATCAATCGTCATTTTACCTTGTAGAACATGGGAATACCGCTGCCTCGATAGTTAAGTATCTTTGTGTTATTGTGTAACTTTGTAGAAACCAACTAACCCTTTAACACATCAAAGTCTCACAGTTACGCTAACTAAACGATCAAGGCAGTGGTAGACCAGCAAATTCCATGTTCTGCAAGGTAAAATTACAGGGTTTTTTATAATGGAGTCTGGCGGCTTTCAGCATCCAATGCCTTCTTTTCCTCCTATGTAAACAGGGCTGTCACAATAGTGTCCACTCAAACTCATGTAGCTTTCTTTAGGTGGCTAAAATACCCTTTGCTGCAGCCACCTGACAATATCAATATCAGTTTAAGTGTAGACTAAATTTAGTTTTTCAGGTGGCTAATAACATTTAGCTGCTGCCTCGGTCCACACCAGTACATTACTTACCTTCTGTGTTGGTACTCCTGCTTCTCTAAACTGGGAGCGTGCCGACTTGCATTTGTAGGTATTACACTGACTGTGAATAAGTTCCTCATACAACTCAACTTTAATAAATGCAAACATGAGTGAATAATGCAGCGCTCATAGCACTTTAATGTGCACAAGGATGCCACTGGTGCATCTTGCTGGCCTCTCAAAAATGGAGGCGGGTTGCTGCTGGCACAGATGAAGCTAAAGTTTCCTACGGCAAATTAGGCAGTGATTAACAGTATCAGCAGAGGTTCCTGTGGTCCCATGGATAAAGAAAAAGAAAACAAATTTTTCATCTAAAAAGAAACAACATTATGTCATATCATCAGAAACAGAAGGGCCAATCTTAGTTTGTATCATTGCAGGCGTTATGTTGGCGTGCCTTTTCATTATTTGACAATCAATCTGTGGTTCAGTTCGAGATAAATGTGTGTTTTGTGCATGTTTTTCGAGGATATTTAATACAGGAAGATATTTCTGTTGTGTTGTCAGGAGTGCTGCTAAACACACACACTGTCAAACACAAAGATAAATGAGGTTTGGTATGGCAGTGTGTGCATGCACAGCTTACTCATAAAACTGCTCACAAATGTTTGATTAACGAGGCCCGAGCTTATTGCACTGCATGTAAATATGTTCTGCAGTGTCTGTCCTGTTTCAACCTGATTTCTCCTGCTAACCTGGTTTCTTTTATGGTCTCCTTCCCCATTTCTCTAAACTTTTGTTGTTCATATTCTCTCTCCCTTATTGTTATTCTCTTATTTCTCTTGTTTCTAGCTGTCTGCTTTATTTTCCCTCTGAGCATTACCTCTCTCCCTCTCTAATTTTTTTTTTGTCTCCTACTCTGCTACCTTCTCTCTCTACCCTCTCACTGTCATTTCCTCTTTATATTCTTGTCTGTTGTCTTTCTCTCTACCTCTTCCTTCTAACGTTCCTGTCCCTCCACCTTCCTCCTTGCTGCCTCCAGCAACAGACAGTAGTTGAGCCTCTGCTCTCTGTACAACCAGCTGTTCCTAAACCACGGATTAGATGATTCACTTACAGTCACATCGTAATCCCCGTTGTCACGCTCTCGCACACACAAACATGCAAATTAGGACAGATTTCCTCCCAAGTGTCTAGGAAATGACATTCACACCTCTGACTGAAAACTAGCTGTCAGAATAAACACGTCCATCAGAATGTACTGTATCTTTCAACAAGTCAGATTTATGTCCCATTATATGCTCGTTGTATCTGCAGAAGAGCAAAATACTTCCTGAAGTGAAATGATTGAGTGTTTCAGCAGGGTGGCGCATGTGCCATCTGCTTGCAACATAGTGGGCTGGAATCTAACTGATGACTTTTATTGTACGCCATCCCTTTTCTCTGCTGTCTGTCTTCCCTCTTCACTGCATGCAATCTGAGCAACATAGTTAAATTATAACTCTTCTAATTGAAAGTAAAGTCTCCTTATGAAATATTTCAGTGGAACAAAACCAAACTCTACAAATTTCCACGTCTTCTTGCTTCCTCGTCAGCCAGCACAGCAGTTAATTTCCTGTTTGGATTGGGACTATAAAGCCTCTTTTATTATGCGTGTTCAGATATTTTGCTGAAGAGCCCTTGCTGAGAAAAAGGCTGTAACTCTGACTGATATCAACACTTTCCTTTAGTTCCACTGTGTTGGTGATCATTTGTTGTTTGGTGTCCAATCGTAAAGGGATATGAACGCTTATATACACTGTATTTGTTTGACGCCCACTTGGTTCTGAGGCTTTGTCACATATCTGTTAAGCAGAGCCTATGCCCTGTGCCAAGTCCATTGTGGATCCACAGGAAATATTATATAATATATACAAGGATAGTGCTAAATATATCAACTGGGCCGGATAATTTGTGGTATAAAAAGAAAGCGATGGCTAGGATTTATTGTAGATCTATTCAGTAACATAAGGCTCTTTGTTTTGTTTTTATTTTCACTGAATAATACTCTGATTTTTAAATGAAGCAAGTCGTTTAAACCAGATTCAGCCAGACTTTTATACTCCCACACATTCAAAAGTTGTGTTTCCTGCTGCAACACAAATTGTGTCAGTGATGATACATTTTCACTGTTCTTTACAATTAAAGAAGTATGCTTGCAAAGAGGACAACTCAAAATACGCCTCCACTCCCCCCATTCTGGATAATAGTTTTTTCTTCTGATCTGTGCTTATTAACAGAGTAGCTGATAATGGGTCACTCTTCCTTGGTGGGGTAACGAGGCTCGAGGGCGGAAAGATGTGACTGCTGTCGCTTTGGAAATCAAAGATTGTTGAGAACTAACTTCAGCCTTTTCCCTAGAGGTTTTATTTATTTTGAGTCAGCAACAAATAACTTGAGCACGCTGGTTTGTTCTTTTTCAAGGTGAGGGTTTGGTCATGGTCACAGAAATGACACACAAAAAATTGTTCAATGATCTTCTACTCACGACCGACTGTGATTTGATTTCAGTGGTGCTGCCTGTTGACCCGAGTGCAGCTTTGGAACACGATGTTCTTTCAGACTTCTGTGGTTTATTGCTTTTCTACTGAGTGTTAAAATGGTTCTGTTCTCTCCCTCAATAAAACAATCCCTAACTTTTACATTTTGTCACACTAATGAATTTTAATTATTTTTATTCATTAACACAAATAATGAAACAAAACTGATACCGAATACCTATATTAATTGGCCGATACCAATTGCCAAGCCTAATAAAGTACAAACCCAATTCCACAAAGCCATTTCCAAACTTTATTCGGATTGGGGTTGTAATTCCAGGCCACTTTAGAATGTATTTATTCATAGAGTAATTCACTTGACTCTTCAATTAATTGAAACATAAATATGAGAGGAAAAAAAGATTCAGTTGGAGTTGCTGAGTGACCCCAAGTAAGTCCCGCCTCTTTTTGCCATGTGCTCCAATAACAGTTGAGCATGCTTGGTTCCTCAGTCTTTCCCATTTCCTGTTATATTTAGATATGCTGTTTGCTAGGCTCGTCTTTGTTGAAAAGGATATGGATGGGGGACCTGTAACAATGACACTCAATACCCTGACTGTGTTACAATCTTCAAAATTCTAACTTATGTATTAGCTACATCAAGAGGTGTTAGCCCAATGTCCGATTACCAATGTTAGCCAGGTCTGCTTCCTCCACCTGCAGCAGTGGAGGAAGTATTCAGATCCTTACTTAAGTAAAATTACTTAACCACACTGCAGCAGCATTTTACTGTTGTCCAGGCAGAGCTAATTTTAATTACTTAATATGCTGTTGTGAGGTTTAATTTATAAAGTTATATCATTTCAAATTGATTGTATTTTTTCCATGTTAAATCTCAGCCTGAAAAGCTGTCAGCTCAATGTAATGGAGTAAAAGTAACATTTGCCTCTAAAATATAGAGGAGCAGAAGTATAAAGTTGCATATGTGGAAATACTCAAGTAAAGTACAAGTACCTCCAAATTGTTCCAAAGTACAGTACTTGAGTAAATGTACTTAGTTACATTCCACCACAGATCATATCTCTACGTTCTGCACGAAGCAATTTTTGGACATGACATCTAGCATCCCCATGGGAAAATTACGTTAGTCCTTGCTGTCGGCTTTTTGAAGCTATATTGTTTGACATCCAAAAACAAAGACACACTGTGGCAACTGGCTAAATCAAACTGATTTCACCATTTTCATCATTTTTTGTTGTTGTTAATATTGTCCCACCTGACAGAAGCTAAGGGGGTCAGGACTTTGGATTGGTTGACCCCCACTTGGAGGATTTTAAACAATTAGAACACTGAGTAGAAGCTGTAAACCCTGAATTAAAAACATGCACGGAAACATAAAGACGGTGCAGGAGGTCATGCTCAGTGTAAAGCAGCGAGTGAAAAAGGTGAGGGGAATGCATCAGAGTAGATGAATGATTTCTAGGCATGGATTAATTCTTGCCATTTCACTGCTCGGCAATCCCAGCTTCAATTTTCTGTTCGATTAAACGTGTCATTCAGGCTGCATGTCACCCCCAATTTCCCTCTCTTTCTATCCCCCTATATTCTCCCTCTTTGATCTTATCTGTTTGCACAAATGAGACTAAATCCTTCATTTCTTCAGTGAATTGTGTTTACGCTCAGGATGTGCCATTGGAATGGTTTCAGGAGCTTCTCAGTCAAACACAGTTAAGCAAGGTTTCATTCCTCGGATCCTACATTATCCCAGTGTAATACGCTAAGTAAACCATCTCTCTCTGAATAAGCTGGTGATATAAAATGGGAAGCTGCTACAACTGCTTTGAATGATGATAGCATCTTTGCGCCCAAGGATGTTCTGATAAAATTCTGTTGATAGAAATTTCCTCGGTGGAGAGCAACATAAGAAGCAGAGCATTGCTTGATGTAAGACATTTACATCTGTGTGATATGTGTTTATAGGCTTATATGTCATTTTGATGAGAGATGATTTTTACAGAACGGCAAAAAAATATGATATTTGCTGTCTGTGTTGTCAAAACTGTTTCTTTATCGGGCAAACATATTTACTACTATACACTTGGGCTGTGTATTGATCATAGACTGCATATAAATAATGGATGTAGTCACCATGACGTCCCCCAGTGGTTTGTGGACTGCCTGTTTGAAGTATCCAGTTCAGCGTTACGTCCGTTGCCATCTTGGTTTTTTGAAACCGTGAGAGACCATATTTGCACTGGGGAGCCGCGAGGACGGGTGTATCTAAAAATAAACTCTTAAAGCTAAAACAAAGTATTTGTCACTTACCAGAAAGAACGAACAGCTGACTCCTCTGAGTGTCATTTAGTACAACTGACCAAAATGTTCAAATAAACTTTCATGAGCTGAAAACATACTGAAAGGCTCACAGTTCTAAGAAAAAAAACACGACAAACAAGTTCACAGCTATTGAACTTGAAATGTACACAGTGGCGTGGATACTTGCTGTGTAAGCGATCTGTCAATCAAAGCTAGCCACGCTCCAAATCATACCCTGCTTTATCATGTATTTTCTTCTATATGGAACCATTATTTACCCAATTAACATCATATTGTATTGAAGACTTGAAATTAGCGACTGAGACTGTAATGTTGTCACGAGAATTTTTTCTGAGGTAATAAATCAAGTGAATCATCGTCTTATTTTGCATTGAGATATACAGGACCGGAGTTCTTTTGCAACCACTGTTGGAATTTTGAAAGATTGCAGGCTTAAGGCACTTCCTGGTTTGATTCACTGCTCAGACCAGGAATGTATCACGATACAGGAGTTATGCAGGTGTAAGCAAGGTGAAATGTTGCGATTTTTAAAATAAATCACATTTTTGGAAACTATCATAGTATGAAGAACACATCGCCATATTCATAAAATCAGAGTTAGAAAAGTGCATGTAAACAGTTTTTGAAAATCGCTACAGTATCAAAAAGCATAAATGCAAATGTATCTATATATTTTTTACACAGTTGCTAAACCTAGAGATAAAAAATGAATTACACAGCTGGTCATATACAAAGCATCTTTCTGAGCTCCTCATCATGAAAGTTCATGACTACAGTAATTCCAGGCTGCTTGACTGATGTTTAAGTTCCCACTTCATTTCTGCAGATATGGTATTGGGATCTGCTTCTGACAGTTTTGCAGTGCTGCAGTGTATTTCCTCCGTGGTAGCAAAACATGTTTTGCTAACACTTTTGGCTGACAAACTTTATAAAGACACACAATAAACCGCATTGGAGTGAACTTGGGAGCATACAAGATCACAGTCAATTGCTCACAACCCTTTACAGTCCATTGCTGTCAAGTGTTGTCATCAAAAGTTTGGAAACAAAAGCTTTACTGGGTACTGTTAGATGCTTGAGAGGACTGCTCTAATTTTGAGTGTGTTTTCATGCTTTTAAGGTTAGAGAAAATCCTTTTTTCAAATAGGTGTTATTTTATATAAATGGTTTGCAAAAAAGGAAAAAGTAATGGTGTGTACATAGAGAACAAAATGCTGTATAATTATGTGATGGTTCAACCAGACTGACGATTTAAAGGACAATGAGAGACAAAGATCCGTCTGAGCAGCAGTTCAATAGGAATAGAAGAAATATCCCTGGTCACTGATAAAAGAAACTGGAAGCTTAGCATCTTAATGTGTGCAGATTTAAACACATGGGCGCTGACTTCCTGTAGCTGCAAGTCTATATGTTTTATAGTGCTTGCATTACGTGCATGAAATCTTCTTCTCTTAATGGCTCCCCCTCTCTCTTTCATGTATAATAAAAGTCTTCACATTCTGTCAGCAAAGAGCTTCATTCCTAATTGGCGTAAATTAATTGGTTTATGTAATATCATATCAAAGCACTCACTTTCAAATGAATTCACCCTTTTCAACTTTTCTTTCTACTCTGTGCAGCTTCACAACCTTTTAAAAGTCCAGCAGGTCTGACCTCATCCTCGACGTAGTAAGGAACAATGTAAACACTATAATGGACTGTGCTACTTCAGGACCCCTTGACAGTCATTGGGGTCGTGAGGTTAAATGTCTCACAGTGAGTCATTTCCTGTCAGAGAGGCTGAAGATGAAGCAGCTCAGCAGCTGTTCATCAGGGCTTAACAGGGAGGTATTGTAGGATAGAGGAGACCATGTGCACGGGGGGCAAAACTGATTCTGCTTTTGAGAGATGTTGCTGTGGTGATGCCATAGTCACAGAACTCATTTTGTGTGTATTTATGGGTGTGTTTGTGCCAGCTGACAGAAAAGGATGCGATGATACATGTCTGACATAGATAATAATGAAACATTATGTGAGGCTGATACTGCACTTTGTGGTCTGGTAGTGTGAACCTTTACAAACTGGATGATGGAACAGTACAACGTCCATTTTCACAAACATCATGCTGTTGCTTGTATTTGCATGTCAAAGTAAAACAACAGTGACCTTTGACCTGTAGTCTGCGAGAGCCAACGGGCTCACACTGAAACAGGAAACTCATTTTTCAACTCAGTGAGAGAGAGAGAGAGAGATGAGGGAATATTTGTAGAGGCTGGTGCAAGTGTGAGTTACAAAATATGAAAAGACCTACATAAATATTAATCATGCAAATGTTTTAAATGTTGTCTATGTCGGGTTGGGTGATAGGGCAGAAATCAGAGGAGAGGTCTGCTAGCTACTGGGCTCATTTTTTGTGTGTGTCTGTGTGTGTGCCATAAAGCCACTGCAGCTTAGTCCAGTTTAAATTAAATTGCATTATTTTTTGTCTGATATAGCATGTATCTGTATATAAATCACGCACAGTGTTTGAAAAAAAAAAGCAGAAACCAAAAGATGAAAAATCCTATTTTATATTTTTGGTTCCATAATTATGCCCACTATTTTTGGAGACGTTATTCCCACATAACCAATCAATCATATTGCTGCACAGTCACACTGACTAACAGACTAACAGATGCCTGCTACGCAACACAACAACCCACATTAGCTTTCCTGCTAAAGTCTCTAAAGAACACATGTCTTGTCCTGCACCCATGAAATATTCACAGATGATATTGTTCCAGAAATAATTGCGATAAACAATATTATTTTATGCCACTGTTATAATGATAATATAATATAATAGGATTTTAATGCAAGTACACCATTTCAACGAGCAAGGAACTTTTCATTCACACAGGAATGGGAAAAAATTATGAAATTATCCGAAATTAATAAATCAATGGACTAGAAATGACAGCAAAATGTGTCTCAGTATTTCCTTTTCTGTTCATTCATCTGAGGTTTGTGAATACATAATTAGGTGCTGTCTGTAAAACCCTGCTGTTTGTTGGGCATCATGTTGGCCAAAGTATTGGTGACATTAACATTGCTAACATCAGTTTGCAGAATATAAATTGCGAATTAGCTGGTCAGCTAACACACTGTCTGGCCATTGCCTGTAAGCCAGCATTGCAAGTTGGTTTTCTTTTTATCATGCTGCTGTGTTCTGTACCACAGCTAATCAATCAAACAGACACGGACACGCCACTTCAGCCGGCTGAGACAAAAGGAACCATTTCCCATATTTCCCCAAATAACTTTTATTCTTCCTTCAAAATTTCCCCCAAAAAATATTAGCAATACCTTAAAAAACATGATGAGAAATGCTGTTACACATGAGGAGTGCTGTTACATTTTTCTGCAAATTTATAACTTTTGCATCCACAAAACACCTAGAAGCAAAATGTAATAAATCACATGTAACCAAGCCTGTTATTATCCTTCCTCAAGCTCACACACCCACACGCTGCCTGGACGTCGCAACCTTCCCGTTTCAAACGATACACTGATGCATCTGCAATTCAGCAGCGCTTCAAATCTGTGCCCACATTAATCAATGTCTCACACACGAAGCTTGGCTTTGGACTATCAGCTTCGTAACAGAAAGGCAGTGAGCAGTTCACTCACTGTTTGCTTTGTACAACTAACAACTTGCTATTGAGTAACAGGTAATGAAAAATCTGATTTAATTAGGGAAGGTT
>CAFUXE010000686.1:159286-170454 GCA_903364295.1 Serranus cabrilla
TGTTATCTTATTAGGGTCCCATTATATTTTTCTGCTGAATTCCCATCGCCATATCAGAGTTGGTGAGTGTGATATTCAGGATAAAGGGAGAAAAGGGGAGAGAAAGATTTGTGGGGAGAGGGCCGACTCATTATTTCATCATTTAATGTCTTTCATCTTCGGCCTCAATGACATAATGTGTGTGTGTAAGAGAAGTAAGGGAAGTTTTTAGTAATACACATTATGAGTCCGTGTCTCACAGTAAAACATGTTTGTGTGTTTGTGGCGCTACATGTGTGCATCTACAAATGCATATGAGCATATGAATCACCGTCTGCATTTGAGCTTTCAATTTGAGGGGTAATCAGCTTATGTCTACGGCTGGTAGCGGAGCGCAGGAGGTGAATATTATTTGTGTGTGTAAGTGTGGGTGTGTGCGCATGTACATTTTACCATCACTTTTGATGTCAGCTCATGTCTCCGTGGAGCAGCAGAGCCACGGGAGGTAAGAGCCTGCTGAGAGGCTGAAGGCGGGGGACAGCAAGAGAGTCTTAGAGTTTTCTTCATCTGTTTCTCTCCCTCCATCCATCCCTCTCTTCTCCCCCTCTGCCTCTCTTCCTCGGAATCATCACTCTGCGTGCTGAAGGCCTATAAGAAGTACGAGGAAAGTAAAAGTCAAACAGGTGAAATCTAATAGGAGATTGTGTGTGTGCGCGGACGTTTGTGTCGCTTCATATCAGCTTAAGCTCATACACGGGTGGCATGCACGCAGACACACACCCACATTTACCTACACGTAAGCCTTACTCATTTGTCAAATGATGGTGAAAATCCTGCCATGGAATTAAATAGGTCGAGAAAGTGAAGTCCACCTTAATCAGCCTTCTGTCTGTCCAACTAATTTCAAAGTCTTGTTAAATCGCTTTTTCCTAATCTGTGGCGGAGGAAGCAAGATGGTTTTCATCGTCCCTGTGCCCTATTTGTCATTCAAGCGAAAGAGTGACCTGAAAATTTGAGTGAAATTGCATTTAGAGCTGAAGTCAGTCACTTTTTGTTACCGTCTTTGTTACTTGTGGAACACGTGGACCATTAATTTGCCATTAACCAGAAAACTGTCATTGTCTAAAGTTGGAGCTTTCAGATATTCGATATTCCAAGAGGCTGGTGTTCATATTGGGCCAACTCGTAAAAACGATCCCATTTAAAGACAGCTTGTAAAGCTTCTTCAGCCATGGTCATTTTGCAGGTTTGTGTGTTTCTTGAACATAAAGGTCATCATTTTCCAGCCTGGTATTTTTACAAATTGCATCCATACTAAACAATTTACGAAAAGACAAAAAAGTCTCAATAAAGGGAGTAGTGTGCCCAATGTAGTGAGCTAGAAAGTAAGAGTTTGGATGTTGGGATGGTGGTCTAGAGATTAGAGTGAAATTGATACTTTTGGTTGTTTTGTATCTAGTCTATTTACACCCAAGTCAAGACAGACCAGTCATGAGTCCCAGGTCCTAAACTGCGAGTTTTGAATCCTCAACAAGTCATAATCTGTTGAGGATTTTTTGTATAAAATTGTTCAATTCCTAAAAGTAGTTCTGACATTACACATAAGTAACATGTAGCCTTGCTTGGGTAAAGTCAGTAAAGTATTTTGTATGTCAAGTCAATAAGTCAAAAAAGCTCAAGTCCTGGTCACAAGCCACTGATGATGAAGTGCAAGTCGAGTTGCAAGTCTCACAACTTTAAACTACAGGAGCATAAATCCGCAGCAAGCACTTTCAGGCTGTTTGCTGCCCTGGGATTCAACTCTCAGGCTACATGCAGGCTTCTGTAGCACTCAGGGCTTAAAAGCAAATACCATGTCCCACTCTGCAGTGTTTTGGGGAAAAGTTATTTAATTTATGTTTTGACTTGCAGTCAACAATGTGTATTATAATAATCAGATGAAAGACACTAAAATTACACCTCAATCAAAGCTACAGCAGGAAAAGATACAAGAATAGATATTTGCTTAACAATGAAAATACATTATCTTTCATTGTCAGGTCCCTGCCAGTGAATGTAAATGTATTTTTGGTTAGAGTGAAGCCGCTGATAATATAGAAATGAACACAGCATTACTCATTCATCTCCTACACAATCATTTATCATGGAGGGCATGGTGACCTATTTATCATAATGTGTTATTTGCATCTGTAAGTTGATATAACTGCCTATGGAGGAGAGAGCTTATACAAATTTTCATTTTTTTAAACCATGAATACCCTCCCCCACTTACGCCCATGTATCATCGCCATTTCTCTCTCTCTCGCTCTCTCTCGCTCTCTCTCTCTCCCCCATACTCACACCCCTGTACTGCCTTACAAGTCTGTAACACAAGCCATTTTTAAAGGGCTTTTGTAATGAGGTACATTTTTTGCGGGTAAGGAAAAGGAGACATCACATACACTGTCAGAGATGGAAATGTGTCTGTGTGATCACTGAGCCCTCTGAGTGTAGTAGCCTGGAGAAACGCTGAAACTTAAGCAGCTCGTCATTCTCGTGGAGAACAAACTCTGATTCTGACTAAAGTTAGAGCCGTGGAAGATGAAGCCATGGGGAGTTGTCAGGAATATTTGTGCCATAGGAGTGTCTGTGTGTCTGCTTTTTACTCGCTCTTCCAGCCGCTCTCTCTCCTTCACCTTCCTCATTATCTTCTTCTTACCTACATCATTCCCTCCTTTTGTTCCTCTGCAGATTGGACATGCACAGTGTGTTCCTCTGAAATACTATAGTGACAGTCACCTTGTGAAATTAATAAAAGGAAGACTTGCAATATATTCTTAAATTGTTTTATGCTAAGCAGTGTTGCGTCTCCCATGTACGCACAAAAATACACTTATGTTTGAAAGTACACTCTGTTTCTCTCCGACACACATTCAAAAGCAAATCCAACCAGCCTCACCGTGGTTGCTTGAATTATAGCTTCTATGCAGGTGAGTTGTTTTTAGAGTGTAAGCATTTACTTTCAAAGCCCCAGGATGAGCTATCAGGGTGGGCACAGGTTTGCAGAGCCAGGCTCAGTAATCAGACTACTAGACAAACAGTCGACAATCTGTTGTACCGAGCTGAGAGCACTGTGGTCCTTAGATACAGTCGTTAGCAAATTAAATGAGTCTGAATCTTGCTACGAAATGCTTGAAATGCCCAGCAGCCATGAACAAGAATGATGAGCTATCCTGTATAGCTTGAAAATGATGTTATTGCTTATATTTGTTAAATCTTTTTTTAATCTTTTATCCATCTGTGCCGGCAACCAGAGGCATTACGTTTTTAGGTACTCCATCCGTGCATCTGTACATCTGTATTGTAAAGGGAATTTCTCAAAATGTGGAACAAATCCTGACTTGGACTCAGGAACAAACTGCTTAGATTTTGCTGTTGTGACCTCATGCCTGTCCCATTCTCATGAACATGATATCTCAGGAATGGCTTGAGGGAGTTTCTTCAAATTTGCCTCAAATGTTGACCTGGACTCAAGGATGAACTGGACTGGAAAATTTGTTGTCAAATGTCACTGTGACCTCTCAAAACATTTTTTTGGCCCTAACTCAAGAATTCGTACACTCATTATGACACAATTTCACATTTTGTCCAACAGGATAAAGGTTAAAGCTTCACTTCACTGTGACATAATTTTGTTCCACTAAAACATGTATGCCATTATTCAACACCATAACTCACTGAAGCTGGTATGTCTCTCACTGGGACCATATATCAATATAGTTAAGACTTCCAAATACACTTAATACCTTTATTATTAAAGTCCTCACTGCATATTTGAGCCTGAACAGACATGGATATTAACTGCAACTTGACTGTTTGGCAGAGGCATACAACTGCAAGATGATAATTCTAGTTTTAACAATGCCAGAACAAGGAGCTCAGCATTAATCAGGAAAGGATGAAGAGCCAAGAAAGATAAATGAACTTTTGAAAGCATTATTATGAACGCCTGCTGCACCTACAGCGTGACCAGAGATCCTAGGCTGGTAAAAGAGGAAAAGAAAAATAGGAAAAAAGCTTCAGTCAGAGGAATGACTCACCAGTACTCAGAAAACAGGTCCTTAATCATGAAGGATTTGTCTGTGAATTGTAACAAGTGTCAAACAAATCATTTGTTTGACAGGAACTCGGCTTTTAAGATGCCAGCTTCAATAGAAGAAAGAATGGGAATGACAGAAGGCTTTTTATGAACAATATTGTTTGTCATGACAGAACTTCGCTCTCTGAAACTATTTGTGACCTAAATGTTGATAATGATTGGCACAGTCTGACTTTGACAAGTCCCATAGCGGGTGCTGCTCGTCTAACTTGCTCAAACATAATGAGGTTTTTTGTTGATTATTGTTTTTGGAGTGGGATTTGCATATTCACTGGAAAAGAAAGACATGGGCTCGCACTACAACTTCTACACTGTTAATCTTAGTTTAAAATTAAATCATTAAGATTTGTAACCTGGTCTACCAGATGGTTTGTTACACAGAACAATTTGAGAAGCCACCTTTGGAAACCGATGCGAAAGGGGCAGGCACTTTAAAAAAAAAACTTCTCAGGTAATTGTGTTAACCATCTGTTTATCGTTGTCTATCATGGGCTGCCAAAGCCAGTCGGAAGAAGAGTAAAACCGTCTTTGAGTCTTCAGTGTCGTTCTTTCCTTCAATGCTTTATGCCACTCTCTTTAGGAGTCGCCTTTGTTGTTTTGAACCAACAGTTACTTGTAGCCCGACAAGACAGATTTGTTTAGTGTTCCCATGAGTCCACAATTTCTATCGTGCTTGTAATATCACAAGAATCCAGCTGCCATGCTGGATAAAAATATTTCAGCCAACAGTAAACACCGCTTGATCAGCTACTTGTTGTGTATCTGTTTACAATTACAGTGCAGCCCAAAAAGCTTGCATTGTTTTAAGAAAGAACTGACCTTTTTCCATCATGCCATAAGCAACCACTGATCTCATTTCATGCTGCACACAGTGCGGGTAGTTTTTCATACCACAGCAGGGTTACTGCCTTGCTGAGGTGTTTGGAGTCTGTCACCCGACTATGTCATCATTTATTCCATGCAGTCTTTAAGGCATGCATTGTTTCCGGTGAATCCATCGATTTAATAAAAATCTTAAGGATTTGAACTTTAAGAGTCATTCTCTCAAACCTTTTACATCATGCCCCCAGCAAAAAAGCATTCACTGAATCTCAATAGCGCTGCTAGCATCCGAGCACTCTGTTTTGGGCATTGTTCCTATTAGGATTAGCAAATTAATGCATTGTGTTTTATTTGTGTTTTGGACCCAGCATTTTTGGAATCGGCGTTGTAGAACATTGGCAAACAACATATTCTGTTGTTTAGGTATGAGCGCCTGCTGAGTGTGAGATATATAATTATTCTGATCTCCTGCTGAGTAACAAGCAGTTGATCCTGTTCAAATAAGTTGAAATCGTTTCATTGTCTACAAGTTTTCAGAGTTGACAAATGTGTGCTGCGGTAAAAATGACAAACATTGTTTCAAAGAATGGATTAACACACCAACAAAACGGAAAAACTTTGTGGCATCCCTTGAGTCACAGACTATTAATTTGTGAGCCGCTTTATCCACAGATACTGAAAAGTCACAGCTCAGCTGAAGTGCACTCACCTTCAACTCTCTCAACAGAATTTACAGTCTTTGTGGCATACTGAACATCCCTTCATTCACCATTTCACCTACATTTGCATTTTTTTCCTCCTGTTCTTGCCTCCTCTATGCAAACAGCAGCATAAATGAAAAACACAGGTGGTCTGACAGATGGCCATTTTTGTTTTGGTGCATCTACATGCAAGAACTGGTGTTCTCCCGAGGTTGTCTCGCACCAATTTGTCCATTTTATTCCAGTCTTTCGTATGCTCTTCTTTCAGACTCAGAGAGGAATAACTTCTGTTTGTGCTTGAGGAATTCAGTCGATATATGTGGGACATCTTGCCTTGTAGTATTACACTAGTCCTCAGGTCTGTCTATGACAATCGATATGTGAATCAATATCCATGTTTGTGCTCCTGTTTGATTGAGGTACAGTCTCACCTCATTTGATGCAAGACACGACACTAGAAAAGGAGGTCAAGATTGTCGATAACATCCAGCTTTCCAATGCATAGAGTGCACCCTAGCATGATGTGCTGCCAGAATAACCTTGAACACCTATGTCAGTATAAACATTAAAGAGGATGTTAGTGGAAGGAAATCATTTGGAAATGGGTAATTTCCTATACTATAAAGTACCTTTAGTGTTTTAAATGAATTACAGCAATGTTTTAATGTTAAGACTGTCTTGTCAGCTTTTGATTTTTAAGTTAAAAAAGAAGCTCCATCAATACTCCACTTTTGTCATATTTAACCCTTAGAGACTCATAAATATAAGCTTGTCTTTTTTAGCTTGCCCCTAAATTTTATCACACAAATTTAGTGTTAATTTAACATTATTTATCACTCAAGAATTGGTCAAAATTGTCAAAAACCCAGAGGAGAAATGTCTATGCTGTGGATTGATGCAAGATTGCTGCAAGAATTGCTTTTTTTGCAGATTGGATGGCAGCACTCCTGTTGTGGAAACTGCTGAGAGCCCCCTTACTGTCAGTATACCTTGGAAAGCTACAGATCCTCCGAATGCTCCAGGTCTTTGTGATTGGGACATTTACAGCCTCATGAACTGGAACAGAGTTCACAACAGGTCCTTTTATACAATGAGGTTGTTTAAAAAAAGGTATCACTACATTAAAATGCTGCTTTTGGGGCTAACATCACTTTTGAATAGAATTAAGCTATTGGATCCACTTTCCATACATACCCAATTAATGCAATCCCAAGCCTGTTTAGGGACCCCACTGTGCAGATATATTCAAATACACCAGTTTCAGAATTGGCAAATATAACACATTTATACTGCATGCAAAAAACGACATGTTATTTGCCCCAAACTGCGTGGGATTAGCATAAAGTGTTGATGTTTGAAAAGAGGGGACGTATGGGTACCCAGAGAACCCTTTTTCATCTGGATAGCTTGAGATCAGAAGTCAAGGGACCCCTTTGAAAATGGCTATGCCACTTTTTCCTTTGCTAAAATGTAGCCCAGCGTCAGATCATTATCTAGCCCCCTTCCCAAAAATTATACCTTCACTATGATGTTGAAAGTAAGCCCCCTACAGCCTCTTAAGTAAGTAATTTTGTACAGGATTGCCAGCACTCCTGCGGGTCTCAAAGGGTTAACCCATCCTTCGCAGGTTGTACGCTAGTTGTTGCTGTAAGATGAGGTGATACTCTCTCAAGGACCAAGTCCTTTGATTAAATGTCCGAGAGCAGCCTGCAGCAGCCACAGCGCTTGTTGTATTTAGACAAAGTGCTTTTGTGGGGAGAAAGAAGGTGAAAGCAGCGTGTAGACACGGAGGAGCAGGAAGAGACAAACACTGATGAGTGGAGAGAAAAGGAAGGGAATGATGGAGACAATAAGAGAAGAGAGGAGTGAAGATTTAGGAAGGAGGGTAGACAAACTTAGCATGACATCGGAGTGGTTTCTGTTTGTTCTTGTCCTTTTCTACCGTCACCGGCGGAAAGAAACAGCTTGAGAGATGCTAAATGTGATGAGAGGAAGGAAGAGAATTTACATAAGGAATGACAAGAGAAAGCTGACGAGTGGTTCCTGAAAGCTGCTGCCATAATCTCTCCAAATGCACATTGTGTTCTCAAACTATTACCAGTATGTGTAAGCACCTAACCATGAAATACAAAAACTTGATGGCATAACATAAGATATGCAAAGAGAATTTTTCTGTTTTCATGCAGGTCTGGGCCAGTGGCAAATATTGTGAGGTTGACCTTTATGCGTTTGTGCTTTCATACAGAGCTATCTCCCCTCCCCGCTCTTCTCCTGCCAGTATCTACTTTACCCTGCTTCCCTTTTCCACTTCTTTCTGTCTCCTGTGCTCGGCTCCCTCTTTTACCTTTCTTGTTCTGTCCCTGTCGTCATGTTCATCTCCGATGTGTCACCCTCACTCTTGACATACTCCTCTTCTTCTCTTGTCCCCTCCCACGGATTTTACCTTTCTTACCCTTTCCTCCTTTAATTTTCCTTTTCTTCTCCTCTTGTTTCATGTCCATCATCATTTTTTCTCCTCTCACTCTGCCCAGCTCTCCTCTCTCTTCTCCACTTTTACTTTGTTCCTCTGTCGAGTCTCCTGTCTACTTCTTTCATCAGCCACTTCTTCTTTTTTCTCTCTTTTCTTGTCCTCTCAACTCCACCAAGTCATTCTTCTCCTCTTCTTCACCCCCTCTTCTCTCTTATTCTTATACGTGATATATTTCCTCTCTTCCGTTTCGTTCTCAGAGTGAGGACGTTCCCCAAGGACTCTGCCATACTGGGCAGGGACACTGTTAGAGCCCTGATGTACTACGCCTTGAAGGTCTGGAGTGACATCGCCCCACTCAACTTCCACGAGGTGGCCGGCAGCGACGCAGACATTCAGATCGACTTCACTAAGGCCGACCACAATGATGGATATCCCTTTGATGGGCCAGGGGGCACCGTGGCACATGCATTTTTCCCCGGAGAGAGGTTCACAGCTGGGGACACACACTTTGACGATGACGAGGCCTGGACCTTCAGGTCTCCAGGTGAGGAACGTTGCACGTTAAACCACAACTATACAAATGTGTAACATCTTTTTGCTGCCAGCAACACTATTTCCCAGCTATGTTCATATCCCCTCACAGAGAATTTGATATTCTAAATACTTAATTAAGTTTGAAGTTATGTCACAGTGTCATGTCATTAGCTAACTTTTTTTCCCTCCTTAACCCAAATCATTTTAGTTGTGTAAATTAGTTGAACATACCCCCTGGCAACTACACATGTCCCCCTGGGGTACCCCTGGTTGGGAATCACTGCTCGAGGTGATATTGTAGTACAGCCCTTAATTGCTTGCTACACCTTGGTGAATCAACTAATTGCGTCGTTGTGTACATGCTGACATCCTAAAATCTCTGCAAAATAATCAAGATCGTTGGCAGCCAGATCTGTGCACCACTCTGAGTAACTGGGACATTGTTTTTCAAAAGTTTCTGTTGAGTAATGCTAAAATGCTTTTTGTATAAGTGGATAGACAGAAAATTAATCCTCAGCATAATAGTCGATTCATTGCCTAAGCTCTTGAACAAAAAGTGTCCAACATTGCCCGGTTCCAATTTTTCAAATATGAGGATTTGCGACTTTAGTAATTTTGTCATTAAAGTTCATATCTTTGTGTTTTGCTCTATTGGTCTGACATAACAAGCGATTTGAGGACTTCATCATCGACTCTCAAGGCTCGTTATTGGCATTTTTCACATTCATTTTTACATTTCAGTGACTAAAAGATTCAACTGACTGAAAATAATTGTGGATTCCAACTATTGAGATTTTTAATATAATTTCTGGCACCCAACAAATAGTACATTTGTGTTGAGGTTAAGATAAGTCTCAGTCAAAATATCAAAGTTATGTGCATGTCTCGATGTTTTAGTTTTGAATGCCTTTATGTAGTCTTTAGGTTGTCTGTCCATCCGTCCATCCCTTTCCTGTGAAAGCAATATCTAAGGGATGCCTGGAGGGAATTTCTTCTAATTGGGTACAAATGCCCAGTTGGACTCAGGGATGAACTGACAAGATTTGGGAAGTCAAAGTTCAAGGTCACTGACATCATGTCCATCCCATACTTATGCCCTAAATCAGGAGCAGAAGGACAAATGCCGACCATACTTCACATCTGGTCCCATAATGAATCAGTGCTAATCTCGGGTGTCCACCTTGAAACTGTGCTGATTGTTTAGGTCTGCTGTGCTGCTCGGTTAAAGATTTGTTTGAAGCATCCAGTTCTTCAGATTTGTAGCTTCTTTGCAGCATGATCCTTGTTTGACGTTTTGTTTGCTGCTGTGGCTACATGAGTCTAGACTGACATGCGCGGAAACTCCAACTTGACTGGTTGGCGGAAGCATATGACAGCAAGGCTATTCTGTTTTTTATTATATAATAATACAGTGAAACAAAGCATTTTATGACATTGTTTTTATAAAAAAAGAAAAACTTGTTGAAAGTTTCTCTTTAAGTCTGTTATTACAATATTTAACACACAGGCATAGTTGGGCCCATTCCAGTGTAACATATTCATTCAGTGTGTTTTTGCTTTGAGCTGTGTGGGCTAATAGATTGCTTTATGCAGTGTTATCCTGAATGATCTGGCCAAATTACTTTCATCAAACAGTTTTGAAAGAGCTTGATTACCCGCTGAGGGAGATCTGCGAGTTTGAAATGAGGGCAGGATGACAGCGGCTCTAAATGGAATTCAATCAGCTCTGCCAATCAAAAATAGACGAGCTTATATTAGAAATATCCGTTATTCTTTGACAGCTCCGGGAAACACAACACAGTGTTTTGGCTTTGGAAAGTCGCCCCAACACGGTCACTCTCTCACACATTCACACGCTCACAAGACAATATCTGTCCCCTCTGCAGACATCATCATTCTCTCGCCTCCTCTTTGCACTGTCTGTGTCCTTGTTATCTCATGAATAATTGTAAATTCCAGACTCTTTCCTCTGTATGTGTTCACTCTGGTGCAAATGAAATTATGGGTGGCACAGCAGGACCATTTTTCCCAAAAATGTGGCCAAATCGTCATGTTCTCTAAACCTTGGCGGTCTTGTCACTCAGCATCATCCTCATTTCTCCCCGCTGTCCTTTGCTTTTTTTCAAAAAAAAAAGGAGGGAGGGAGGTGGCAAGCAGGAAAGGGCAGGGGAGCATTATAAGCCCACTCATCCGGATGAAATGAGCGGATGGAGTGATCTAGTCGTACTGAATGCATCGTCAGGCAGAGGCTGTCTCAGTGCGGTCACACGAATGACAGCATAAATCATTAACTCTCCTTTTCTCTGACTTGCTTTCTTTAGTCTTCCTTTCATCTGGATGACTGAGCTTAAAATGCCCTTCCTCTCTCCTCTGCTCAGAGCCTCCATTCATCCCTTCTTTTTGAAAGATGGATGGACAGCAGAGGAGAGAGGGAAAGGTGATATGAAGAGAGGTAGAAATTAAGTGAGAAATATTTGGCTCAAGCATCTCTCACAAGTTTCTGAACTAAGTAAAAAAAAAAAAA
>CAFUXE010000686.1:170516-200464 GCA_903364295.1 Serranus cabrilla
AAAAACAAGTGAAGCATGAAAGGTGATATTAGTTTGGTAAAACTGCTCCAATTCAGTGGCCACTTGCCGGTGAAGTTGTTGGATGGAAGAGGATTGCTCAGCTCGAGCATTTTACCAGTTTTAACAAACCATTCTCATCTCTTAACTTTTATTTAATTAAACTTCAGCAAAGCGTTAAAAATCATGCAATGACGCTGTTATGAGGATTGCAGATTACATGCAATTCAGTTCAAAACATAAGCAAGTAAACTTAGCAGCATGTTTTAATCGTGATATCTTCAGTAGATAGTTGGTGTTTTTTGTAAACAATATGATTTCTCACATTTAAAATGTTTTATTAGAACCCTCGCTGATCAAAACATTGCATTATATAAAGCAAAAAAAAAATTATTATTGTGATTATTATTATACTAATAATATACCAAACATAGAAAAATAAAATGTATTTTAAAAAAATCACATAATTAAAAAAGTAAATAAATAATTAAAAAGGATAAAAACTTTTTGAAAACATCAGACATAATAAAAATAAATAAATAAAAATAACGTCAAACATAACACACGTTCCTTATGTTGAAATTTGTTCATGTCCTTTGCCTTAGCCAAACATTTCCAATGCCTCTTCATTGTCAACATCAACATTAACAAGTAAGTGTGGGTAACATAAAAGGATAGTTCAAAAAAATATAGAAACTTGTCAACTGTTTTGACTGGAAATATTGGAAAAAGTCATGCTGGTGTATTTACGTGCTTTACATTTACATTAGCATGTCTAATTTACATGTTTGTAAAATATACTGTATAATTTAAGTATAAATATTGTAATCAAGACCCAAATAAAGTTCAAGTCTGGAGCAAGACCATAACAAGCAATAGTGTTTTTCCCACCCAAATAAAATGATTAAGAAGTTGAACAGAAATGATCCATAAACTCTTCTGATGTCAAACTAATCTCATCACGTTGCTATCAGTCAACGTTCTGTACAACTGATCCAGAATCAGCTGCCAGGAACTTGACCAGTTCTCAATATCCGAGCCTGAGACCAAGACAGTCCAACAAGGCATGAGACCAACAGAACTAGCTCTGTCTGAGTCTGAATGTTTAACATGAACAACGTAAAGAGCAATGACCTTTGAAATGTAAGAGAGTTTAGAGCTGTTTGCTCGTGAATTAAGTCATTTAGTGAAGAGTTTGATACTGGAAGAGTTTGGGCCTGCTACAGATTCCTGCCTCACAGACAAGGAGCAGGTTAAAACCTGCACCTCAACTGAAGATGTTTTTATTTGCAGAGTATGCAAAACATTTGACCTGAGCGCACCACGACTTAGAGGCCGTCCTGGTGTTGGGTTGTAAACTGTTACGGTGACCATGCTAACACGTGGCTTTAACATTCTAAACCTTTATTATCCTCCTTTCTTTCCTTTTATCCTCCTGGTGTAACACTTGTCTGTCTCGTCCATCACCACTATACGTTTATTTGTCTTTTTCTATTCTAGCGTTGTGTATGTTCATAGTGTTTGACTTCTCAAAAGTAGAGATAATTCCCACTGAGCCTTTTCAAATGTCTGCAGCTTATTCCAAACATACAAAACAAATTGTGTTTTATTTATTTAACCTTGAATTCTTTGGTTACTGATTATTAAAGTTTAACCAGGAACCAGATTACCTGGCAGGGAGGCTCAAAGCATTGATGAGAAGTAGTAAAGTACCTTTACATTAGAACTTGTACTTTTCCATCATTTCCACTTTATACAAAGCCAACCTTTTACTCCACCACATTTATATAAAACATTATAATTATTATGTAATTGTGGCTATAGTTTGCTATTCAGATAATGATGAGCATACATTATCCAATGAATTGTGATGTCCTAAGTTACCCAACAGTATATAAAGAAATTCAAATTTGCTATGTTTATACCTTTACTCGCTGCAATATTAGTATTGCCTACACATTGATGCATCAATGCATAATAATAATAATAATAATCTATAGAATACAATATGACACTGTATATGATTCTGAAATTGGCACAATGAGTTTTTCTACTGTTGTTTAGTGAAATGTATTCTATTGCATAATACTTTAAAACTTTTACTTCAGAAAGATTTTCAATGAATGACTTATAAGAGTATGTTTAAAGTGTGGTATTACTATTACTACTGTTACTTTCGTAAAATGTGACAAAATCAACAGATTAACTCGTATCTTTTTTGTTTCATCTGTACAAAAATGTGGCATGGGATGGATTGGTGTGCTGTCCCACAGTGAGTGCTTCCATATAATGGAACACATTTAAACCACTGTTTATATACGACCGTAACCAGGACAACTTCATGTTTTGACATCAACACAATTTTACTAAGGCTTCATACATCATATAAACAACTAAGTAAAGCAATTAGAAAATGGATTTCAGGATGCTATCTCTGCTCGTAGCAAATCCTCCAGTGTAGCCTTCATTCAGGGAGGAAGTCTGGCTCGTATGGCCCCAGTGTCCAACCTTCGGTCTGCCCTGCATCCACTGCTTGGCCCCTTTGGATTTGGGTGTTTTTGGTTTTTCATAAGACAGAAGAAAATACAAGTTTCAATATATTCAAATTCAAATAAGGTGAAATATATATCAATGTAGAGAAATGGAAAATGATACATACCTTCAGGTTTGGGGCCTGGTTTTGCAGCAAAGAGCAGGTCGACAGAGCTGTTTGGCTGGACCTTTTCTTCTCCAACCCAGTTGTTGTACAGCGTTTTCCTTCTCGGCTCATCTGATTTGAGGTCAGAGGTCAGCCTCTCCGGGTCGGCTTTGTCTCCCAGCATTGGCGCACTGCGGAGCTCCTCTCGCCTCTCCTCTTGCTCTTCTTTCAGGGCACTTAGAGCATACCTGGGCATTCTGATAATCTCCTTCTTTACAAAACTTTCCCACCATAGCCTCTCTTCCTTCAGTTGATCTTGTTTTTGTTTCTCCAGACCCTCCTGCCTGCTCTCATCCTCAATCTTTTCTCTCTGTCTCTGACTTTTTGCCGGTCTTTCTCTCTCCTCTCTGTCCCTCTTGCACTTCTCCATCTCCTCCAGAGCGACTCTTTGTCTGCGCTCCATCTCCACTGCTTTGAGGTCAACCCACATTTGTCTTTTGGCCTCCTTCCTTCTCTCCTCCGAGGTCAGTTTCACTTGGCTTTTCAAAATCTCCATTTCAGCAAGGAGGAGGTCATGTCTTGCCATCATCTTTTGGTTCTCCGTCGTGCTCTTTCTCTCAGCTGTAGGTGTGTTTCCTTTGGTGTTTTCACTTCAGCAGGTTTGTTGTAAATGAGCAGATATGAGAATTCTCATATCTGAGCATGTCCATAGAATTCCATATATTTCATATAAGGCAATACACTGTGTATCAACTGTAACTATGTTTTCACTTGAAAAATTACTTTGATGACTAAATTAGTTTCCAATAATTTACTTTCAGTTATATTGCATTGTTTGTTAGATAAAGTAGTAAAATTGATAACAAAGCATGATCATTTCTAGGTTTTGATATGATTTGTTTGGCAAAATCTTAATTTGTAACTAGTAACTAAAGCGTTCAGATAAATCAAGTAAAAAGTGCAATACCTGTCTCCAAAGACAGTTTCAGTGAAATACCTTTACACCTCAGGGATGGATTGGTGCACAATCCAGCTACTGTTTTCATCTAGTGCCACCATGAGGTTCACATTCATGGTTTCTCGGTTTTCTTGGGAAATACCTCAGCAACTATTGGATGATCTGCCATGAACTTTACACAAGTAATTCTAATAACTGTGGTATTCCCTTGACATTTCCATTCCAAAAATCTGAAAGGCTTTTGAAGAGCCAGTCCTGCCAGAAGAGGTGCCACTCAACTTGCCTCCAGCAAACATGGGCCAAACATCCCTTTTTCTCCCCTCGACAGGATCAAACAGTCTGTAAACACGCCCAACGAGCACAGCATAGGACTTACAGATATTGGTAATGAGGTCATCTTAGAAAAAAGACCCACCACCAATTTCATCACATTCCCATAAGCAATATTACAAAGTGGCTCTGTGTGTATTTAGGATGAAATATATTCAATTTCACAGGGGTGATGTATGTTCTCATTACCCCCTTATTTTTATTAATCTCAATTGACTATTTATGTGTGAGTTTCATACCTTTGCATATAATGTACCCCAGGCATCCTCAAATATGTCCTTGAATCCACCATCAATGGTCCATCGATGCCATGCTACAGAAAAGAAATAACATGCAGCACTGTGGAGCTAAATTCTATCAGGCTGTGTTATGGGCTGGCTGATAAAGCAAAGGTTTGCTAGACGGGTGTCCTGAGGGTGTAATCCTGAGTGAGTTAATTTAGCACCAAGCTAAAGTGGATATTGGCATACGGTTTATGTAATTTTGAAGTGACACACATAAGCTTAACAAATGAGCAAAAGGGTTGTTAGAGTTTTAGGTTATTGGTTTTACCTCACAGCAGAGCCCCACAAAAATGTTTGATTATCACCTTTCATTCAGAGTAATCCAACTGTGGTTAAGAGGAGGCACTGTAGGTGAAATTATGTACGAATGGAGGAAATGATGCACGGCCTCTCCCTTAAGACTTTTTACAGTAGTGTTGCACTTGATTGTACACACACTAATTATAACTTTGCCCAGCCCTATTTGGATGTATGAAGTATCCCAACAGCATGGCAGAGAAATGTTAAAAAAGGAATAAATGAGCACTTATTTTTATTATACCTGCTGGTAATTGATGTCAGTATTTTGCCTTTGTTTCTATTGAATTGCAAACAGCACCTAAACAGTAATTGTTAGCGGCATGCTGTATATACCACCATCTGCCCAAAAGTCCCTGCAGCCAAGACATGAAGGGGTGCCAAAAGTTTGTGATATGCAGGGTTTGCAGTTACCCTTCCTCTATTTCCAAGTCTTTTTTTTCATTCCTGTAGACAGAATTTCACGACTTGGCAGCTATACCTATTTCTAACTACACCTCTTTCTCACCTCCCGCTCAGACATCCCAAACACAGTAATTCCTGCATGAAAGACCGATCCATGAAAAAAACTGACATGAATTACTTTTCCAAAACTGGAAACAAAACAGAGAAATTTGTTAGCAAGCAGTATCTTATGAAGCAGCTGCCTTGACAATATGAGTGACTTTGCCACACAAATGCAATGAAAGTAGGCCTTTTCAGTGTACTATACACTGTAAGAAACAGAGCTCAGTCACAGTTTATGCACCAGTACTTTATTTGATATTGCTGCATTCTGAAAAAGTTGACATTCGCAGCCATTTCCAGGGTGAATTCTGGGAAAAGAGCATCCAAGCAGGAATATTTGTCAGTTAGCTGTAGTTGTAAGTTGTGTGTTTGTGTCACATTTTCTTATTCTATTAAGAGCTCTGATCTTTTTCACAACTTCACTTTTTCTTTTTGTGTGCAGAAAGTTATTTGCCTGTCAGACAAAAAGCAGGGCCAGAAGTTAAACTCTGTCGCAAAAAAAGATATTATATTTTCTGTGACTGGAGGTTGTCTAGTATCACAGATCTGAAGGAGAATTTGATTTAGAATTATGTTCTCTGTAACTGAATTGGAAGTGTTGAAATAAATTCATGCTTTTTGTTAAAAGGGACTGTGGCTTCAACCAGGGAAACTGGGATCAATCAGTGTCGATGTTCATGGATTTTAAACTCTCTGTTGCACAGTTCTGGAGTCTTATTTAGCATTTTTATAAATATAGTAACCAAATGCCAGGTTAACATGTGTGTGAATGTGTTTTTGCATGCGTATGTGTGTGTGTGTGTGTGAGGCTGTCTATCGCAGCTGGTGAGTCTGTGATGGGGCCAGGACCCGCGTGGGTCTCCCTCCTTTGTTTTGTGCTGTCAGGGCTGTGAGCCATATGTTACAGGACAGCAGCTCAATCTGCTCCAATTAGACCTCCCACTGGGCCGCAGCAGTGGCAGGACAAGCAGAGGATGCTGTAGTGCGGCCTGAATGCAGGAACAGCTGCATAGATGTGTGTTTTCTTAATGGGAGCAGGGCAGCGAAGGAGGGAGCGGTCAGAGATCTGACCCCGTCGATATGACTATAATTTATTTCTCGCTGTGCTGCAGCAGTCTGCTTCTATCATAGTGCTTTCCAAAAGACTGTCATCCACAGCTTATAACGAGCACTAAGCTATAGTAAAAACAGTTTAAGACACTTGTACTGATGAATAAATAAGACAAGAGTGGACATTTCCGTTAAAATCAATATAGCAGGATGGTCAGAGTGGCAGCCATTTTTTTGTATAAAAAGAGCCTGCTACTTCTTGTTTAGCATTCTGCGTACTTGATTGGGAATAACATGAATCGTACGGCTCTCATGCCTTTCCATATGTTTTCAGACTGGATAAATCAAGTTCTGATAGTGGAATTAGTCATTTTATGTGGTCTGCAACAATCAAAAAAATTATAAAAATGTTTCTTTCTGAATGTAAGTCTATGGGAAAAAGCATTTTTGAGCTGCATGGACCAACATGGAAGACCTGGAAAGTCATTATTAGTAGCCATTTTTCTTACCCAGGTTGTGGGGGGCTGGACCAGATCCCTGCTGACTTTGGGCAAGAGGCCCTCGACAGGTCGCCAGACAATGACAGGGCTGACAGATAGAGACAGACAACCACTCACACTGTCATTCACACCTATGGGCAATGTTAGAGTCACCAATTAAACCGTAGGTCTTTGGACTGTGGGAGGCAGCCGGAGGACCTGGAGAGAAGGCACGATGACATGGGGAGAACAAGCAAACTTCAGAGCTGCAAGCCAGATCCAACCTGCAAGCATCATGCTGTGAGGCGAAAGTGCTAACCACTGCACCAGCATGTAGCTGGCCACTATATCAAATTGGCTTCAAAGCCATGAGCTCTTAGGGGCTTGGTCACAATGTAGCAAAGAGCATTACTATCTCCAGAAGAGCTAAAACTGAACCTAAGAGTAGTTTAAACAGCACCCTTAATATGTTTTTTAGTGCTAATTTGAAAAATGATGTTGATTTTGCCTGCCAGAATTAATTCAGGGAGAGTGAAGAATGATGGTAGCCATAGTGTATAAAATATGGGTGGATTCTGTGAATCATCACACCTGGTTGGACGTTGCTGTTATCCAGACTGCTTCTTTCTTCCTCTGCACTGAATCCTCTCAAGGGTGAAATTCACATCCAGTGTATCAAACTTTTTCATCTGTAAAGCAAACACCGACTGCTGTTTTGAACTGTTAAGTCTTTTGAAGACTAAAAAAACTGTCTTTAATCAGCTCCCCAAAGATAGCCACAGACCTGGTGGAATTCTCTCTTCTTCTGTGGTGGTGGAGTGTTCAGCTCACCTCTGGATTATAATGCTTTGTTGAGCTGTTGAGTTTGCCTTCTCTACTACTCTCAGGCTGCCAGACTGGCGCATTGAGGCGTGGGGGAAAAAAGTTAATTAAACAACTCTTAATTTCTTTAAGTCACACTCTGCCAGCCTCACCTTGCTGCTATCTCACAACATCCTCCCCCAGCATCACCAGCTTGTCTCTAAGGCATAGGTAATGTCAGTGTCAGTGCTTCTACGTGTTGTTTGATTGTAAGACGGCAAAAGCTAAGTCCTTTCCTGGCTCAGCTCTGTTTCCACAAAGCGATCAGATTCATAAATTGTTGTTTATAGCATTTTTTTTTCAAAAGCATGCTAATCCCTTGAGAAGATGTAAACTTGTTAGGTCAGCCCGGAGGGTGAAACGTGGATGTTGGTGCTTCAGCAGATTGTAGAGCTATGTAATCTCCTTTAGAAAAATGAACCTTATCAGACAAATTCGTGGCTGAGTAATTGCCTTTGCTAATTCCCTTCCCCCTTCTCCTGGTGCATTGTTCTCAGCGGGACCCTAAATCTGGGTCCGCCAAGGCCATCTCCTAATGTGTATGATGATGCTGAATAGTAGAATATTAAGCACCACATTTAGTGGACCAGTTCACCTCCTGCTGTGTGATTGATGGTTCTGGCGTCCATTAGGAGCCGTGAGAGGGAGGAATCTTGGTTAGATCAAATAAGTAGAGGTCTGGTAGTGCTGTTTTTGCTTTGACAGGCAGCAGATTGCTTCTATTAATTAGCACTCTGCCAGCAATCTGCTTCTGCAAACTGATTACCCTGACTAAAACAAAAGCATCATTAAGCAGGTGAATTTTTCATGACATTCAATTTTTTGGGGGTGTGTGTGCTCCTGTAATGTGCATGCATCTTTGTGTGTACTGTTTATGTCTCTATAAGGATGTGCTCCTTTATTAGAGAGAATAAACACTTATTAAGAAAGACAATGGTAGGCAGATTGTTTTGTTTAATGCTACTATATTATCATTCAAATAAACTCCTTATCAGATGATTTAACCGAGTCTCATCCTCTGGGTCTTATAATGGGCCATGAATGTGCAATATTAATATAAATGTTCTTAAAAGTTGCCCGTGTGATATTTGGAAGAAGCAATTAAGGTTACGGGACCATGGACAGATTAGGAAAGGAAAGCAGCTGTCTTTGTCTTTCTCTGTCCTTCTCTCTTAGAGGCGGATAGGGGAAGTTGTTGAGGAAAGTGAGGCTACAGCGTCTAAAAGAACCAATGGATGAGTCACTGCTTACATTGTGTTGTTACATGTTAGTTATATAGAGCATTACTGAAAATTTAATGGAACGATTTGTCTTTAAAGTTGCAATGTATAATTCTAGCAGGTGGCATTTCACCAAATAATGAACCCAGAAAGTGAAAACAGACATTTTCAATGTGGTCCAATTTTGCACCAGCATTAAATTTTTATTATATATTTATATTAGTAAAGATGAAAGACTTTTTAAAACTATTACACATGATTAAACATGATACTTACAATGAATTACATCAACTATTCTAGAAATAATAACTGTGCAAAATAAAGATCAAATAAATAGCTAACACCAGTTTTCCTGCCTTATATATTGAGTGAAAAATAGATTGATACCAATATGCCTTTGATTGGACAATATCAGCTGATAATATGGTTCATCCATTATATCTGTTGGGCTCTAGTAAGGTCACTTGTGTGTCAGCCATCTTTGTGTGTACTGCATCACTAGCCAGAGGCTTTACCTTTAACATGATTGACAAGCCCTCAGGGCAGCTCTACTCCTCCGTCCTTTCATGTTGGATTGAGGGCAGACTGGACGCCTCTTGAGGGACAGTTGGTATTAGACCGCAGCTAGCTGGTTAGCATGCTCATTTCAGTGGAAATGTCTGCAACACAATACACAGGACAGAATGTCAAAACTATTACTTCACATTGTGTTGATAATGTTAGTTCATTTTCAATTCCTTAAAACTAACTATACCCATCCTTCATATCATGCCACATCTTCCTCTTTCCCTCGGTTTCACACAACCATGTTTCCAGACCCATGCTGCCTCTATGAAACCAGACAATAACAAATTATTCAAGTGCAATACAGACTAGAAAACGGTAAGAAAACAAAAAAGCAAAAACTGCTGCAAAACAATACAGAGACAGAAACTAACAGGATCAAAATCCAGAGGCAGTAACTAAACCACAAAGTTAGAATAGGTGTGGACAAGAGGTTTAACAGTACAGCAATAAGGAGCCTTATTCTCTAAAGTACTCCAACCTACTCTTTTGGTTAACCTTTCCTCCAAAATAAAGTAAATATGACATGAACTGATGACTTTAGCTCTGCCATCATCTGTAAAGTGTCATATATATCATTGTTAAAAGTTGTCAGTGTTTTCCTGTGGATGAAATATGAGGCAACTCACCCATTAGGTTGCTTGTGGTCACTCTTGTTAAATTTGAACAACTGTGCCAGTGGACAGACTTGCAGTATCAGCGGATTTACACAATATAAGACAGAACTGTGTCCGTGTACCTCCAGTGGATAAAAACATAAACACAGTGAGCTGTTAGGGCTCACTGAGCATGCAGGAGATACAGGGACGGGATTATCCTCTTATGGCCTGTACTCATAATGACAGAAAATATGTGCTTAGACACTATTATTTTATTTCACAACCTTTAAAGTAACAGAAGTTGAAACTATTATCTAGTTTCCATTGCACTGATATTCTATTAAAACAGCCTAAAATATTTAGATGTTAATGTACTATTAAACCTGAATAGCAAGAAAAAAGTTGCACATAAAACTGTCAAGTTACAGTCAATTAAAAGGAACATGCACTCGGGGGGTCTGTATAAACCAACGGGATTTCATCACCCTTCATCTGACACAATAGTAACACCTGCCACAGTGGTGGTAGATAATTCAACATGGAGAAACCTTTGCCTTTATATACTGTATGTTTGCTTTGTTTTTGAGGATCTGGATGGAAAATTTTGAACTGTCAAAATCAAGTTCACGATGACATACCCAGCTGAAGCAAACACAACATAAAATGACTAATTATGTGTTACACAATGTTGTTCCAGGTCCATTATTCAATTTGCATTTTGCCAATTTCTCATTAAGTTTAATTTATACTGATAGGCTTATAAACTTTCTTTGCCATCTGAATAGGGAAGACGAGGGAGACTGAGTGGCAAGATATATTTGTCACAGCTGATTTTGCCACTGAAAGGCTTGACAAGTTTCAAATGTTAGCTGTAGTAGATTTTTAAAAAAGGCCTGCAAATAGAAATAGTTTGACTGCAGAAAGAAATTAATACAATTAGCAGTACGTAGAATTGTATATACAGTGTTGAGGAGATGGAATAAAAAGCCATACACCAACTGTAGTCACAGCCATACAACTGTAACTGTTTCTGAGTAAAACCCTCTAGAAACAAAATATTTTTGTAAACAATGGGAGAAACCTTGAGCAGACCAAGTTAAGTCATTGATTACGGCGCATGTTTTTTGCCACAGAGACAGCAGCTGCTGTTGCACAGTGCGCTGCTGTTGTCCATTCTGTTCACCAGTTTGGGGGAAAGCAGATGTATTGATGAGGAGCTCTGCTCAGGGGAAGAAGCTGTTCCGGTGCCTAGCTGTTTTGGCTGCAGTTTTCCCAAGTTGCATCCTGGAAGGGAGAGTTTGGATGATGTGTGTGGAGGAGGTTGGTAATGATGTTGGATGCGATCTTCTTGGGCCTGGAGTGGCAGATATGTTGGAGAATGAAGAAGTTGTTGGCAATAATCTGTGGTTACTCAATTATTTGTCTGGTCTGGTCTGATCTGATCCCACAAAGCAATGTTTTGTGTAGCGGTGGACTGGACGTTGGCTGTGGGCCACATCACAGTCATTGACCAGAAGTATGTACTCAGCTGTTGCATGAATCATCATCACATCGGATGGGCCTACTTAGTGACTGAGTTACACTGGTCCCAAAGGAACATAGTACTTTCTAGGAACTATAGGATAGGCATATAGACTGTATAGAATAAGAATCAAGTGAGGGTTTTTTTAATAGCTGGTGCAATCCAAGAGACCGGGAGGTGTGGAATGAAGGCATAACAGTCTTCAAAGAGTATCTTTAAGTTTGCAGGCTGTCAAAGTTACTCCAGACTCATGTTGACTGAGTCTTCCAAAAACATGCTGGCCCTGTAGGCAAACTTCAGGGCATCCGCTAAGGGGAGTGTGATGTTTTCGAGGTAGCCAGACACATGTCTTTCAAAGGTCCTCTGAGATCAAAGCCACTGCAGCCTGTGATCCTAGTTTTTGAGGACTGGGGGAATGGAAGACAGGAAGAGTCTAGAGGTCTAGTAAAGGAAGTAATTCCCATCTTTACTATCACGCAATGAAAGAATTTCGGTTGATGAAAAAGCTGCTTAATGGCTCATTGGTGAACAAAGATTGAACTCCTAAATATAAAAGAATTCAATAGTCTGGTGAGCACAAAAGTCCTCTATCTCTCTCTGCCTTCCTAAATGAATCTGGTTCATCCACCCAATTCTCTCCGCTCCTGCTTTGTCCACAGGCATTACGTTCATTCTGTCAGCCTCCCATGGACCGTGAATATGATGACATGGTACATACTCAGCTCTGAGTCCCTGTTCTCTCTCTTTCTCTCGTTCCTTTTGTCCACCTTTCCTCTCTGCACCATGTGCTCCTGTAGATTAGAGTTGGCATTTGCCTCCTGAATACCCCAGTTGGGCACTATAAGCACGAGTGCATGTCCCAAGCTGAGGCCAACCTTAGGTTAACTGAATGCAGACTTCAGCCGAGCCACCAAGGAACTATAAGCTAGCTTCACTCGACACGCTAGCTGTTCATATTTTTGCAAATCTAAATCTCCAAGCCCCAGGTTTTGTCTTGCTTGGCAGAGTCAGGCAACGAATTTCGGAGGCTTTTTCTTTTCTTTCTCTTGCTGAACATAGAGAGGAAGAATGCTTTAATAGCTTGCAGCCTCTTCAGGTGTCTCTCTGCACTCAGGTTTTGATTGCCAGCCGAGGGACTCTGGCAGTTTTACCGTAGTTATCTTGCTACACCACATGCCTAACAACACTCAAAGCCTCCTGAGCTGTCAGCCATGCCTCTTAATTTCCACCATAAGCAGATGAGCTGCAAAAGGATAAAACACCTGAACAGGGGTTTGACTGGGTCAATGTGGGACAAATAGTAAGTTGGTCACATTGGTGGATGTGGCCAATTGGTTTTTCCAAAACCATTTACTTAAAATCTTTCATATCCTGTTTCCACAAAAACTCACAATATGTTGAACAAGCCATTCAGCATATTTGACCATTTGAGCCATGCGATTGGTCACAGATAAAAAGCAGCTTAGCAGTAACTCAGACATGTCCAAATGATTCCATAAAAAGCTGTGTGGCTGCAGGTTTTTGTTCCAACCAATCAAGAGCCTGATTGGAGTAATGAACTGTTTGAGGACTTAGATTAAATGATTCAGGCATTTTGTGCTCTTGCTTGGTTGGAATGAACACCTGCAACCACACACCTCTATATAGAATAGTTTGGACAAGCCTGCAGCAACCCATCCCGACATTACCTATTTACAACAAGATTTATACATAAAGTCAGATCTAGCCTCTATAACCCATTTTCCCACATTAAATACCCTTTATTTTAAAATAAAGTTAAGATTAAAACTATACATAAATGAAGAAGTTGCCATGGCTCAGTGAGGTTTCACATGCAGTGCTTATAGTATCTGCTTTTACCCCGTTTATACAGAATTTCGCTTTTTTTTTGTCATTTCTGCATTTTATAATTCGTTAACATGATGATGTAAACTTTTTCTCTCCGTCTCCTTCAGACTCTCATGGGATGGATCTGTTTGCGGTTGCAGTCCATGAGTTCGGTCACGCCATCGGCCTGGTCCACACCTCGGCCATAGAGTCCATCATGAGACCGTACTACCAGGGTCCTGTAGGAGACCCCCTGAAATACGACTTACCCTATGAAGACAAGGTCCGCGTCTGGCAGCTCTACGGTAGGAAGGAACATGTAGTCAATGTGTGGGGTTGTGTGTGAAAGAGAGAAGGGGGGAGTTAAATTAGTTGAATTTCCATCAGAATTTAATTACTAAATCTGCCTCAAGTATAACAACAACAAAAAAGGACACATGTGAAAAATGGTATTTCAGTAATTGATTGGTACTGGGGAAGATGTTGTCAGGAAATGAAACAGGGTGATCATTATAAAGGGTAGTCACTGTCATTTTTTTTTTTGCTAGTATCGGCCTTTTCAAGTATTTTCAAGTACTTGGAAACACAGTTCCTTACTTTTCTGCACCTCAGAATCCTGCCATAATTGATTATAGTATTTTATAATTATGAACATGAAATTCATGCTAGACTACATACCTGCTAAATTAGCTCTTTATTTGAGTCCTCTGGATGTTTCTGTCTCATCAGTGCTGTAACTTCTCCTAGTGTGTGTATAAACATCGTGGAGAGATACACTACTAGTTTCAGTGAATCTTCCTCTCCTCCACCGACCATGACTCCAGAGGCTCTGCTGTAATTATGTATGTTTCCCGGTATAGTGGTGGAAACAGCCATTTGCTGCTGACAGCTCAGCAGACTGAAGGTACAGAGGCCTGATGTGAGGAGAGAAGCAATTGATGTGCTCTGTAGGGGAAGCTTATTGATTTAATGAAAACATGGATGGAGTTAATTGGGCCTCATTATGGCATCTGACACACTGTTCGCTATAGGAAACAGCAGTGTGAGGAAAGAGAATGAAGAAGTGAAATATGTGAGTGAACAAGGAAAGATATAGCATTATTCATTACAATATAGGAAGTATAGCAGCATTGCACAAGAACAGCAGAAGAGCAAATAACCAAGAATTAAAAGAATGCTATTTCCTATGTTTCATATTTGATTTGACATTTGATATCTTCATAGGCGTCAGAGACTCTGTGTCCCACACCAACCGACCAGGCAACCCCTCTCAGACGGCTGAACCTCCTGTCCTACTGGACCTCCCTGAAAACAGATCCACTCTTATGTAAGTAGAATGTCAAGAAACGTGGAGTCCTTCACATGCAACAAAAAAAGATCGACTGTTATGGTACTATACTGAAATTAAAAATCCACATCTGCCTCTATAAAACAATAACAACAGGCCAACTCTTAATATCTGTCTCTTGGATCCTACTGTCTTGTCCAGTTTTAGTTTTGTGAAGCTGATGTTTGCAACTCATTCGGCAAATCCCATTCAACATGACACTGCCTGTGCTGTTACAGCTAGAGCAGTGCAGCAGAGAGGAGTGACAATACAAATGGGATAGAACAGTACAATTTTGGCTGCAAAAGTGATGTTTGCACCACAGTCAACTCCAGAAACATCTTATTAGGACAAGTGCTGCTTCTTTGTCCTGTGGCTTCAGCTGGACATGCTCATAAGCTGCAAAAATCACAAACATTTTCACAAATGTTTTTTTTCTGTTTTCAGCTATAAAAAGCTGTATTAAAGTTAAGACAAAGTTCAGCTAATTCCATAAGAATGCTATACTGTTGATGGGCCTCACACAGTTGTTATTTATTGCAAGTTAACTGTATTGAATCTCATGGAGAGATTTCTACTTTTCTGACGGTTCCCTGCACATAAGCATAATGATGCTGTGATTGTTTTTAAATTTTCTTACTTCTTCCCCACTTCCACTGAGAAACAATGTAATGAATACATGAAGGAATACTCAACATTTATTGTAAAAAACACAGTTTTTCGGTGCTTGATATGAAGTCATGAGGTGCCAACAAAGCAAATTAGCAAAGAGGCCGTGAGTGAGCTCGGGAGCCTGCCCGTCTAATTAAGTAATTCCCTAAAGCGAGTTGGGCGGCTATCAGCCTGTAGTTTTTCAGATTATCAAGGATAATTAGGCTTAATTTTGTCCATTTATGTATTTTGAGCCTACATGCACACACTCAGATACACACACACAAAACACCAAGCACTAACCTTAAAGTCGCCCCTGGGAGGGCCAATGAAAGCCAAAACACAAAAATGTCTTCATTCTGAAGGTTGGTGCAATTCAAATTAGTTTTGGAGAACACCCACATGAGCACGCACACACGCATAAACAACAAGGCAGCAGTAAGAAGGAGGTCTGAGCTAAACAGGCAGCGGTGGGATATTTAAGCATCTTTTTCTACCCACGTTCAGACTTCCACTGCCTTCATTAATCATTTCCCACTGACTCCATCAGGTCAGGATGCGTGAAAAGCTGGATTAGGCCCGACAAGGGCACCAACACTGACCACTAGGCAGTGGTGTGGTGTTAATAGAGCTCTGAATAGAGACCTTTGTTGGTATTATAAGGCCTGGCGGGCTCCCACTCTCAGCCTGTGGTGCTAATGGCTTCATCATTGGCAGGCCGGCCACGTCAGTGCTTTAAATCACTTAAAAACCCCCGGGGATAAATGCACTGAGGGACCGCACCGTGTCAGCCTGATAGCAACTCTTCTCTTGTTTAGCCTGGTTCCACTGATTCGTGCAAAGGCAGCCAATCCCAGTGGAAATGTGAAATACATGGACAAAATTTAGATTGCATAAAAAGATCTTCAAAATGTTAAAGAGGTCTAATTTAAAGGAAAAAAGGAATAATGAATAAACATCACTTTTATAAATATGTATCTTTTTAGAGGATAGGTAACTCATCAGAGCACAGAGACATCATTGTCTGCGGTGTTCAAAGATTTGAAGTGTCCAGTTTTTACATAAGAGCTTCCTTTTTTCCCTCTTTTCATAATCTTCTCTCCTCCTACTTTCTTCACATCTCTCTCAGGCTGGCGCGAGATGCCCCAGACAGATGCACCAGTCACTTTGATGCAGTGGCCCAGATACGAGGAGAGGCCTTCTTTTTCAAAGGTATGGAGTCACAAAGGGAAGAAGACAGATGCAGAGCTGCAGAGCTGCGTGGGAAAAAATAAAAAAGGAAATTAGCTAAATGAGTGGAAATAAAAGCAAATTAAAAAATGAGAGAGAAAGGAGATGGAGGAGGGAGGGTGGGGAGGAGAGAGTGTGTAGATGTAGACACCCGACTGAGCCAGTTGAGCCCTGCTGAGAGACTGCAGTCCAAAAATTACATCAGGCTTTCATGCTTGCCCTCTGGAGGAATGACCCCCAGCCTCCCACTGACAACAGAAACAAGAAACAGACTTGCATACCTTTAGCAATAGAAGTGCGAGCAAAGTATGCTGAACTTTAACTGACTTTTTAAAAACCTTTTTTAATCTGTTTTACAAGAAATTACTTAAAATGTTTATAGATGATTGCCACAGTCATTTTTCCTTTTTAATGTTTTTTGAAACATTTCAATCGATCAAAATGTAGATTTTGCATTTATAGTCATTAAAAGATATGGGTTGGTGTTTATCCAGGACAAATCCTTCAGGGACATGACTCAGCCCATATTTTTGCTGTTGTCTCACACACGGCATATGCTCTTTTAAAGAATGGTCAACCTTTCCTTTCAGTCATCCTTGAAGCTAAAATGTAACCATGTGGGTAAGCTCTGCTGAATGTAAAGCTGACAATAGACAAACTGCAGAGGGAAGGAAACAACTGTTGCCTTTTGATTTGAAAAAAATAATTCATATCTCACAATCTCCCTCACAGGGTTTAGTCTGTAACTGTTTTTAAAAAATCATGTTTTTTGTCATATTTGCTGAAACTCTTACTGACAATACATCAGACAACAAGATGTCAGAGAAAGATAATCTGTGAAATAAAACCAGGTTCCTCTGGCTCTTTCTAGTCAACCTAATGGTATACCGAACTCTGATGTGTTATTTGCTAACTAGCTTGTTAATTCACCAAACTTACTGCTACGCTAGGTACAGAGAATGACCCTAATGTATCATGTGGGTCATTTTCTGTAGTGGGCTATGTATCATGAAAGCATGGTGGATTTCGCAGGCTAGCTCGCTAGCTAACTAGTAGGTCACTAAACAAGTCAAATGTAATGACGCACGCTCTTGTCTCAGCTTAGGTAAGCATATTGGTGTTGTCAGATGAATTTTGACTTTGTTCGGCTTATTTTCTTTAGCCAGCCTGTGGTTGAATTAGCAAGCTAAGTAGCTAATTAGCCATCCATCCATCTCTGTCTGACATGTCAGTATCTAGTGACAGTTTCAGCAAATAGGACAAAAAGGTATTGTTTTTAAACATTACCTACTGAACGCCTATTGTGAGTCAAAGAGTTCAGAAAACTGCAAATAGTCAGCCTATGAATTTGACTTTCTATACACAGAACAAGTTGTTGTTGTAAAAAATATCTCTACACAGTGACAACTTGAGCAGTGTTAATATTCATGACATTCATTTACATTATCACTGTTGCATGTTTCCTCTTGGGGAATTCATCAGGATTAACTAATTATAATGGCCACCACAGCTATTATTATTTGTTGTCAGCATTCTGAATATTGCTGATACTCAAAGCTCTCTGGTTCCTCATAGGAAAGTACTTCTGGCGACTAACAAGAGAGAAGCACCTGGTGTCTCTGCGTCCGGCTCAGATCCACCGCTTCTGGAGGGGCCTCCCAACCAATCTGGACAGTGTGGATGCTGTGTATGAGAGGCCTGGGGACCACAAAATAGTCTTTTTCAAAGGTACAGTACTAAAAACAATACATTTCAATGTGCATCAGATCTTGAAATGAAATGTAAAATGTATAAAAAAGTTACACTGGTTCAGTAGTGTCAGTGAGCATCTGCAATCACAGGATATTATTTTGTTCTCTTCTTCTTTCTTCTTTTTTCTGCCACAACTAAAAAGTTATAAAAAAGAGTGCAAGTTAAAAAAAGTTGTTTTTTTTTACTTTCGATGACTTGCAGGCGTTTTAAAATGTGATTCATCCGCTCATGAAGAGAGACAGTTCACACCTTTCTTGCTGGGACTTTGAAGGAAATTGCAACTCTTTTTCTCTATGTGAGAGCGCAGATGAGTTATAAATTGAATAAAAAAAAACTTGGGTGCAGAAACAAGGGCATGTTTCACATTTGATATAAAATGTATAACAGCTTTCTTGGCAGAGAATGTTCTTCTTTGGCTGCCTAACCAAAGAATGTGTGAATCTTTTTTTATTTTATGAGAGTATCCTTTACGACTCCTTCAGGTCTCTCATCTTCTCAAATGTATCATCTCAAGTGCATGAGTGTGATGTATAGCACGACATGTTTACATTTTCTGTGTTCCCCTCTCCAGGTCTAAAGTACTGGGTATTTAAAGACAATATTGTGGAGGAGGGCTACCCTCGTCCAATCAGTGACTTTGGCCTGCCCTTGGAGGGGGTGGATGCAGCGTTTGTTTGGCTGCACAACGACAAAACCTACTTCTTCAAGGACAACCACTACTGGCGCTATGACGACCACCAGAGGCGAATGGACCTGGGCTACCCTAAAGACAGCACGCTTTGGAAGGGGCTGCCGCCACAACTGGACGACGCCATGAGGTGGTCTGATGGTGAGTAGCTATAAAATGTAATTTCCTGCTTGGCAAATCTCAATCAAAATAACAAAAGACGGGTAACATTGTGAAGTACTGTGGGATCCTGGGAGTTGTGGTCTTCTTTGTTAAACAAACTTCATTGCCTATTGAAATCTATCTAACATGACTCAGGCAGAGATAATGTTCATGGATGAGTTAATCTTTAAAGTTTATTGACATTATGTTTATTTGAGTTTATAGAGAGTGCAAGAGTGCTAACCACTATACCACCGTGTGGCCCAGTATCAGTAACTATCAGACTAAAAGTATTGGACTTTGTTAACATTCAAACATTACATCACACATTAGCTTCTGGCTTGACACACTTGTCATATTAAGCTTGATCAATATTGAAATATTATATCTATATATTAGGTCCTTATTGGATTATTGTGTTGCAAGATGGCATGCAATTAATGACCAAATGAATGGCAAAAAGAAATGCTGCTTTATTGTTATTACAACAATTCTGTGACACTGAATAATCCACCATGTTTCCCCAGCAGTTACAGCAACTAGTGGGGGAAAAGGGCATTTGATGGCATTGACAGGCGACCAATTAAAATGCACCATTACCTTGAATAACATTACAAATGTATCTGTATTTAATCATTATTGGAAACATTGCAAGTTTGCAAGCCAACATCTAACATAGACATACAACATTTGGTCATTTACAGGCATTTTAATGTGGGAGTGTTCCATCTTATACCCTTAAAAATATGTATCTTTTGTTACAAAGACTTAAAACACACAGAGATAAGATTACATCATTATCCACAGCTATGCTTGGAGTGAAATAGGATAATTTTCTAGCTGCCTATTGAGACCAAAGGCTTTCCTTTTTATGTTCCTTTTTGAGCTTTCAAAATGCCAAACAGAGTAAAGCAAGTCACTCTGCAGAGAAATGTAATTTTGAGCTCTTGTCTCACGATGATCTCATTTTTGCCACTAACCGTTTGAGGGATTGAGTGTTAGAATGAAGGTAAATAAGTATCTTTTGTTTTGGGACTTAAGGCACAACAAGGCTTCAAGCAAAGTCACAACATCTTCATTGTTGCAACCTAGAATGTGGCCAATCTCTCACCCTCTTTCACCTAGGGCTCTCACTCCCAATCTGAAAGTAGGTAAAAGTTCATATAACACCTTTCTTTAGCAAGTTTCACATAGTGCTTTACAATAATGGATAACAATGATACTGTATCATATCCTAATATGATACAACAAAAGCAGATGTCTCTCTTTGTCTTTGTCTGTTTCAATAGCACAGTGGCTTCAATACAGGACTTCAAATAAATGTTGGTTTGATAATGAAGCTATGTCGCTACTTCATCAATGTTCCACAAAAAATTAATGATCAAAACCATACCCCCAAAAATAATCTATTGAGCAGAGTGACAGGATGTGTAGAATAAAATCAGTGACATATTTTGACCTCTTCTGTCTTTGTTAAAAAATGTTTATAAAGACTGATTACATTGAATGCATATGTGATAAATCACCACTAGTGTTTGTTCTAGCAATAAATGGTCACATTTCTCAGGGAAAAATGGAGTTGTAACACAACCAAAGCATTAGACCACTGGTAGCTCTGGTCTCTGCCAAAGGCAAGACTGTGCAATATCCTTCCCAGGGGGAAACCTCAAAGAAGAATGAATTAGAAGAGAAATATGAGACAAAGATAGAACAATTATCAAAGTTGAACATGCAGCTTCAAGTCTTGAAGTTTTACTACCAGATTACAATTCTGAGGCAACTTCCCAGGAGCAATAAAAAACTCAAATAGTTGGAATCACTTGATTTTGCGTATTTTGAGTTGTGCTAGCAGCCGGACTCTGTGGATGGACATTCATTGTCCCCTAAGGATGGTTCCTACTGACTTAGTTGATCCCTTAACTTTTCCTCTGGCATCACCATGTGGTTGAAATTTATGGCTTTGAGTGAAATGTCTTAGCAACTAATGGCTGGCCCCTCACTTCCCCCACAGAATGATTACTAATAACATTAGTGATCCATAGATTGTTTAGGCTTCTTTTGCAACCAATAGAGCAGGTTTAACGCAGCTCTATGTTTCACTTTTCAGACCCGGACTACTTAATTTCACTCGTATGTAATACATTTCCCCTGGAAAAAGATCTGTTCTAATGTGAGATCTGCTATCGTTCCGACAGTGCGTTCTGTCGTGACATTTATATTTACTTTATTTGAGTTTATTTTATTTTGGCAGTCTCGCTGGTTGTATCCTTGCACATTTTTTGTTGGCATAGCTGCAGTATGCAGATTAGAGGGCACATTTGCATTTGGTTGTTGTTTTTTTTTTCATGTGTCAAAATATTTTTTTAACCTTTTATCTGTTATTTTGACGGAGCACACATGGTCTTTTTTTTGCCAAAACTCTGCTTCACACAGTGAATGTGAAGCGTTCAAACTTGGAGCTCACCCAGTGTAATCACAGTGAGCGGCTCCACTGTAGCAGCTGACTGTCAAGGTCACAACGCCTGCTTCCATCAAAGCATTACAGTCATCTGATGACGTGTGCATGTTAATAAGAGCTATAGAACAGTCGAAAACTATTTGTTTGAAAAACTTTGTGCAGCATTTTCCTTTTTAAGCTGCTGTCTGTGAGGCTCTGAATGATGGGCATTTTCCTTTTTTAAATATACCACCACAAAAATAGCCACTCCAGATATTTGAGGCCACTCACAGTGGGAGCCCGGATGTCCTTAATCCCCCCTGTCGTATGTGAATACAAGGAAGCTTTTCCCTGTCAGGTGTTCAGTGGTCTGTGTTCTGTCTTCGGTCTTGCTCCAAGCTCTTTGATCTGTGTAAGCACATGTGTGTACGCGTGCATGTGTGAGACGGTGCCAATCGCACAGTCGCGACTCCACTTCACCCCCGGCCATTATCACCACAGAGCCTGGAACGGTAAACTTGGAAACCTACACGCACAAACGCACATAGATGGACCATGGGGCATGGGAACTGGAGCCACATCAAAGCCTGCTCTCTGTTTGTTTCACCAGCTCAGGATGAATAGAGAGAGAAAGGAGATAGGAACAGACAGGGGGAGAAACCAGTGACAGCAAGAAGGAGAGAGCAGATACAGTGGCACATCATTATGAAAATAGAACAGAAAGACGAGGAGGGATGTGTGAAAAGGGGAATCCAGACAAGAGGAGATATGGGGACACCTGAGGATGAAGATAATAGAGACAAGAGGAAGAAAAAGAAGCGATGTTAGGAAGATAGATGACTCGACTCAGAGGACAGATAGAGAAAGCATAGAGAGTCAGAGAAAGGCAGTAAAACCTTAGAGAATGGTTGCAGTGGAGGGAAAAATGGGCATAAAGGGCATTAATGTAGCTGTAATGACGATAATAATCATAGCTGCTGGCACCTAGGAATAGTTTTGTCTTTTAGTCATGGCGAGAAAAAGGTAAAGGGAGGGGAAAATGAAATTTATCAGGCGTGAATATTATCTTTAACCTGCAGAGAAAATCACATACAGTCAGCCTCAATAGTTGTAGAGGTGTCACATTAGTAGAGTCAAAGTTACAACCTCTGAAGACGTGACTTCTTTAGTGATTTTGGAATAAAGGGTTTAAAATCTTAGGCAACTTTGTGGTAACAAGCTCCAGTAATACTAAAACTAGAAGAGCACCAAAGAGCAGAGACCTCTGCCAAAGGCCATGTCCTCTCTTGCAACGAAAGTGAAAATAATTAGTGTATCCGGCCTGTGATTCCGGTAGGATTTAAAATCTATTCAACACTTTGGACAGCTCGAGGATTTTTAGTCTCTGAGGAAAAAGGGAGAAGACTTTTGGCACGGTGACATTCTGCCCTTTGGGCTTGGACTTCCAATAATAGTGATGGATGGATAAGGAGAGTGACTTTGTGAGTGTGTGTACTCTTGTACCGCTGTCTTTGTGAGGATCAGTTCTAGAGGTAGAGAAAGAGGACATTTTTGGAAAGTGAGTATGTTTACAATATATCTTCGTGGCAGAGGGCTTCAGAGAGCTGTTCTTGGACCTTTTCTTAAGTTAATATAGGACTGACAGACAGTGGGTAACATTACTTACTGCCTTCTACTGATTTCTACAGCTCATCATCTTTAATTCTGCAGCCTAATAACAGGATGTCAGATGCAATATCCCCTGTTTGCCTACAAGTAAACATATGATTCAAGTACATACCGAGGCTCATGTATATACACTAACGAGTACGTGCAACATGTATTTTTCTTGCAATTCAGCTGTAATGACAAAAATATATATTTGAAGTACATCAAAATAAATAGAAACTGATGGAACGTGACGCTGCTAACGATCTGACTGCAAACTTTGAGGATGCATATTGGGCGAAGTTTCCTCTATGAAAGAATAAAACTTGGCTCTTACAGCTTACAGAACGTAATGGTTTTAAATGCAATGAATTAACTAGAACAATGCTTAGTTGAATACTGAAAGACCTCCGCTAGTACTCGGCTAATGTGTAATCAATTTTCTTTCGATTTCTTTTTTGTGGTAATGAAATATGCTCAAGATTAACCATATCAGATTCCAAAACATTACAGACAACAGAATAATAGTTATAATAGTTTGTTACGAATGCTCCCAACACAGAGAGAAAGAAGTCCTCCAACTTTTAGAGGTATGATCCTACAGAGATCATACCTTATTTTTATTACGGCAAGCAGCAGCCTACCTTGAATTTATTCTCATGATTTTGCAAAATGAATGGACTTTCTCCCCACTTGAAGGGGTGAAAGGTCTTTACACAAACTGCCTGCTTGTTTTGCCGTACTTTGTACACTTCAGGCCTTTTAAATTATTGCTGTCACCAATTATTAACAACAAAAAGGGATAATGGTTTCACAAGAAACAAACTCGCCCTTTGAGTTCCTGTCAGGTTCAGCTCCAGGGTTTTGCTTAAAACTGAAGGCCAGAGAAAATGTTCGCTCAATGGTAAAGCTACAGAAAAATACAGCTCTTTGGCCTTCTTTTCAAGACCAGGAATCATGTCTTTTATTATCAAGGTCAATGCGTGGATAAAGAAACGTAAAGCGAAAGAGTTCTCACTCTTCTGTGTAATTTAAAGAGCTGAACAAGCAATACTCTTACTGCTCTGACTTATTTCTCACAAATATTCTGTGGTAAATATTCCACGCGGGGAAGTTTCCTTGCACCACTCAGAAGTAAACTGAATGCTTTAAACACTCTGTGTCCTTCATTCCTGTTTTCTCCTTTCATTGTCTTACATCCTCCAACATGTGGATGAATGCAAGGTTCATACCTGTATGACAGAACAATATTCAGTTACTTTCTATCAGTTTTGTACAAGTTTTCAAAATGAAAGAATATTTACTTAGCAGTTAATGGCGAGCGCCAAGGCTATTAACACAGAGGAAACATTCTTCATTTTCTGTTGCCTCTTAATCATTTCAATCACCAAGAAAAAGACTGAGCTAGAATACTATCACTGTTTGTGGTTTACTTTTCTGACTTCTTTGTCTCAGTAAACAGCTTGTGGGAGCTGGTGGCCTTGCAGTTCACAATTCTAGTTTCTGAAAGTTCAGGAAACTGAAATTGAGTCGATGGATGAAATTCAAATCTTGTTGTTGATTTGTCCCTTTATGCACGTTTAAAACCACTTATATTCAAATCACATATTATATTTGGCATGCTACAAGAGCCAAAGGAGTGTGTGGAAAAATATTGCCACCAGTTTTATGAATTCATAATAGCACATGACACATTTTGGACAGTTTGTTCCTACAAAGTAGTACTTTCATCAAAAACACACAGCGTTTAGTTTCCTCTTTTATTCTGCTCGGGTCCATTTGGTATTTTGAAAGTCTAATTAACTTAAGTACCCTGAAGTCAGAGGACAGGCACAGTAGGGGGCGTGTCAGTAACGATCAACTGGTACAGTGCAATTATGGTGTCAAGAATGCCCTTAAGGGGTTCCTGTGTTCTGCGCTGGCACAAAGACCCCACACAGTGACATAAATAAAAAGCAGTAAGAGAAATAAGGAAGAATAGGTTTTAATTCTGATCATAACATTTTCCTCTTAACCAAACAAAATATCTCCAAAGACTTTTATTTGCTGCTGCTGCTGCGGCGCAATTATCTAGTCTCTTCCAACGAGGGTGCTCAATCTTGCAGACATCAGCAAAAAAGTTATTACTTACAACATCTTATTGTGTACTGTTTACACATCTGCCACCAAATTGGGTTTAGTTTCTAGTTAAATCATCACCATCCCAAAAGATCTAACAGCAACCAGAGATAAAAGCTTGTGACAACACATGGCAAGTAGTAACACTGATGTGTGCCAGCGATGATCTTAGTCCATGTTACATCGCCCGCTTTTAGCCTTATATATCATTTAAACTGTTAAGAAATCATCCCCTTGGACAGGTGCCATGACTGGGGAATTAGCTACAGAAGCGGAAACCATTGTTTGTTCCAGGCTGTAGACATGCTTATTTCTGCTGGACATTTTAACACGGAGGTCTTCAAGTGGATGCAGTGCAGTTTTTCACATCCCTGTGTTTACCTCTTTTATCAGCCCTGGAGGCTGCCACTAAATGCAATCTTAAAATGGTCCTACTCGAGATGATAATTGGCTGATCTGAATTATCTGCCCACATTATCCTGTAGTTTGAGAGGTTTTCTGGCATCTTAATGTTATCAACTGGATCAGAGTCTCTCTGATTTCCTGACCAAAGCATCCTGATCGAGAATTATCACTGTCACGTTAGCATTAGCTTGTAGCATAACTAGCCTGCACGAGCCCAATTTAAGACTAACAATAAAACGTTATTATCAGCGTGCAGTGCAAAATGTAATGTAAATGCCGTGGCTTTATCCATTTTTCTTCTGTGCAAAACACAGCATGAACAAGTTAAACTGGCTAAAGTCAACTGTCCACTGCCAAGTTTGTTTTCATCTGAAGTTGGTAATGTGAGTTTCTGTGAGACTTTGTGGTCCTGTGTTTTGACTGAATCATCTGCAGTGTAAGTTCTTAGCATTAAAATACTCAAATCTGTTAAGTCTCTGGTTTCTCACATTTGTAAAAACACTTAAGATTTGGAAATCCTTTAGTGTGCACCAGGCATTAACTATTATTTCTAATATGGAAAAAATGGAGTGTGCCATCTGCACAGCAAGTACACCAACTGCTGATCTGGTTGTTGTTTTTAGTTTTACAACTTGAGACTAGTCTTGTGTGAATATCCTAAGAGTTCTATTTTTATGGAGTGCATTGTGCAAGGTGCAGATTTGACTCTGAAATGTTTTTCTTCTCTTTTTTATTTCACTCGAGGTTACACAGGCAAAAAGCTCAATAGGAATCTACCATATTTATCATACATTTTTGTTCAGAGTAAGAATAAAAATCTCTTTTATTATGATGAAACATTTGGGTGTTGGATCTTAAAAAAGATGGTTCTGTCAGATGGTTTGGGAAGGAAAAAAACATTCTTTTCCTGGACTTTGCTCTCAAACTGAGTAAACTCTGTGGTGAGATTGCACGGCAGTCGTACTGAATAAAATGATACGATTTTTTATGATGGATGTGAGGCCGTACACACCCACTGATATGCATCTTTTGTAATCCCACTGTGTTTAAAATTATTCCCAATTCGTCTTGAATAGGTGTACCGTGGGGTATGTTAATAACAGTGAGAACGTACTAAGCATAAACACTCTACACCCTGGATCACTGATTCATGAAATTAACGCCCTTGATGTTTTATGTGTTCTGTGCTTGATGTGTATTCCACATCAGAGCGAAGTCAATTGTGTACCTTGTGTGGCTATTAAAGCACATAATCTTTTATTGTGTTGTGATTTAATACCAACCTGCTTTCTCGCTCTCTGACTCTCTTTCTCCAAAGGCTCGTCCTATTTCTTCAAGGGGAAGGAGTACTGGCGAGTGCCGAGCAGTGACATGGAAGTGGAGGCAGGATACCCCCGCCTCATCGCTAAAGACTGGCTGCTGTGCACCGAGATGCAGGCGGACTCTCCGGACACGGAGCTCAAAAACACGGAGACGAGAGTCAACGTGCACCATCACCCGGACCACGCCGAGAATGGATACGAGGTGTGTTCCTGCACCTCTGACACCGCCTCGCCTTTAGGCGCTCGCCCCTCCCCGTCTCCCCTGTGGCTGCTGCCACCTCTCTGGACGCTCTCGCTGGCCCTCCGCTCTGAACTGCTATGATGCCAAAGCATGGGACAAAGTTCTCAAGCTGACTGGTGGAGGGCTAGTGGACACTCAGTGGAAGCAAAAACTGGAAGATTTTCTTCTTATTTTATCATTTGGTATCCTTTTGTGCTTTGCTGTTATTTATTTAACATGTCATTTGGTGGGCACTGTCAGCTAAAGTAGTCATCCTTTTAGGCATCAACCCACACATGATTTACAAAGTTTGTTGCCGAATGGTCAAACTGCCTCATCTCTGCAAGAAAAGAGGTTATAGGTTATAAAATGTATTCCAGGAGCACCACCAGTGATTGTTTGTTTTCAATGCCTCACGTACTGACAAGTCAAAGGTATCCAGGGAAGTCGGCAGGTGCAGAGGTGAACAGCGTGCCAACACATAAACTGTTGCCTACTTTGTGAAACGACAGCAGATGCTTTATTACAGGGTCAATTCACTAAAATTAGCTCAAAATGAATTAGAAAATAACAAATATTTTTTCACACTTTCCTTTAGTGGTATCTAACCACATAGATGGTTAAATCTTTGATTTTATACGTTCCACTTCTGCCCCAACAGAGCTCTGGCAGTCAACATCACACTATAATTCAAAATCAAACCACAGTCATGTTGGCCTGAAAGTGGGAGTATTGTACACTATTAGCAGCTTCTCTCTTGTCCTACTGTATTTATACACAGTAGGCATGTTGGATAGCTGGGATGCAAGAACAATCAGGGAAACATAGAGGGGAGATAAAAAAAATAATGGTCCTTATGTGTTTGGGAATGATTTACCTATAATTAAAATGTCATGGCATGATAACTGGTGTTTACCATAAAGGCATAATTTCATGTATGAGCCAGTGCCTTTTCGAATTCATGCAGTCATACTACAGTTAACTCTTCAAATAAAAAATACAGACAAGTAAACACTAAAGGATTATAAATTAGAACTCTGCTAACCACACAAATCCAGATTTCATCCATTAATACCCCCAGGCTTTTGTAGGCTTTAAGATACTCTCCAGAGTCGGAGAATGGGAAATTTTATCAGGTAATTTTAGATATTTGGATACTGCAAGTCTGGAGTTTTGTTCATTCAGGCTGAAAACCACCACAGGGAGCATTATTTGGGTCAGTAATGTTTAATTTATAAGTTTTGTGTTCAATGTCCATAGAAATGAAGTGGGCGCTTTTCCTGCCAACATGTCTGTGTAAACAAAACCAGTCATGTGACGTCCAGAGCTCTATACAGAAAGGAATTGCTTATAAAAAAGTGTAGATTATTCAGAGCACCAGGAACATTTGAATTTCACTTTCTAAAAGTATTTTGTCTACTTTGCTGTGAGCACCACTGACTCTTTCCATTCAGCATTCAGTGTAAACTTCTTACCGTGAGAGCCGTAAGGATGGATGGATGAGTAGGTGGATGGAACTGTACTGCACTGCTGCTCAAGTACGTATTCCCATGATTCATTACTTTCACCTCTGGTTCGGAAGCATTCCCTGCTTTTGGTTTAGTTGTATCCTCTGTATCAAACTCAGATGAAATGATATTCCAGTTTATTTTGCATCGCTTTGATCAGGTCAGAGAGTTCATAGAGCTGTTTTTGGACTGTTGGGCAACTTCTCTTTATCGCCCCGAGCTCCTTCTGAAGAGTCCCAACTCAGCCCCTGGATTTATTCTTGCTGTAAAGATATATTTACCTATAGACTGATATATTTGAGTTGAAAGGTTCTGCAGTTATTGCATAACCAAGTGGACTGTGTATATTTTAAGCTGTGTTTTCTAATGTAAAATATTTTTGTAGAAAAATAAAAAAAAAAATCTGAATGACTTTACTGGCTAATTGTGGTTACACTCATTTGTATGGAGACAAATTATAGTCACTAGTCAGTGTTGCGGCTGTGTGGGCGAGTGTGTAATTATTTAGTGTCATTGAAAAGAAGCCCGGCCTTGAAGACAGATGAAGGTAACATGACAGCTTGCAGACACCAGCTGGGAGCTGCTCTCCGTCTCTCTGATGTTCTTAAGTATTAAGCACGAGTTTTCTCTTGTAATGGTCACTGCTGTTTATAAGGAACGCAAACCACATTATGTCAATCACAACACGCATACTAACTTTATGTCTGCTTCACAGATTTGCTGGCAGAGGATTATACAGTTTACCCATATGTGCTGAGGAAAAAGAACCAGGGAAGTAACGTGACCTGATCTAAGAATATTCAGCGGCTCAGATTCTTCTAATTCAAAGATCAAAGTTAACAGGATGTCAGGTCTGTCACGTCTTGATCGGCACACACACAAGTAAACACAGTGGGGGCGATATGAGAATGTGGTATAGCACCCGTGTCTACAATGCATGATTAACATCCTTAAAAAGCAGTATATCCTGCTTATAGCTCTGTATACTTACAATTCTAACACAAATAAACATTCATAATGGTTTATAACAAAAGCATTTATAGTGCCATATAAGGGCAAATATAACACTTCATAGTTGCTGTTCACTAACTGAAATTGAATATAGTCATGTTATAATGTTTTATAATCACTATTATAATGCATTTTAATATAATATCCTATTCTGTAAGAATTTCATTTCTACCCTTTGATCACCCGCTTAGAATAATGTTTAATCACATTATAATGCATTATAATAGTGATTTTAATGTATTACAACTATGACAATTTTAATACACAATGATCCTTTAAAAGAATTGTCAGTTACTGAACAGCTATTAGGAAATCTTATGATACTTAAATCACAGTATGTTTTTATAAAATGCTTTAT